>UESW01003836.1:138635-214601 GCA_900491605.1 Calamus simplicifolius | reverse complement strand
ATTGCCAAGGCTTTGTTGAAATTATATTTTACTTGGCGCTGCCAAGGTTTGGAGAAGACCCTTCGGACCTACCGAGGGTGCTCGGACCTGCCGAGGTTTTATTAAAATTATATTTTACTTAGCATTGCCAAGGTTCGAAGAAGACCCCTCGGACCTGCCGAGGCTTTGTTGAAATTATATTTTACTTGGCATTGCCAAGGTTCGGAGAAATCGCTCGGCTCCACCGAGGTTTGGAGAAAGATTATATTTTACTTGGCGTTGCCAAGGTACGAAGAAATCGCTCGGCCCTGCCGAGGTTTGGAGGAAGATTATTCGGGCGTAACCTGTCTATCATCAACAATTTTTCAAAAAAATTGATACAAGAATATTGTCATCATAGAATTTTATTATAAATAGAGTGGGTTCGGTAGAAGCATACTCTACTGATAATATATCCGAAGGTTATCTGAATTTCATGTTCGGAGAAAAGATCTTCCATCTAGATCATGAAGTATGTATGTGCCTGGCCTGATGACCTCCATGATTTGATAGGGGCCTTTCCAATTTGGAGATAGCTTTCCTTGCTCTGATGGTTTGGAGACGGATGCCTTGCGGAGAACGAGATCGCCAGGGAGGAAGGATTTCCTCTGACTCGGGAGGAATGATAGCGAACTATCCTTTGTTGATAGGCTGCAATCCAGATTTGGGCCTTCTCTCTAACCTCTTCTATCAAGTTGAGATTGGTTCGGAGCTGCTTATCGTTCAACTCCTCGAATAACTTTCCACCCGTGGCGACGGTAGCCCTATCTTCACGGAAATGATGGCTTCCGTGCCAAAGGCTATTTTAAAAGGAGTCTCGCATGTGGGGACCCTCTGGGTGGTCGATAGGCCCACAAGACGTGATGAAGTTCCTTCGCCCATCTCTCCCATGCACTATAGAGCCAAACTTTGATTCCCTGCAACTTGGTTCGGTTGGTTACCTCGGCCTCACCATTGGCTTAGGGGTGCTCGACTGATGTGAGCCGATGAGAGATGCCATGATCTTCGCAAAACTCTCAAAATTTGGAATTGTTAAATTGTCTTTCGTTGTTGGTGATAATAGTGTGCGAAAGGCCGAATCGTCAAATGATGGACCTCCATACAAAATCTCTAGACCAAGCTTTGGTTATTTGAGCGACTGCCTCGGTCTCGATCCACTTGGTGAAATAGTCGATCGCTACGAATAGAAACTTCCTTTGTCCCGTGGTGAGAGAAAAAGGGCCGAGGATATCCATTCTCCACTTGACAAAAGGCCAAACGGATAATATAGGTGTCAAGTGAGTAGAGGGGAGCCTCTATATGTTGGAATGTCGTTGGCATGAGTCATAGGCTCGGACGAGATCGTTGGCATCCTTCTGCATAATTGGCCAGTAGTATCCCTGGCGCAACACTTTGTGACATAGAGCTCGGTCGCCAAGGTGGCTGCCACAGATATCCTTGTGAACCTCCCAAAGGGCATAATCAGCCTCCGACAGGCGAAGGCACTTAAGTAGTGGCATGGAGAAGGATCGTTTGTATAGCTGATCGTTAAGTAAGCATAATGAGATGCTTGCATTTTTAACTTCCTTGCCTCTTTTTTATTGGCTGGGAGTGACCCTTCTTTAAGGTATTTGAAGATTGGGTCGAAGCAGGATGGTTCGACATCAATCTGCATTACCCGATCGGTGTCGACAATGCTGGGATTTTCTAAGACTTTCAGGTGGAATTTTCGCTCGAGATCCATTGAATCCGTGGTTGCCAGGCGAGATAAAAGGTTGGCGCGTGCATTTTCAGCCCTTGAAACCTTGATGACTTAAAATTCAAAAAAATAGGAGGACAGATCACGCACCTTTTAGAGATGTTGAATCATGTTCGACTCCCCAGCTTCAAACTCTTCCCGCATGTGGCCAACCACCAATTGAGAGTAAGTATAGGCATTCAATTTCTTAACTTTAAGATCACGGGCGATGCGAAGTCCAGCGAGCAGAGCCTCATATTCCGCTTCATTATTGGAGGCTGGAAAGGAGAGACAGATGCCATACTCAAAGGTTGTGCCCTTCAAACTGGTAAGAACCAAGTCGGTGCTAGAGCCATTTGTGTTAGATGATTCGTCTGCATGAAGCAGCCACAGAGCGTCGGACTTCGAATGCTTAGAGGTATCTGGAGCGGAACCATCCTTTGGAATGGTGCATTCAAGGAGAAAATCTGCCATAATTTGTGCTTTAATTGCTGGGCGGGGCTGATATCGGAGGTCATGCTCATTTAGCTCAACAGCCCATTTGGTCATTCTTTTGGATATCTCCGGATGATGAAGGATTGGTTTGATAGGTTGGTCAACCAGGATTGTCACAGCGTGCGCTTGAAAGCAAGGCCGCATCTTTTGAATAGATGTTATGAGAGCCAGCACCACTTTTTCGACTCGGGAATACCTCATCTCAACATCTTGAAGTATCTTGTTGACATAATAAATTGGATTTTGGATTTTGCCTTCCTTCCAGATTAGCACAGACCCGACGACACCTTCAGAGACTGCCAGGTACAGGTATAGCATCTCTCTAGGCCTTGGACTACTAAGGAGAGGTGGCGAGCCGAGGTATTTCTGAAGATTTTTGAAGGATTTCTGGCAATCCGAAGTCTACTAAAAGTTTTTAGTAGACTGAAGTGCCTTGAAGAAGGGCAAACACTTCTCGGCCGACCGAGCAACAAAATGGTTGAGGGCCGCTATTCTCCCGGTAAGGCACTGTACCTTCTTAACCGACCCTGAAGGTGCCATGCTGCAGAGCTTAAATTTTTTGTGGATTTGCTTTAATGCCTCGTTGGAAGACCATAAAGCCCAAGAACTTTTTAGAGTTGATCCTAAAGGTACATTTGATTGGATTAAGCTTTATCTGATACCTTCGAAGTGTGGCAAAGCTTTTTGTATGATCATCAATGTGCTGGGATGCCTTTATGCTCTTAACTAGCATATCGTCAACATAAACCTTCATGTTCTGATCGATTTGTTCCTTGAAGACCTTATTAACCAGTCTTTGGTATGTTGTGCCCATATTTTCAAACCAAAAGGTAGGTAATAGTAAATACCTTGATCGGTTATGAAGGCGGTCCTTTTCTCATTCTCAAGTGCCATTCGAATTTGATTATAGCCCGAATAAGCATCCATGAAAGTCAGCATCTTATGGCCCAAGGTAGCATCCACAAGCTGATCAATCCGAGGCAAAGAAAAACTGTCCTTTGGACAAGCTTTGTTGAGGTTCGTGAAGTCGATGCAAATTCTCCATTTGCCGTTCGACTTCTTTACCATGACAACATTCGCCAACCAGTCGGGATAGTTCACTTTCCGAATGAAGTTGGCTTTGATGAGCTTATCAGCCTCCTTTTCAATAGCCTTCTGGCATTCAGGGGCAAAGCTCCTTTTCTTCTGCTTGATTGGCCGAAACGTTTCGTTCACATTAAGACAATGGACAAGGATGTCTGGGCTAATTCCTGGCATATCCAAAGCAAACCAAGCGAAGATGTCAGCATTTCTCCGAAGGAAATCGATTAAGCACCGTCAAGGCTCCCCTTCTAATTGTGACCCGATCTTAACAGTTTGACCTGGGCGAGCCTCGTTGAGCGGTACTTCCTCGAGCTCTTCGATTGGTTCTCCTTGCTGTTCAGCAAAATCCTTCCGAGCATCCAATCCGTCAATCTTAGGCTTTCTAGATTAAAGGTCAGCAATGAAGTAGTACCGAGCCACAGCCAGATTTTCTTGGACAACTCCCACTCCCCATTCGATGGAAAACTTCATGGCAAGATGAGGGATAGAGATAATGGCCTTAAGGGACATATGTTTGGGCCTGTCGAGGATCGCATTGTAGGGAGACTGAAGCTTGGTTACCAGAAAGTCCATGTGAACAGTGGATATACTGGGCCAAGAGCCTGCTCGAACCACCAAGGTAATGAGCCCCTCGGGGATAATGGCATCACTAGTGAAACCCACTAAGGTGGAGTCTATGGTTTGGAGGTTTTCATCCATAATTTCATCCTCACAAAGATATCAAAGTACAAAACATTAACAGAGCTTTCACTATCAATTAGAATTCAGTGTACATCATAGTCATTTATATTAAGAGATACAACTAAGGCATCATCGTGGAGATATTGTATCTCCCAGAGGTGTTCATCGAAAAAAGAAAGCTCATCGATCCGGGCCTTCTTTGGTGGATTTTTCTCTTCGCCTAGTTGAGTCGACGAGGAGCCGATCATTGCTATCATATTGACATTGCCAACGACCGATGGATTCAGTGGAGGAGGTTGGCGAGGCTCAGGCTGGCGGTCTCCTTCATTGTTCAGCTCGGGGGCTCTTTTGAATCGGTCCAGTCTGTCCCATCGGATGAGCTACTCAATCTCATTCCAAAGCTGCCAACATTCTTCGATGTCGTGCCCATGATCTCGATGGAATTGGTAATACTTGGTCATGTTTCTCTGGGCTGCGTTCCCTTGGAGAGGTGGTGGCCAAGGAATCTGGCACTCGATTTTCATCAAGATCTGTGCCTTTGGCGCGGTGAGTGGGGTGTACTGGTTGAACCTCGGGCCGGACTCCAGGTATGATCTCTGGGCGGTGGTGGAAGAGCTCTCTGGCAACAGAGTGGGCTTGTATGGCAAAGGGATTGGCTCTTCTCCGAGCCCTTGGCCTCTTTTCTCCTTGATTACTTGGTCCGGGCTGACCTTCGTGACTCCTCAACCCTGGCATACTTGTTTGCTAAGGCCATCATGTCGGAGAGGCTCTTCGGATAGTTGACCTCCAAGGCTAGATAGAAGTCACCCTCCTTTGACACTCTGCTCGCCAAGGCGGACATGGCCATCTCGTGATTGAGAGGGTCTACCTCTAGCATGGCCGTGTTGAATCGGCCAAGATAATTCTTCAAGGATTCTCCCTCTCGTTGCTTTACCTCAGAGAGGGAATTGGATCTGCGCTGATGGCGGCGACTGCTGACGAACTGGCTGATGAATAGGCTGCTCAGCTCGTCAAAAGAATGGATGGAACCTGACTTCAGGCTATTAAACCAGGTTTTGACGGATCCCCTAAGAGTAGAGGGAAATGCTTTGCACAATATCGCATCTGACGCTCCGTGGAACATCATGATGGATCGAAAGCTGCTCAGATGGTCGTCGGGATCGGTGGATCCGTGGATGGTTTGATGGTGGGAAGCTTGACATGAGAAAGGATCACTTTCCGCATGATCTCCTCAGAGAAGGGGATGCCTTGCTTTGCCTTTGACTGGGGTTGTGGAGCTTGCTTAACGACATTCAGCTCTTGACGCCACTTCTGACGCATCTCCTGAATTTGTCGCTAGATCCCCTTGTCTCAGGTAGTAGGAGATACTGATCGAGGGGTATGGTGATGGCGTCGAGTCATGATGGGAGGACGCTGGAGAGAGAAAACGAGCTCACCAAGATCTAGGTGGGCTCTTCTCCTCAGTCTTTTGCTGCACTGGTCTAGCTCTTTTGGGCAGCTGGGGATGGCTTGCGACCTCGGACGGGTTGGAAGAAGAGACCGCTGATGGAGTAGGGGCAGCAACTCCATCAAGGAGTTGTGGAGCAGGGGCAGCCGAATGGGGGACTCCATGAAGCCCTTGCACCAACTGAGCAAGGGCTTGCACTTGCTAAACTAATGTAGCGAACTGGTCCTGGGTCACCGCGGTCGCCGGTGGTGAGGAGTCTTGGCCGACGGCGGCAGTGGAGGCGCTACGTTGTTTGTGGGATCAGGCCTCTGGGAGGTGGTTTGATCCTGAGCNCGACGGCGACAGTGGAGGCGCTACGTTGTTTGTTGGATCAGGCCTCTAGGAGGTGGTTTGATCCTAAGCATCGGAAGTGGCTCTCCTCTGATTCACCATTGAGGGGTTGTTCTTCTGGTTTTAAACCTTATCTCCTTGATTACAAGTTTATGGGACTTGAGGCCCTTTCTCTAGCGCCAATCTGTTGCTATAGAAATCCGTTCTCCGACTCGGGTGTAGCCCACCTTCGGGACCGGACGCTAATCTTCTGTCTGGATGGACCTGCAAGATAATCCTCATGTAGCGAGCGCTGGGGTTGGCCCTCTGCGGAAGACCCTTTGATGCCCAAGTCAGTAGAGATTCACAACAAGCAGATATGAGGAGAAGGCTCTTGCAGAAGAGTCCTCTAGAATGGCCTCTCGAGGAGCTGAAGAGCTCTATTTGAGCTTCAATGGAGTTTTTCAGTAAAAGTGTGAGAGTACCTGAAAGGATTTCGAGAAAAGTGTTTATAGACTATCTAAATGTTGGCAATTTGTTCATCTGATTCTAGGGATGGCAATGGCCCGGGATGGCCCGGGGCGGTCTATACCGTTCCCCGTCCCCGTTAGAAAAAACATCCCCGTTCCCCGCCCCATTAAGTCGTTATAGTTAACAGGACGGGAACGGGGATACTCGGTCGGGCAAACGGGTACCCAGTGGGTACCCCTTTGCCCGTTTACATAAATAAAATTTAAAAAATTAAATTAGTTAGGATAAAATAGAGTACAATCGAGAATAACGAAACGATGATATTGATACATATAAGAGATTCTTTGACTTTTGAAATGGTTTAATTTAGGCCTATTAATAAATACATATTAGCTTTATCAAAATAACAAACTATATAGGAAATGATCAATCACATTCTAATTGCATTTCAAAAAGAATAATCTGTAAAAAAAAATTATAACTTGGTAGCAAACAATAAGCAATAATCGTAAAAAAAGAATACATTCAAATTTTAAAACAGAGATATCTTTCTTTAAAAATAAAGGATAAAGATGAGCATACCAAAGAAAGATAAAGATGTTGGAGGGCATCGATGGGGCAGCGGTTGACGAAGTAGATGATGGAGCTATCTGGTTTGATGTTCAGATTCTTCAAACTTCAGATTAGAAAAAGAGCAGGAGACGGTTGCGTTACTTGCGTGAGAGAAGGAAGAGCAAGAGATGGGGACGAAAATGGGTAAACGGGGATGGCAGATGGGGCATTTAATATAATATTTTTTTATTTTTTTAATATAATATAATATAATATATATTAAAATTTAAATATATTATATTAAGGCTAACGGGGACGGGGATGGGTAAACGGGGATGGGGCATTGAATACCATCCCCGAGCCGTTTACCCGTTTAACTGTTAACAAAAAATCCCCATTACCCGTTAACCCGTTTAAACCGGGGATTCCTCGACCGTTAAAAACGGTACCGGCCGGATAAATGGCCAAACGGGGGAAATTGCCATCCCTATCTGATTCTTCGAACATGTATTGAAAGATGGGGAACCAGAATGATGGGAATCTGATTCGAATCAAGTTTGTTACAAGGCCAGCGAGATTCGAATCCTGTTTGTTAAGAGGATCGATCGCTGAAGAGGCTGATTCGGAGCTTTGAGATTCGGTTATTCTGTTATTTGGCTATTTGTAGGCAACAGGTTGTGCCTGGCTTGATTTTCCTTTTGAGACGACGAGAGCTGATGTGGCCGAAGGGTCATATTTGGCTTTTGGCTACTTTGGGCCTGTCAAGGCATGAGAATGGTTCGGTCTGGCTGATACGAAGCCAAGGCATTAGAATGGTTCGCCCTCGCTGAGATGAGGTCGAGGAATAAGAATGGTTTGGCCTCTGTCGAGATGAGGAGGTGGCTCGGCTCTGTCAGGATGGAGATGTGGCTTGGTCCTGTTGAGACG
Source organism: Calamus simplicifolius (assembly GCA_900491605.1). Taxonomy (NCBI): domain Eukaryota; kingdom Viridiplantae; phylum Streptophyta; class Magnoliopsida; order Arecales; family Arecaceae; genus Calamus; species Calamus simplicifolius. The sequence goes on along the minus strand of UESW01003836.1, from coordinate 206,901 downwards.
AAAAAATTATCTTTTTTCGAGACAGCATCTGGCAGGCAGAAATTGAAAGTGATTCTAACCTTTTGATACATGCATAGATATTAATGCAATGGCGATTTTGTCCCTCATCGGACCTATTTAATTTTCGGCGTAGATAATATTACATATAAAATAAAAAAATCCCATTATACCATTAAATCTTAGAGAGAGAGAGAGAAAAACAAAACAAAAAAAAAGCTCCAGAAACTTCTAACTTGGATGAATTTATTTCAGTTCTAACCCAATGTAGTCGATGGATCAGACTCCTACCCTTGGGTTTATCTCAGCAGAAGGCGAAGGACATATCCCGAAATATTCAGGTTCTAGTGAAGTTTAAAAAGAAAAAGAAAGGAAAAAAAAAAAAAGGGTCAGAATCCGAGTTTGGTTAGAACCATGAATCCACAAGTACATCAACAACCCAACTCCCTCTTAGTTGCTCCAAAAGACATCAAATGATTCAAAACAAGATAAAACGGAGTGTAGTGTAAACTTGAAGCTATTGCTTTTCTTGTCTTCTAGGTTCCAACATGTCAAAGCCCAAGTCGTTGGGTCTTGCCAAGTTGGTGGAGATGCAGGTGGTACCTCCAAGATGGCATTTCTTTCCTTGCAATCCTTTTTGTCTTCCATGTTCCAACAATATGTCAAAGCTTGTGAGGTATTGGCGGTGAGCAAGTTGAAGAAGAATATGGCTTTCTGCTCAAGCAAGCAAGGACAGCAAAGGAGCTGGTTTTATAGAAAGGATGAAACTTAAGTACGATGGTAAAATTCATCGACTGATCATGGTGAAGCCAATGCCCTCACCAAAATTTCGGTGAGTCCAAAGGAAACTAGTCTGCCTCGTCTCCTACTGGATTGTAGCCTTTCCGAAGAGTAAAAATTTAAAAAGGCTCGTTTGGTTCACATAAAATAACTTATAAATAAAAATAAAATATTAAAAATATTAAATTTCGTTTAATTAAATATTTTTTTAAGAAAATAATGTAGAATATTAATTATATCTTTTAATTTTTTTAATTTTTTTAATCTAATTTTTTTCAACTTCTAAAGAAACATGCTTCAAAATAAATACAATAGAAAAAAAATTGAGAATTAAAAATCAAATTGATATAACAATAAGCATTGATACGTAGAAAAGTGCTGAAGCATTTTTTTCTATCTTTCCTTTTGCCCACTGGTTTAGAAAAAAAAATGTATACAATAGGAAAGACGGGTATATTGAAAAGATTAAAAAAAAAATACGTTACCATAAAAAAAAGTATATTCCATAATATCAATAAAATTTTATTTTTATAAAATATAAAATTTAAATTATGTAAGAACAGAGTATGCTAACAGAGCGAATCAAATATTTTAATTTATAAAAAATAAAATTTTACAATCTCTTTTGCCAGGAACCAAATGAGCCATTAATGATTGACCACGAACATCATATGAATTAGGGAAAAAGAAAAGAGAGAATGCCATGGAATAATAGTCTTCTATGATTCCTGGCCGACATCCACCGGATTGTAAGGATCACCGGTGATCCTGCTTTGAGCCTTCTGCCTTGGCTATTCTAGCTGCTCTGGCATGGCCGAAGGCCATATAAAAGTTATTTTTTCTGAAAAAATAAAAGACACCGGTCAATATGGAGCTATCATATCTATCGATATTTTAAATTTATTGGCTGAGAATTTATGTATTTCATTTTGTGCCCTGATGATGCTCGATCACCTCTTCTGGACGTTGGGAATGGAGGCTCTTCTCCCAGCTCTTCTTCACCAGGTAACCTACAGAAAAGTCCCGAGACCGAAGGGGGTCTCCGGTGGGACCCTCCGACGGCCAAGTTAGCGACTGAGGTCACAGCTGAAGAGGGACTCGAGTGAGCCCTTTTTAGTATGAGAAAGAAGGTCTCCCAGAGGAGGGATTCCTTCCTGAAAGTTGAGATGGCGATTTTGGGGGTTATCACGCATACCTGTTTACTGGATGGATTCACCTTTTTTATAGGGGTTGACCCTGGCATGATCACGTGGGATTGCGTGAAGTCAGAATGTCTGCTGAGCCCTTGCATGAATCTGGGCTGGTTAGTGGGCTACGTCCCATCAGTTGTTGGGTAGGTGGGTCCTATCCCATCACCAGCATTGCCAGTGGGTTGCTGCATCTGGCGCTGTCAGGCGGCGCGCGTCAGAGAGGTGGCGCCCTGAACTGATAGGGCCATTATGGGGCTGATCTGGCGGGAACTGGGAAATCCCGACTTATCATGGCCGAGCCGGGTCGACCCGAGATGGCTGGGGCCCATCCCGCTGGCAAGGCAGTGCCGGGGCGGGGCCGAATCGACGGACTTGGAGGCGTCGGGGCCGAGTCAGGCCGGCCAGGGATGGCCTTGGCCGACACGGAGGAACAGGAGACGCCGGGGCCGAGTCGGGCTGGACGGGGATGGCCTTGGCCGACTCGGCGGAACTGGAGACTCCGGGGCCGAGTCGGGCTGGCCAAGGATGGCCTTGGCCGACTCGGCGGAACTGGAGACGCCGGGGCCGAGTCGGGCTGGCTGGGGATGGCCTTGGCCGACTTGGCGGAACTGGAGACGCCATGGCCGAGTCGGGCCGACCGGGGATGTGTCGGGGCCGACTCGCTTGGAGAAGTAGGGGGCCGGCTAGGAAGATGCCGGGCCGCTTGGGAAGATGCCGGGGCCGGCTGGGAGGTGCCGGGGCTGGCTAGCTTGTACACGCCTGGGCTGACTAGGCAGATGCCAGGGGCACCTGGGAGGTACCGGGGCCGCCTAGCTTGGACACGCCGGGGCCGGCTGATAAGATGCCGGGGGCGCCTGGGAGGTGCCGGGGCCGACTAGGAGAGTGCCGGGGCCGACCGGGAGGTGCCGAGGCCGGCTAGCTTGGAGGCATGGGGGGCCGCTTGGGAAGGTGCCGGGGCCGGCTAGGAAGTGCCGGGGCCGGCTGACTTGGAGACGTAGGGGCCGGCTAGGAGAGTGCCGGGGCCGACTGGGAGGTGCCGGGGCCGCCTAGGAAGTGCCGGGGCGGCTGGGAGGTGCCGAGGCCGCCTAGCTTGGAGACGTAGGGGGCCGGCTAGGAGAGTACCGGGGCCGATTGGGAGGTGTCGGGGCCGCCTAGCTTGGAGACGTAGGGGGCTGGCTAGGAAGGTGCCGGGCCTTTGGGGCCGTCGGTCTTGGAGGTGTCGGCCTTTGGTGCCGTCGGTCTTGGAGGTGTCGGCCTCTGGGGCCGTCGGCCTTGGAGGTGTCGGCCTTTGGGGTCGTCGGTCTTGGAGGTGTCGGCCTTTGGTGCCGTCGGTCTTGGAGATGTCGGCCTTTGGGGTCGTCGGTCTTAGAGGTGTCGGCTTTTGGAGCCGTCGGCCTTGGAGGTGTCGGCCTTCGGGGCCGTCGGTCTTGGAGGTGTCGGCCTTTGGGGCCGTCAGCCTTGGAGGTGTCGGTCATGGGGCCGTCAGCCTTTGGGGCCGTCAGTCTTGGAGGTGTCGGCCTTTGAGGCCGTCAGCCTTGGAGGTGTCGGTCATGGGGCCGTCGGCCTTTGGGGCCGTCGGTCTTGGAGGTGTCAGCCTTTGGGGCCGTCGGCCTTGGAGGTGTCGGCCTTTGGGACCGTCGGTCTTGGAGCCGTCGGTCATAGAGCCGTCGGCCTTTGGGGCCGTCAGTCTTGGAGGCATCGGCCTTTGGGGCCGTCGGCCTTGGAGGCGTCGGCCTTTGGGACCGTCGGTCTTGGAGGTGTCGGCCTTTGGGGCCATCAGTCTTGGAGGTGTCGGTCATGGGGCCGTCGGTCTTGGAGGTGTCGGCCTTTGGGGCCATCGGTCTTGGAGCTATCGGTCATGGAGCCGTCGGCCTTCGGGGCCGTCGGTCTTGGAGGTGTCGGCCTTTGGGGCCGTCGGCCATGGAGCTGTCGGCCCTTGGAGCCGAGGTGGGCCGTACAAAATTTTTTTTATTCTCCATGGGGTCAACTGGCCCCATCAAATGCCCCCATACTCCTTGAGCTTGCATGCCCTGCATCAGCTAAGCGAAAGGAGTGTAGAACTTTTACCTTGGCATCTGCTCTTTCATGTTAACTTCAACCATGATTCCTTCTAGGTGGGGAAACCCCTTTCCTCTTGCGCTGCCTTGTATGGATGTCTGCGTGCCTTCTTTGGCTAGCTGAGGGCAGCTAGTAATCCTCTCCCAACACGGAGTCTGGAAGTCTTTTGAACCCCGGAGGGTGACCTGAGAGCTGAGAGTCATCAGGTTCCTTTTGAACCGCCTCGGGGGTGTGGAAACCGCTGCGAGGGGCGACTCAGCCGGGTACAGAGCCTTTAGGGTCTTAACCTACTCAGGGGCATCGCCATGCCGGGGCCGAGTGGTGTCCCGTGGGCCGCGATGCTAGTGAGCTCCTTTTGAACCATCTTGGGGGTTTGTGTGCCGCCCAAGTGGCAACTCAGCCGGGTACGGAGCCTTTAGGGTCTTAACCTACTCGGGGGCACCGCCGTGCCGGGGCCGAGTGGTGTCCCGTAGGCCGCGATGCCAGTGAGCTCATTTTGAACCATCTTGGGGGTTTGTGTGCCACCCAAGTGGTGACTCAGCCGGGTACAAAGCCTTTAGGATCTTAACCTACTCGGGGGCACCGCCATGCCGGGGCCGAGTGGTGTCCCGTGGGCCGCGATGCCAGTGAGCTCCTTTTGAACCATCCAGGGGTTTGTGTGCCGCCCAAGTGGTGACTCAGCCGGGTACGGAGCCTTTAGGGTCTTAACCTACTTGGGGGCACCGTCGTGCCGGGGCCGAGTGGTGTCCCATGGGCCGCGATGCCAGTAAGCTCCTTTTGAACCATCCTGGGGGTTTGTGTGTCACCCAAGTGGTGACTCAACCGGGTACAGAGCCTTTAGGGTCTTAACCTACTCGGGGGCATCGCCGTGCCGGGGCCGAGTGGTGTCCCGTGGGCCGTGATGCCAGTGAGCTCCTTTTGAACCATCCTAGGGGTTTGTGTGCCGCCCAAGTGGCAACTCAGCCGGGTACGGAGCCTTTAAGGTCTTAACCTACTCGAGGGCACCGCCGTGCCGGGGCCGAGTAGTGTCCCGTGGGCTGCGATGCCAGTGAGCTCCTTTTGAACCATCCTGGGGTTTGTGTGCCGCCCAAGTGGTGACTCAGCCTGGTACGGAGCCTTTAGGGTCTTAACCTACTCGGGGGCACCGCCGTGCCGGGGTCGAGTGGTGTCCCGTGGGCTGCGATGCCGGTGAGCTCCTTTTGAGAGACTTCCTCTGGCGCAAGGGAGAACATGCTACTGTGTCAGAAAGGGCCTCCTTTATTACTTTGCTCAAGGGGAATACATCATTGATAATACTGGCGGAGGTTATCCGCATTCCAGGTACATGGAATGGGTTTCCCGTCGAGTTCCTCTAATTTGTATGCCCCCCTGGTGGAACGCCTCGGCGACGCGGTAGGGACCTTCCCTGTTGGGGGATAGCTTGCCCCCCTCGGTAGGTTTGGATACCTCGGCCTTTCGTAGCACCAAGTCTCTGCGGCGAAAAACCTTGGGACGAACTCGGTCGTTGTAGTACTTGGCCACTCGTTGGCGAAAGGTTCGGAGAATGGTTGCTCGGCCCTACCGAGGTTCGGAGAATGGTTGTTCGGCCCTGCCAAGGTTCGGAGAATTGTTGCTCGGCCCTGCCGAGGTTCGAAGAATTGTTGCTTAGCCCAGCCGAGGTTCGTAGAATGGTTGCTCGGCCCAGCCGAGGTTCGGAGAATGGTTGCTCGGCCCTGTCGAGGTTCGAAGAATTGTTGCTCGGCCCAGCCGAGGTTCGGAGAATGGTTGCTCGGCCCTGCCGAGGTTCGGAGAATTGTTGCTCGGCCTAGCCGAGGTTCGAAGAATGGTTACTCGACCCTGCCGAGGTTCGGAGATTCAGAGCTTGAAGAGTTTTTTCTTTAAAGAGATTGGTCTCCTTCTGCTGAGTTGATGACCTGCCCCCCATGAAACTCTGTTGATTGGAATCCGTAAGTCTTGAGCTTGAGGGTGCCGACACGGAGCTGGTCTTGAGGTGCCGACATGGAGCCGGTCTTGAGGTGCCGACACGGGGTCGGGTGGCCACGGACTATTGTACTGGAGCCCGTGGACCATGGCGGTGAGATTCTGGACTTGCTGGGAAAGAGTCGCCAGTCGCTTCGTTGTTTGATCAACGGCCTCCGGTGGCGAGCAGGCAACTGGAGGGTTGGTAGCAGGGGGATTGGCCTTCTGCTGCCTAGTTGGCGGGGGGGAGCCCCGCCGGACAGCTGACGAAGGCACCCGAGATGTAGCGCAGGGAGAATATTCGCTACTTTTTCTTATCCCCCCTTTCTGGCGCGCCAATTTGATGATGCTCAATCACCTCTCCTGGACGTCGGGAATGGAGGCTCTTCTCCCGGCTCTTCTTCACCAGGTTACCTGCAGAAAAGTCCTGGGACCGGAGGGGTCTCTGGTGGGACCCTCCGACGGCCAAGTTTAGCGACTGAGGTCATAGCTGAAGAGGGGCTCGAGTGAAGCCTTTTTAGTATGAGAAAGGAGGTCTCCCGGAGGAGGGATTCCTTCCTAAAAGTTGAGATGGCGATTTTGGGGTTATCGCGCATACCTGTTTACTGGGTGGATTCATCTTTTTATAGGGGTTGACCCTGGCATGATCACATGGGATTACATGAAGTCAGAATGTCTGCTGAGCCCTTGCGTGAATTTGGGCTGGTTAGTGGGCTACGTCCCATCAGTTGTTGGGTAGGTGGGTCCTGTCCCATCACTAGCGTTGCCAGTGGGTTGCTGGATCTGGCGCTATCAGGCGGCGCGCGTCAGAGAGTTGGCGCCCTGAACTGATAGGGCCATGCTGGGGCTGATCTGGTGGGAACTGGGAAATCCCGACTTATCAGGGCCGAGCCGGGTTGACCCGAGATGGCTGGGGCCCATCCCGCTGGCAAGGCAGTGCCGGGGCGGGGCCGAATCGACGGACTTGGAGGTGTCGGGGCCGAGTTGGGCCGGCCAGGGGTGGCCTTGGCCGACACGAAGGAACATGAGACGCTGGGGCCGAGTCGGGCTAGACGGGGATTGCTTTGGCCGACTCGGCGGAACTAGAGACTCCGGGGCCGAGTCGGGCTGGCCGGGGATGGCCTTGGCCGACTCGGCGGAACTGGAGACGCCGTGGCCGAGTCGGGCTGGCCGGGGATGGCCTTGGCCGACTCGGCAGAACTGGAGACGTCGTGGCCGAGTCGGGCCAACCGGGGAAGTGTCGGGGCCGACTCGCTTGGAGAAGTAGGGGGCCGGCTAGGAAGATGCCGGGCCGCTTGGGAAGATGCCGGGGCCGGCTAGCTTGTACACGCCTGGGCCGGCTGGGAAGATGCCGGGGCGCATGGGAGGTGCCGGGGCTGCCTAACTTGGACATGCCGGGGCCGGTTGAGAAGATGCCGGGGGCGCCTGGGAGGTGCCGGGGCCGACTAGGAGAGTGCCGAGGCCGACCGGGAGGTGTCGAGGCCGGCTAGCTTGGAGGCGTGGGGGGCCAGCTAGGAAGATGCCGGGCCGCTTGGGAAGGTGCCGGGGCCAGCTAGGAAGTGCCGGGGCCGGCTGGCTTGGAAATGTAGGGGGCCGGCTAGGAGAGTTCCGGGGCCGACTGGGAGGTGCCGGGGCGGCCTAGGAAGTGCCGGGGCCGGCTGAGAGGTGCCGGGGCCGCCTAGCTTGAAGATGTAGGGGCCGGCTAGGAGAGTGCCGGGGCCGACTGGGAGGTGACGGGGCCACCTAGCTTGGAGACGTAGGGGGCCGGCTAGGAAGGTGCCGGGCCTTTGGGGCCGTCGGTCTTAGAGCCATCGGTCATGGAGCCATCGGCCTTTGGAGCCGTCGGTCTTGGAGGTGTCGGCCTTTGGGCCGTCGGTCTTGGAGGTATCGGCCTTTGGTGCCGTCGGTCTTGGAGGTGTCAGCCTTTGAGGCCATCGGCCTTGGAGGTGTCGGCCTTTGGGGTCGTCGGTCTTGGAGGTGTTGGCCTTTGGTGCCGTCGGTCTTGGAGGTGTCGGCCTTTGGGGCCGTCGGCCTTGGAGGTGTCGGCCTTTGGGGCCGTCGTCCTTGGAGGTATCGGCCTTTGGGGCCGTCGGCCTTGGAGGTGTCAGTCATGGGACCGTCGGCCTTTGGGGCCATCGGTCTTGGAGGTGTCGGCCTTTGGGCCGTCGCCTTGGAGGTGTCGGTCATGGGGCCGTCGGCCTTGGAGGTGTCGGTCATGGGGCCGTCGGCCTTTGGGGCCGTCGGTCTTGGAGTGTCGGTCTTGGAGGTGTCGGCCTTTGGGGCCGTCGGTCTTGGAGCCTTCGGTCTTAGAGGTGTCGGCCTTTGGGGCCGTCGGTCTTAGAGGTGTCGGCCTTTGGGGCCGTCAGCCTTGGAGGTGTCGGTCATGGGGCCGTCGGCCTTTGAAACCGTCGGTCTTGAAGGTGTCGGCCTTTGGGATCGTCGGCCTTGGAGGTGTCGGCCTTTGGGGCCGTCGGCCTTTGGGGCCGTCGGTCATGGAGCCGTCGGCCTTTGGAGCCGAGGTGGGCCGTTCAAAAAAATTTTTATTCTTGATGGGTCAACTGGCCCCATCATGCCCGACGTGGTGGCCGAGACGTTTCTTTAATTAGTAAGCCAGCCATTTAGATGCTCAAGTCAGTCAACTAAATTTAAGCTATTCGTCAGGCGATAATTGTCCTGAATCCTTGAGATGGGAAGAGCAGTTGCGAACGCCCAAAGATCTTTGAAGAACTTGATTCGTGAACCTGGTAAAGCTACAATGAGATACACGTTGATGATAGCAGCACCCAACCAACCATGCATGGAATCTGTTATAGTCTTCGAAATCTTCCACCGAGCCACCGAAACGGGTGTCCAGAAATTCTCCACAAAGGTCCTTTTATGGGCATATTGGAGTCTGGCCGAGTGGGACGTGCTAACTGCTCCCATGTGAGATGCGTGTCTTTTAGCAAACATATATCGGCGATTGGAAACCCCATTTTTCGCCGCAGTCTCCTACCAAAAAGCTCGCGTCGTTTTTTTTTCTTTTCTTTTCCAATAGAGCTCCGTAATAATTTCTTTTTTTGATGGATAAGTAATGGAAAAGTCTTTACGTACGTACATTTTGTGCATCAACCTTCCGTGCATGAAATCTTTTTCTAAGTAAATATCAAGTGCTTCCAAAGATAGATAATTTGGTTTCTCGATTGTCTTCGGTGATCTCTCGCCTCATTTCTTCATAGCAGAATACTTTTATTTAGGAGCGTTGTATTACTGATAACGCTCTGCTAGCCCAGAAATTCATGCATGACCTTCAGTGAGCTTCCAGTCGTCAAAGCCTCATGGCAGTCAAGCTTGACATGACGAGAGTTTATGACAGACTAAGCGGGATTTTCTGCGCTCTACTCTTCTGAAGTTTGACTTTGACGACCTTTTTGTTGCCTAGATTATGGTGTTGTTACCGGCCATCTTTTTCTCCTAATTAATAGAGGCCAGATTGATTACTTCCACTCTGAGGTCGGCCTGAAGCAAGGATGTCCTCTCCCCTTTCCTTTTTATCCTTTCTGTTGATGCTCTATCCCGTGCTTTGTCTCAAGCTTAGCAGGATTCGTCTCTTGTTCCCTACACTGCGGGTCCCCTTGGACCCACTCTTTCTCACTTATTGTTTGCAGATGACTGCATTCTCCTGGGAAAGGTTTCATTTGTAATGCTTCCATTTTTGCGACCATTCTGCAGGATTATTGTCAAGCTTCGGGTCAGAAAGTTAATCTAAATAAATCTTTGATCTGCTTTAGCCCGAAGACGACTCCTACTGTCAGGGGATCTATCCTGCATATTTTGGGTATTCCTGTTCAGACGGATCGGCTATCGTACCTTGGGATTCCTATCATGGGTAGTAGGCCTCAGAACTCTGATTTCAGTGTCCTGGAATGGAGGGTCCGTGATCGTCTGGATGGGTGGTAGGTCACTAGGCTCTCTATGATGGCACAGATTACTATTTTACGCTTAGTGTTGTCTTCTCTTCCTCTCTATCTGTTATCCAATGCCGCCATCCCGCTGACATGTCGAGGAAGATTGAGAGATACTTTCGGGATTTTCTCTGGGCCTCGATGCAGGATGGTCATGGTGTTCATCTTCTTGCCTAGGATATTGTCTGTATGCCGATTGCTAAGGGTGGGCTTGGAATCCAGTCTCTCACTGCTAGGATGGAGGCTCTGATTGCTAGTATGCCTGGCGGTTCTTGCTTGATCCACATTGTTTGTGGAGCTCCTTCATGCGTGCCAAATATGGAGATTGGAATCATTCCTTTCCCCCTAGTCCTCTCGTGGGCACTCCTTTTGGAAAGAGGCCTGTCGGCACGCTCCGGCTGTTCTGGATTGCATCTCTTGGATGATTGGTGACGGAACCTCTGTGGATGTTGTTCAGGACGCTTGGATTATTGACCTTCCCCTGTCTCGATGGCCGACCTTTGTTGCACATATATCCCTAATGGAATGAGAGTAATGTGATTTAATTTCCCAGGATCATTCTGCTTGGATTCTTCGTCGGTATCTAGCTTCTTCGGGGATGAGCTCTACCGACGCGTTAATTCTATTCCTCTCATTACGAGTCCCACGGCCGACATTAGGGTTTGGAAGAGAACTTGTATGTCTCGGGCTACTACTAGGGACCTCCTGAATATCTATAGGCCTCTGCCCCGACATGCTATGGATTTGGTATGGATCTGGCACCTTCCCATTTACCCTAGAGTGCAGCTCTTTATATGGAAGATTCTTGGAGTGTTCTTCCTACCTGTTCCCTGCTCTCAAGGAGAGGTATGGCCATTATGTCTACATGCCCGCTGTGTGGTCTTGAGGAGGAGACAGTGGACCACACTATCTTCTTATGTATTAGAGCGAGACAGATTTGGCAGAGTTCAGGCGAGTGCCTATGGGTGCATGATTTTGATTCCCAGCGTATCTCTTTTCTGTGCCTGATTAGGCAAGCTTTGCAGAGGGGCTACTATCAGCTGGTTCCGAGGTGGGCTTATACTGCTGACCAGATCTGGTTATCCTGGAATCAGATTGTGTTCTCTGACGAGATAGCTTCCCCCCCACCGGGTTGTCAGGACTGCTGCCTCCTTATTCGCTGAGTATGTTTTCCTTCAGAGCATTCTTGATTTTGCTAGCCCTTGCCACTGGGTCTCCCTGCTGCTTTGGCAGCGTACCGATATATGGTATTTATTTCTTGGGAGCCCCACCGCTAGAGTTTGTCAAAATCAACTTTAATAGGAGTGTTCGAGGTAGATGTGCGGGATCAGCTTTTGTGATTAGGGGGTCGGATGGCACCATGCTTGCGGCTAGTGGATTCGAGCTTCTAGACTCTTCCGTTCCCCTTGCTGAATTGTATGTGGCGTGGGCCGGTATTTCTTATGCCTTTTGGAGCTTGGGTGTCCAAAGGCTTATTATTGAGGAAGATTCTACTATAGTCATCAGTTGGATTCGTCAGGAGTCTTGCGACCACCTGCCGACCATCCCTTGATCAGTGACATCCGATATCTTCTTCAGGGTGCAGTTAGCACTCAGATTCGGCATATCTACAGGGAAGCCAACGCAGCTGCGGATTGGATTGCTGCCAGAGTGGCCTATCACTTTGGTTTTTGGAGCTGGAATAGGGCGACCCTTGCCCTATTATTCTAACCCAAATATTGTACTTGGATATTTCGGATTCGACTCACTCTAGAATGGTGTGATCACCCGTTGTACAAAAAAAAAAAAAAGACACGGATAAACATTGGCATCCTTGTCAAACAAAAGCAGCATTAAAGCATTAAAGCTCTTCTTCCCGACTGAGGGTTTAGAGTGATGAGTGCTTTGAGTTAGTGTTGCCGGTCTTCCATGCTGCTGATCTACGGTGATCTTGTCATCGATTGTGCTCATATTGCTTTGCCTGATGGCTTCCCTCCGCTTCTTCTCTGGTGTTGTCCGATGGGTCAAAGGCTGCTAGGATGCCATGGCGTCGTGCCTCTGCGGTCTGGTTTTGAATGGATTGCGCCTTCTTCATCTCCGGCGGAAGTGGCGGAGCTTGAACGACTTTTCCCTGATATTATACAGATCCCTTCTTTGTCTCTGGAGGCTGAAGCTACGTTTGGGCAAAGGGCGGTCATTGCCCGCAGTCTCTCCCATTGGGTGCCACCTGAAGCGATTGTCCGTGAGTTTCACCGGGTTGGAGTTTCAGGAGAGTAAGTATGAAACATGATGTGGACTTCCTTGTATCAATATCTCTCGCCATATCTGCATCTGTGTAACCAATCAGCACAGCTGGACCACCCCCAAAGCTTAAACAACTTTGGAGCTTCCTCTGAGATATCTGAAGATCCACTTCACTGCTGCCCAATGCTCTTTCCCTGGATTTGCAAGAAATCTGCTAGCAACACCCACTGCATATGCGATGTCTGGCCTCGTACATACCATCGCATACATTAAACTTCCGACTGCTGAAGCGTAAGGAACCTTCTTCATTTTCTCCTTCTCCCATCACTTGAAGGACTTTGCTCTGAGCACAACCTGAAGTGACCTGCAAGAGGAGAACAACTGGCTTTGCATTGATCATACTGAACCTATCCAATACCTTCTCAATGTACTTTTCCTGTGACAACCATATTTTCTTGATTCTTCTATTACGGGAAATCTGCATACCCAGTATTTGCTTTGCTGGTCCCATATCCTTCATTTCAAATGAATTGCTCAGCTCCTTCTTCAACCTGTCAATCATAGACATATCTTTCCCAAGAATAAGCATGTCATCAACATAAAGTAGGAGTATGACAAAATCCTCACTAAACCATTTGATATACACACAATGATCTGAAGCCAATCTTTTGTATCCATTTTCAGCCATAAATGAATCAAATTTCTTGTACCACTGCCTTGGAGCTGCTTCAGCCCATATAAGCTTTTTTTCAATCTGCAGACAAGATTTTCTTTACCTTTGACTTTGAAGCCTTCTGGTTGCTCCATATAGATTTCCTCCTCCAAATCACCATGAAGAAAAGCTGTCTTCACATCTAACTGCTCAACCTCCAAGTCTAGACTAGCAGCAATACCTAGAGCAACACGAATTGAAGACATTTTAACAACAGAGAAAAAATCTCTTCAAAGTCAATACCTTTCTTTTGACCAAAGCCTTTCACAACCATCTGGCCTTGTACTTTGGTTGAGAACAATGCTGTTGAGTCTTTAACCTGAAAATCCACTTGTTCTTTAAAGCCTTCCTTCCTCTTGGTAGTTCCACTAAATCATATGTGTGGTTGTTCTGTAAGGCATCCATTTCTTCCAGCATACCTACTAACCACTCCTTTTTCTGCTCACTTTCAACTGCCTCCTGGTAACATTCTGGTTCACCTGCATCAGTAAGCATTATATTCATCTGTAGAATACCTTTTGAAAGGTTGACGTTGTCTGATAGATCTTCTCAGCTGAGGCTCTGTAGGAGGTTGCTCCTGATCTCCTTCCTGCTCAACATGTCCTACAGGTGAGTTAATACATACTCCTGCACTATTTTCTTGCACATCTCCCCTATCACCCTGATTTACTAGAGGAGTAACTGGATCACAGTCTGTTAATCCTCCTGCAGAAGACTTGACTGACACCTCCTTCTTGAAGTCTTGAAGGGTTTGATCTTCAAAAAATACCACATCTCTGCTTCTGAATACCTTCTACTTTTCTGGATCCCAAAGTCTATAACCAAACTCATCATGTGAGTAACCAAGCAAAGCACATTCTTTTGTCTTACCATCCAGCTTGGACCTCTCAATGTCTGGAACATGTGCAAATGCATGACAACCAAACACTCTCAAGTGCTTATAAGAGACATATTTTCCTGACCATACACGCTCTGCAACATCACCATCTAGAGCTGTACATGGTGACAAGTTTATTACATCAACCATTGTCTTCAATGCCTCATCCCAAAATCTTTTAGGTAACTTGGACTGTGAAAGCATACATCTGATCTTTTCCATGATGGTGCGGTTCATTCTCTCTGCAATTGCATTATGCTGAGGAGTACCAGGAACTGTCATCTCATGTTGAATGCCATGTGATCTGCAATAATTATCAAATAACCCTGTGTACTCACCACCATTATCTGACCTTATACATTTCAGTTTCTTTCCTGTCTCTCTTTCAACTCTGGCATGAAACTCTTTGAAGACATTAATAACCTGATCTTTAGTCTTCAAACCATAGACCCAAACTTTTCTAGAAAAATCATCTATAAAAGTGACAAAATAAAGTGCACCACTGATGCCTAGAACATTAACTGATCCACTAGGAGTTTTTGTCCTCAGAGGACCACAAACATCTGTATATATACGATCCAAAACATGCATTTTTCTAGATAAAGCAGGACTAGCAAAAGAAACTCTATGTTGCTTGCCAACCAAACAATCAACACATGGGTTCAGATGTACACCTTTGAAGTTTGGTAGAACTTCTTCCTTGGAAAGAACTTGCAGCCCCTTCTCACTCATGTGTCCCAGTCGTTTATGCCACAACTCCATGCTGAAGTCGTTCTCTGTAACATTCAACTGTTCACCATAAGCTTTAGCCTGCAACCTGTATAAAGTGTGACATTTCTTCCCACTGGCTACAACAAGTGAACCTTTACTGAGCTTCCATTGCCCTTTATGAAATCTGCTATCAAATCTTCATCATCAAGTCTTCCAACTGAGATTAAATTTAGCCTCAAGTCAGCTACATGCCTTACATCCTTGAGCACCAACTTACAGCCAAGATTGGTCTTCATGTGGATGTCACCCATGCCAATGATGTATGCTGTGCCTTGATTTCCCATCTTGACAACACCAAAATTTCCAGTCTTATATGTAGAAAAAAACTTCCTCCGTGGTGTAGCATGATAAGAAGCACCTGTGTCAATCACCCACTCATGATTCTGACACTCACATGAGAAGATACCATCAGAAGTAGACAAAATCAAATAATCATCACTCTGCACAGTAGCTGTGATATTCTCTTTTGACTCTGTATCCTCCACTTCTTTTCCCTTTTTCTTACTCTTCTTAGGCTTCTTACACTGATTCTTGTAGTGCCCTTTCTCACTACAGTTATAGCAAGTAATATCTTTTCTTGACCTTGATTTGCTTCTACCCTTGTATGAATTGTCTCTATTTCTAGACTTTGACCGTCCTCTATTCTCTGAGACAAGTGCCTGTGAATCAATCTGAGAAGTTGCTGAATTTTTCCTTCTTAACTCCTCATTCAACAAACTGCCTGTTACTTGACTCATGGTGATAACACCGTCTGGTGCAGAATTACTGAGGGAAACTACCAGTGTCTCCCAACTTTCTGGCAATGAACTGAGAAGTAACAATGCCTGCAACTCATCATCAAGAGACATTTTCATAGAGGATAACTGGTTATTAATACTCTGCATTTCATTCAAATGCTCAGCAATAGAAGCACCCTCTTTATATTTCAGATTCACTAGTTTTCTGATCAAGAAAGCCTTGTTGCCAGCTATTTTTCTCTCATATAGACTTTCTAACTTTTTCCAAAGAGAGTTTGTAGAAGTCTCAGTGGAAATATGGTGAAAGACACTATCATCCAACCATTGCCGAATAAAACCGACTGCCTTCCGATCTAACATGATCCAAGCATCGTCTGTCACTGTAACGGGCTTTGCTTTGACCCCTTCTAAAGGTCCATATAGATCCTTGCAATATAAGAGGTCCTCCATCCTTGGTTTCCATATCATCCAATTATTTCCGTTCAGACTGATCATGCGGGAAATATTACCGACCTCCATGCTCGCACACACAAAAAAAAAATTCACAGGCTCTGATACCAGTTGATGGGAAAGAATCCATGTACGAGAAAATACTAGCAGACCGTAATACGCAGCGGAATAATAAATAAAATGCGCAAACCACATAATCACAGAAACACCAAGATTTACGTGGACAATTCCTTCAAGATAAAGGAAAAAAAACCACGGGCAAGCCAGAGAAGAAGATCCACTATAAAATAATAAATATCCAAGTCTCAAAGTCCATTGTCAGAACTTGAGAAACAATCATAAGAGAATAATAGGGATATAAGGATTACGTCACCGAAAAATATGGTCTCCTGCGTTACCTCCTTATTTTCTTCCCTTTCTTCTTCTTCTTCTTTATTTTTCTTCTGCAGCACCTTCACGTGATTCCTGGAGTGGAAGTCCTCCCATAGTTAAGCACCAAGCAGCCAAAAATCTGATGCGTGTCGTAGCGCAACGATTTAAACACTTAATTTCACTATTAGGATAGCGAGAGTAAGGGATCGATTCCACAGGGACTTTAGTGATTATCTTGAAATAATTTTATAAATTTAACTAAATAGATAACTAAGTAGATAATTAATAGTGCAAAATAATAAGATATGATTTATCTTATTAGAGCACGGCTCGTACCCGTAGATCACGGCCCGTCTCTTTTAAGAATAAATCAGTCTAAATTATTTTCACTTAAATAGAATTTAATAATAATTTAACATGAATAAAAATTTTATTTCAATAACATCCAAGAGTGCATATTAAAATCTAAAATAAAAGAGTTTTAATTTCTAACATGAAGAAGGCAACAAAAGCAATAAAATAAACTGGGATGAACCAAGCCACGATCGTCTCCTGGTATACAGATCCTCGAACGGGCGCCTCACGAGAAGAGCCTCCACGGACTTCTCCCCAATGCTCACGGATGCAGCGCCTGGACAAGAGGACTCCACGAACAGAAGGACTCCACGAAACCACGAGATTGAGGAAGAAGAGATCTCCTGGATGCAGCTTCCTTGGACTCCCCTGCTGCTATTTATAGAAGCCCAGACGCGGGTTTGACGCGGCGATGATTCCTGTTTCAAAACAAAGAACGCAGCGGAAGAGGACGGAAGCCACAAAAAAATCTAGATAAATCCTTTATAAATTCAAATTCCTTCTAAAGGAATTTAATTCTCTCAATTTAATAACTTCAATCTAATCTATTCCTTAATTGGTGGAGGAAACTATAGAAATTGAATGGAGAAGAATCGGCGGAAAATAGAGAAAGAAAACGATGAAGTCGGCACTTGGTTTGCCGACTTCACTTTAAAATCCGTGCTAAAACAGATAAATCAATGAAAAATCAATTTCGAGCTCATCTTAAATCCGATTTGAGTGCCGTTTGCGTCATTAAATCCCTAAAATCGAGCTCTTTAAGTTGATAAGATTTTATCTAAAATATTATATAAATATTAAAATATTAATAATAATAGGTACGTTAAATTATTAATTAATAGGTTTAATAATAATTATTTATGCGTTTATCAATGCTTCTCCTATTTTTTTCAGACGGCTGCTCCTTAAAAAAGAGAAAACCCAAAAAAGGAAGGCGACTGCTCCTTTTATAAAAGAGAGAGAACAAATCCTGGTAGAAAAAGGAGTAGCGCTCCCTTTTGCCCTAATGGGCTGAATAAGTGGGCCATGGGCCCAACAACGAGCAAATACTAGCAGACTGTAATACGCAGCGGAATAATAAATAAATGTGCAAACCACACAATCACAAACACAAGATTTACGTGGAAAATCCCTTCAAGATAAAGGGAAAAAACCACGGGCAAGCCAGAGAAGAAGATGTTCAGATATCTCAGAGGAAGCTCCAAAGTTTGTTTAAGCTTTGGGGGTGGTCCAGCTGTGCTGATTGGTTACACAGATGCAGATATGGTGAGAGATATTGAACAAGGAAGTCCACATCAGGTTTTATACTTACTTTTGTAGGGGGAGCTGTGTCATGGCAATCCAGATTGCAAAGGTGTGTAGCTCTCTCTACCACAGAGGCAGAATATATTGCTGCTACCGAGGTCTATAAGGAGATGCTGTGGATGAAAGAATTCTTACATGAATTGGGATTGAAACAGAAAATTATGTGATACATTGTGATAGCCAGAGCGCCATCCACTTGTGCAAGAACCCAACTTTTCATTTCAAGTCAAAGCATATAGATGTGAGATACCACTGGATTCGAAATGTGTTTGAAGAGAAGCAGTTACAACTTCAGAAAATTCACACAGATGAAAATGGGGCAGACATGTTGATAAAGACCTTATCAAAAGAAAGGCAAGAGATATGCCGACAGCTGGTCGGCATGATTTCACACTAAGGAAGCATGAGACAGCCTCCCTTATGGGCTGAAGGGGGAGGTTGTTGGGCCCATGGCCCACTTATTCAGCCCATTAGGGCAAAAGGGAGCGCTACTCCTTTTTCTACCAGGATTTGTTCTCTCTTTTATAAAAGGAGCAGCCGCCTTCCTTTTTGGGTTTTCTCTTTTTTAAGGAGCAGCCGTCTGAAAAAAATAGGAGAAGCATGTAGCAGGTATTTCTTTTTTCTAGGAGCATGGATTGCTAGGGGAAGAGAAGGAAGGGCTGCTGCTTGGTGCTTAACTACGTGGGAGGACTTCCACTCCAGGAATCACGTGAAGGTGCTGCAGAAGAAAAACAAGAGAGAAGAAGAAGAAGAGAAGGGAAGAAAATAAGGAGGTAACGCAGGAGACCATATTTTTCGGTGACGTAATCCTTATATCCCTATTATTCTCTTGTGATTATTTCTCAAGTTCTGGCAAGGGACTTTGAGACTTGGATATTTATTATTTTATAGTGGATCTTTTCTCTGGCTTGTCCATGATTTTTTTTTCCTTTATCTTGAAGGGATTTTCCACGTAAATCTTGGTGTTTATGTGATTGTATGGTTTACGCATTTTTATTTATTATTCCGCTGCGTATTACGGTCTGCTAGTATTTGTTCGTACACAGATTCTTTCCCATCAGTCCGATGGGATGCCGTGGCGTCGTGCCTCTGCGGCCCGGTTTGAATGGATTGCGCCTTCTTCATCTACGGCGGAAGTGGCGGAGCTTGAACGACTTTTCCCTGATATTATACAGATCCCTTCTTTGTCTCTGGAGGCTGAAGCTACTATTTGGGCAAACAGGGCAGTCATTGCCCGCAGTCTCTCCCATTGGGTGCCACCTGAAGCGATTGTCCGTGAGTTTCACCGGGTTGGAGTTTCAGGAGAGGTGGAAGCGGTTGGTTTGGCTCACCGCCATTATTTGATTCGATTTGCTGATCTGCAATCCAGAGATCTTGCTCTGGCGAGGCCGTGGGTGGTGAACGGGTAGCCGATTGCCATCGCCCAGTGGCAAGCCGAGTTTGTTCCGATGGCTGATACCATCCTCTCTGCTTTATTATGGATTTGTCTTCCCCTACTTCCATTGGAATTCTGGTCGGATGAAATCTTGTCTTCTATCTTGTCAGTGGTAGGGGAGTTCCAGTTCTCTGACTCAGCGACAAAGACAAAGTCTCGCGGAGGATTTGCGCGAGTCTGTGTCCGCATTGATGTGGGCAAGCCTCTGCGGCCGAGGGTGCGCGTCTGTGGCAAAAGGCCCCTTCTGGCAGCAATTCTCCTACGAGAATTTGGAGGGTATCTGTCTGCATTGTGGCGCTCTGCATCTCGCTGGCAACTACTATTTGGTGCCGGAGCAAGCTCCCTCCTTGGATGGCAATCGCTTCGGTCTTTGGATGGCGGCGGTCCGTCGGAGAAGGCCCCCTCTGCAGCAGTCGTTGGATCCCAGGATAATGGGTCGAGGGGATGGGTTGCATCTCTCAGGTGTGTCTGAGGGCTGGCAGCTTCCCAAAAAGGTGGCTCGCCGGCAAGGGAGTAGGCTCCATCCTGACGGTCGGGTGCCCTCTTCTTCGCAGAATACGGTGTCTGGGAGTAAGGGAGGGAAGGACCCCGTGCCGTGCCAGTTCAATAAGGCTGTGCCATTTCCAAATTCTAAGGCCTCTGTGGAGTCAGTTATGTTTCAGATGTCTGATACCACTCAGCCTGAGTTAGCTTATGTGAATCCTTTCACTGCCCTAACTGCTGCTATGGAGACTGTGGTCCCGGAGTTTCGGGTAGACTCCACTCCGAGTCCTTCAAAGCGGGCCCATCCGGTTGAGCCTAGCTCGCAGCGAGTGGCTTCCAAGGCCACTAAAGCTAAAGGCAAGGCCCTTCTCGCTGCTAAAGGCAAGGAGCCAGAGTCCTTCACTTTTTCAGCCTCCTCTGACTTAGTTCGGGGGTCAACTGCTCAGACTTGCCGTGGAACCAAGAAATTCCGTAGTATGGCTGAGCCTTTTCTGGGGTCTGCATTAGGGGTTCCTCAATCGGGGTTGCTGGGGGGAATTACCCACGAATCTGCAGTCGCTTAGCTTAAGCAAGCCATTCTAAAACGTGATATGGGAGAGGTGATGAACTCTGCCCAATCAGAGGCATGCCGTGGGACAGATCTAGGGGTGGGTTCCCCTCCAGCCAGCTTTCACTCTGTTGAGGAGATGCCAGGGGACACGGGTTGTGTCCTCCCTACTCAAGCATAAGGATGAAGATCCTAATTTGGAATGTGCGAGGTGCTTTGAAACCTTCGTTTCGCTCCACTTTTGGGAGATTAGTGCAGTTGCATAACTTTGACATTTGTGTTCTTCTGGAAACGCGTCTATCTGGAGTTAGTCTGGCGTGGTTTCAGAAAATGGTGTTCAGATCTTGGGCTTCTTATGCTGTTGAGTCCGTCGGCCTCTCTGGTGGCATTATGGTGCCGTGGAGGAATGATAAGATTCGGGTGGATGCCTTCCATTGCTGTGGTCAGCAAGTTGCTGCTGTCATCTCTGAGGGGACCTCCGTTCCTTGGCTTCTATCTGGTGTCTATGCCAGCACTGATTTTCGGGAACACGAGGTTCTTTGGGATGAGATTTAGTCTTTGCTCGTTCAGGGATTTCCCTTCCTTATTGCAGGTGATTTTAATTGCATTGTGGGGGCTCATGAAAAGAAAGGAGGAAGACAGTCTGCGGGAACTGCGGCCAGAGAGGAGTTTAGATCTTTTATCACTTCTGCTAGCCTTCTGGATCTTGGGTACAACATTCTCGATTTACTTGGTGCAACAATCGGCAAGGTTCTGCCAGAGTATGGGAAAGGCTGGATAGGGCTTTGGCAACTTCTTCCTGGTTTCAGATCTACCCTTTTGCCAAAGTCACCCACTTATCCCGTATAGCATCCGATCACTGCCCTCTTCTTTTAGCTACTGATGCGGGCCTTCAGCGGAGTCGGCTGTTCAGATTTGAGAAGTTTTGGACTTCTTATTCCGCTGCTAGGGCTATTATTAGTGAGGTTTGGCGACTGCCTATCAGAGGGAGTGCTATCTACAGGCTTTCGAGGCGTTTAGCTCTTGTTAGACGCAGGTTTTCTAGTTGGAATCGTAGGGAGGTGGGGGATATTGTGAGTCAAGTTGAAAATATTGAATCTATTATTGCTATGTTTCAGGATAAAGAGGACCAGGAGGGAGCCCTTGATGAGGCTGATCTGTCTTCCCTCCGCTCTAGTTTGTCACTTCACCATTCCCTTCTTCGACAGTAGGAGATTTTCTAGAAGCAAAGGTCCCAGATTCAGTGGATCATGGAAAGGGATTCTAATACCCGATTCTTTCATCAGGCCATTATTAAGCGCCGAGCGATGAACCGCATCAGGCGATTATCTGATGATGAGGGCCATTTACAGGAGGATGACCAGGCTATTAGGGATCATATTTTTCATTTCTTTCGGTCGAGATGGACTAAGATTACTGGTGATGGGCTTCCAGTTTGCCCTATTCCGATCCCTAATAGAGTGTCCGCCACTGAGAACGATATCCTTATCAGACCTTTTTCGATGGAGGATATTCGGTTGGCGTTATGGGATCTTGGTGCGGATAAGGCCCCGGGGCCTGATGGGTTCCCACCTTTATTCTTTTGTCACTATTGGGGCATCCTGGGATAGGATGTTGTGCAAGCCATCCAGTTGGTCTTTCAGTCGAAAGCTATTCCCATTGAGTGGAATCGGACCTTTGTTACTCTGTTCCGAAACGGTTGGATCTATCCACTCCCCAGCACTTTCAGCCTATCAGCCTTTGCACAACCTTATATAAGGTTTGTACGTGCCTCTTGGTTTCCCGGATGCGGCTTGTGATCTCTCGCCTTATTTCTCCAGAACAAGGTGCTTTTCTTAGAGGGCGCAACATTACTGATAATGCCCTGCTTACTCAGGAATTCATGCATGATCTCCATCGAGCTCCTGGGTGTCACTATCTTATGGCTGTTAAGCTAGACATGGAGAGAGCCTATGATTGATTGAGCTGGGCTTTCCTTCGCTGTACCCTTCAGGAGTTTGGATTTGTGGAGCTCTTCATTGACTGGATTATGGCCTGTGTTTACTGTTCATCTTTTCGATCCTTATTAATGGAAGTCAGACTGATTACTTTCACTCGGAGGTTGGGTTGCAGCAAGGATGTCCTCTTTCACCGTTTCTGTTCATTCTTTCGACGAATGCTCTATCGAGGTCTCTTTTTTAGGCTCAGCAGGAATCTTGTCTCATCCCCTACAGTGCAGGGCCCCGGGGCCCGCGTTGTCTCATTTGTTATTTGCCGATGATTGCATCCTCCTGGGCAAGGCTTCTATAAGCAATGCTTTCATATTTGCCTCTTTACTTCACTCTTACTACAGAGCCTCTGGTCAGAAGATTAATCTGAGTAAATCTTTGATATGCTTCAGCCCTCTGACGTCGCCTAACTTAAGGCAGGCTATCACGCATATCCTGGGTATTACGCTCATAGCTGACCGGCTGACCTATCTGGGGATCCCTATTATTGGGAGAAGGCCTCGGAGTTTTGATTTCAGTGATCTGAAGAGGCGTGTCTATGCTCGGTTGGATGGTTGGCAAGTTACCGGGCTCTCGATGATGGCAAGGATTACCCTCTTATGTTCTGTGCTCTCATCTCTTCCTCTCTATCTGTTATCTAATGCAGCTATTCCATTGACTTGTTTGAGGAAGATTGAGAGATACTTCAGGGACTTCCTTTGGGCTTCCAGGCAGGATGGTCATGGTACTCACCTTGTGGCCTGGGATATTGTTTGTTTACCTATCTCAGAGGGAGGTTTGGGGATCCAGTCCCTTACTGTCAGGAGGGAGGCTTTGATTGCTAGGCACGCTACGCGGTTTATGCTTGAACCGCATTGCATGTGGAGCTCCTTCATGCATGCTAAGTATGGAGACTGGATTTCTTCTGAGGAGCCTCAGTCTTCCCGCGGTCATTCATTCTTTTGGAAAGTGGTTTGTCGGCACGCTCCGGACATCCTGGGCAGTATATCATGGATGATTGGTGATGGAGTTTCTGTGGATGTTATTTGAGATGCGTGGATTGCTGATATTCCCCTGTCTCGGTGGCCTACCTTTGTAAGCAATGCTATCCCCAGTGGTATGACTATTTCTGACTTAATCGTCCAGGAGCACTCTGTTTGGCACACCCCGTTGTTGTCTACTCTCTTTGGGGATGACCTCTATCGGCATATTCTGTCCATTCCTCTCACTCAACGTCATACCCCTGACTTCAGGGTTTGGAGGAAATCCTGTTTGCCTCGGGCTCCAATGAGGGACCTCCTGAGAATTTATAGGCCATAGGCCCAGCAGTAGTTGGATGTGGCTTGGATCTGGCATCTCCTATCCATCCAAGGGTTCGGCTATTTGTGTGGAAGCTGGCCAGGGACTGTCTCCCCCTTGTGCTCTTCTCTCTAGGCGTGGGCTAAGCATCCAGCCCACTTGCCCTTTATGTGGTCTGGAGGAGTCGATTGACCATGCTGTCTTTACCTACTTTAGGGCTAGACAAATATGGCAGAGTTCTGGCGATCTGCCCTGGGATACTGATTCTTCTAATGTTCGAATCTCCTTTTTGGGTTTGATCAGGCAGGATATGGAGAGACAATTCCATCAAAGGGTTACGAGGAGAGCTTACATTGCTTACCAAATCTGGCTATCTCGTAACCAGTTGGTGTTTATTGAGGAGTCGGCTCCTTCTCACAGGATTGTCAGGACCGCTTTATCCTTAGTTGCGGAGTATACTTTCAACCACTCTTTTCTCGATTTTGATAGCCTTGGACTCTGGAGCTCCCATGCTGCCCAGGCAGCGCACTGTCAGACGGTCTTCATCTCCTGGGAGCCCCCTCCCTTAGGGTTTATCAAAATCAATTTTGATGGGAGTGCTAGGGGGAGATCTGCTAACTCAGCTTTTATTATACGTGGGCCGAATGGTGAGTTGCTGGCTGCTGGGGGATTCAGTTCGCTTGACTCATCTATGCCCTTGGCGGAGTTGGCTGCTGCTTGGGCAGGTATCTTCTGTGCTATCCGTGTCCTGGGCCTCCCATAGTCTTATCATTGAGGGTGACTCCATCACTGTTATCTGATGGCTCCGTCAAGACTCCGGTGTCTGTGTGTCATCCAACCCTTTGATTATTTACATTCGTGCCAATCTTCAGGGTGTTCAGTGTGCCCTCATTCGGTATGTCTTCAGGGTAGCCAACTCTGCGGCCGACTGGATCGCCGCCAGGGTTGCCGATCATTCTGGTTACTGAAGCTGGAATCAGGGTGATACTTGTCCGTTTGTTTTATCCCAAATTTTATACTATGATATATCGGGCTTGACTCACCCTATAACGATGTGATCACCCAGCTGTAAAAAAAAATAAAAGAAATAAAAAAAAAGCATTTGTTCGCACCTTTTTGTTGGCACTCAAGACCACCGACATTATTTTGATTGATGGTGAAAAAGAGAGACACTGTGCGTTTCAAATTCCCTCTTTTGATTCTCCAATGCCATTGGTTCTTTAAAAGCAAGTTGTGCTAAAACTTGTCAAGAAAATAGATACATGTTAGCCGAGAAAATTTCTGCAAATTAACAGAGCAGCATCACAACCCCTCTCGAGAGGCCAAGGAAGGAGGAGGAATGGTTTTGCAAACAGTTCTTCTTCTGCTAGCGAGCCTTGTAGCAGCATCAGCAGCAGGAGATAATATTGCTTTGCCCGGCTGCCAATCGAAGTGTGGGAATGTTATCATCCCCTACCCCTTTGGCATCGGTCAGAGCTGCTCCCTCGAATACTTTAACGTCACATGTAACAACAGTACTTCCTTCAACCCTCCCAAGCCCTTCTTCCTTGATGATAGCAACATCGAAATCGTTGATATCAAGCTCTCCGAGGGCCTGGTGACCGTCAACCAATACAAGGCCTATGATTGCTATGATAAGAATGGTAGCAACATTAAATACAACAGCCCATTTATCAGTCTTGGCTTCGCATACCGAGTTCTCCAACACCCGTAACAAGTTCATTGCAATTGGATGCGACACTCTTGGACTTGGGTACATCTACGATGACAACTCAGGGCTCCAGACTGGATGCATGTCAGTGTGCGACAACACTAGCAAAATCGACGTGCTCCGGCATCGGCTGCTGCCAGACACCCATTCCCAAGGGCCTTTGGACCATCAACATCAACATCACTAGCTTTTCTAACCACAGAAACTGTTGGGATTTCAATCCTTGCAGGTATGCTTTCGTAGCCGATGATGGATGGCTAAACTTTAGCATCGATAACTTCACTAACCTTGAAAACGTGATTGATGTTCCGGTGACGCTGGACTGGGCGATAGGTAAACCAGACTTTGCAAGGAGGCGAGGAATGATCCAACAAGTTAACGCATGCAAGGCGGAGCATAGTGATTGCTTGAATGCCAGCAATGGATCGGGATACCGTTGCAATTGCTCTGAGGGATTTCATGGCAACCCTTACCTTAAGGATGGATGTCAAGGTATGATGTTTCTTTTGCCTGGTAATTGCTTTGTATTAATTAGAACTTGATTTTGGCTGTGCTCCTCCAAATTGAATGGTTTGGAAGCTCAACTCTTGAGAAATTGAAGTATAATTTTCATTAATGGTACTGCACTCTGCACATTGAATTAGGTTCATGATTAATTAGCCTTGGTTGTCCCTCGCTATATATGCTTTCGGATAAGCCTGAGCGCCCCGGCCTCGGCTTGCTCGTCTCTAGCTTAGGATGCAACCAACATGCAGGGTTTGGGTCTATTTATCTATATATTAATTCTCAATTAATCATGTTTTGCAAGGATTTTTTTTTTTCTTTCTTTCTTGCTAGATTCTTTGCTGATGGTGTTAGTAAGTAATTATTTTAAAGATAAAAAAATAATTCTATTGCTCTTTTATATTAATATTTCTAAAATATTATATATACATTTCTTTTTTACATTAGATATTAAATATTGATTTTTCAAAAAAAATTACTGCTGATGGATCGTTGGATCATTTTATATTTAAAATTGATGCTTATAAATTCCAGTTGCTATGTAGAGGATCTCATATGGGACAAGACCAAGCTTGGACCAAGCTTATAGTGGGCCTTAGATGTTAATCTGTGATTTGATCCAATCAAAATACAAATTTGATATAGAGCTACAAAGGCACACGTGGAGCAATATTTTAATTAGAAGCAATGATGAAAGGAGTCTTGAGAAAAAGAAATCTTAAAAGAAATACAAATTCACAGATGCATGCGACACACACTAAAATAATATGGCAAAACTTTAGGTCATTTCGAAAAATAATTTCAGAATTATTCATATTTAACAGGTGGCAAATTTTCCCTTGAACTGATCATCAATCCACCCAAACGTATAATATGAAGTAAGGGTATTTGAATGAGGTTTTTCTATAGTTGGATAGGGTACATCCATATGCATGCAGCTAACTTTTGATAACTACTCATTATTAGATATCGACGAGTGTATGGATTTTGCACCTTGTGTAAATTAAAGGATGCAAAAATACACAAGGAAGCTATTACTTGTTCTTGCCCTTGGAATATGTACGGTGATGGAAGGAAAAAAAAAGGAAGCGGCTGCAAGTCTATATGGAAGCTCATCCATGGAATTCTAAGTAAGTATATCTTAATATAACCACACCAAGATAATTTAATTTGTTGTACTTGACATACATTGCAAATGAATAGGATTGATTTCATGCATGCTTGAACTTCATATTAACCTTTAGATATTTTTGTAGTTGGGGGATTCAGTCTCTTGATTCTGGTTGTCCTCAGTGCATGGATTTATTGGATAATCCGGAAGAGAAGATACATTAAACTCAAGGAAAATTAAGTTCTTCCAAAGAAATGGAGGTCTTTTATTACAACAACAAATCTCTTTAATGAAGGATATAGATAGTTCAACAACAAGGATTTTTACTGAAGAAGAACTCATAAAATTAAGCAACCGATAACTACAAGGAGAGCTGCATCCTCGGTCAAGGAGGTGTTGGAACAGTTTATAAAGGAATTTTAACTGATAATAATACCGTAGCGATCAAGAAATGCAAGATATCAAACAAACAATCAAGGAATCGAGCAATTTATAAATGAGGTCGTGATTCTTTCCTGTATCAATCATAGGAATGTTGTAAAGCTCTTGGTTGTTGTTTAGAAACTAAAGTTCCATTGCTTGTTTATGAATTTGTGCCCAATGCAACACTCTTCGATCATTTACATAGTGAAGGATGCAAAGCCTCAATGTCCTTGGAGTGTCGTTTGAGGATTGCTGCGGAAGTAGCAGGAGCATTGGCATATCTACACTCTGCATGCAGCCTCAGTACCAATAATAATTCACAGGGATGTCAAGTCTAGCAACATTCTCTTAGATAAGAATTACAAAGCTAAAGTCTCAGATTTTGGAACTTCCAAGGTTGGTTCCATTTGGTCAAGAAGGTCTAACTTCGTTGATAAAAGGGACTTTTGGTTACTTGGATCCAGAATATTTCTACACTGCCAAATTCACCGATAAGAGCGATGTGTATAGCTTTGGGGTGGTTCTTGTTGAGCTCTTAACAGGTAAGAAGCCGATAGAATCTGCAAACACTACGGAATTTACAAGCTTAGCTATACTTTTTAATTCATGCTTTAGGGAGGGCTCTTATCTTCGGATTTTGGAGGAACGTGTCCTCAAAGAGGGTTCTCCGGAGCTGCTTGCAATACTTGCAAGGCTTGCAAAACGATGCCTTAGATTGAAAGGGGAAGAAAGACCTACGATGAGAGAAATATCAATGGAGCTAGAAGGTTTGAGAGGACCCAACAAGCACCCTTCGATCGAAAGGAATGAAGAAGAGGGAGATGATTTATTAATGGCAGCTGATTGCTCCACCATGGGCAGCACATTTGATGAGGGTGATTCTTCAACATAAAACTTTCGCTACCATTTTGCGTATCATGATGATTGCATCATATGAAAGTGTCGTGGGATTCTACATATTGTACTGAAGATTAATTAGGAGACTGCAACATTGTAGAATGAAAGGCACTAAGAACTAAATAATAGTCTCTTCACTTTATTATTTGGGTTTGTGAGTAACCTCTCCACTTATGTACATCAAGATATGAACTATGAGTTCTTATATTCTCTTTATTCTGCCATCCTAGCCATCCCAAATCTGTAAATTGGTTCTATGTATACAAATTTTATTCCATTTCATCAAGGAATTTCATCAAACATTAGTTCTCTTCAAATTATGGGTAAGATGCTTGTATCTACGAGACATCATTTTTGGGATCCTAGAAGGTCAAAAGTGGACTTCTCTTCAATAAGATTCATGATCATATATGTTAATCGTTTCACTCGCCTTTCAAACTGTGTGGAAGTCTGCTATGTTTTTTTTTTTTTTAGTGGCATGAATTCTTTTGGACCGGTCTCGGAGCATTTTTCATGAATTTCAAAAACTACAGACGCTATTCTCGAAAGAAAATCCAATCCACGTGCTGAAAAGTGTAGAGCCTGGTGTGATACTCCAAAGCTTAAATCCTAGGGTGGAGGTTTGTAGGCTCCACAGGGTTAAGGCCCAGATTGTTAGGTCTTGAGGGGGCTAGTCTATCATTGGGCTGGGTTTGGACCTAAGGTGTGGATTGGTCCAAGGGAGTTTTTTAGGGTTTATTATCCATATAATAAGGCACCAGTTCATGTGTAGTGCTGGTTTTATTTTGGTGGCCGTCATGGGGACGGGTTATATATAGTCATGTAACGATGATGATTATAGATGAATAAAAGAAACCATTTTCTTCCTAGAATAAGCTATCCCTTCTCTTCCTTCTCCTCTCTTTCTCACGTATAGATGCCCTAGGTTTCTAGGGTTTTATTGCTGCCATCTCTGCCCTAGCCATCTTTTTGGAGCCGTCTCTCTCAAGGAAGGAGAAGGAAGAAACTCTAGCAGTACCTTCTCCTTGGGCAGCGTCTCTTGATTTTCTGGATCAGATCTGAAGGTTCACGCGAGGAAGAAGAGAGGCCATGACCCTCTTTACAATCTTGGGGCGCAAGAAACCAAAGAAATCCTAGTTGCTAATCAATCTGGGAAGATTACCAAGATCAAGATCCAAAATTCTGCTGCAGAAATTTCAGCAGGGATATCATATCGCTTCCGTATCTCCACACGACTTGGGACTGGTCGAATGCGTGCTATGCTCCAAGGTTAGAAAGAGGACGATCCACTCTTCAAAAAGGTTTGGGATGTCAAATTGGCAACTATAGTCACAAAGCAATCATTGTAGGAAGCTGTTCTTGCTAATAATCTCCATTTAATTTGTTTTGGTCAAATCGATACCTTCGTAGGAATCTTGTTAACTGATAATTTCTAAAACAATCAGAAAAATAGACCTTTCCGGGATGGGCAATGGTGGATAAGGCTTTGCAATTAAGCCAGCAAACGTATGGTTATCAAGAACAATATAACTGCAGAGGTATCTCGCTCTACCATGCCATTAGAACCTCTCGTTGTCTCCTGCCAAACATTTTCTTAAATCTTCACGCATACCTGCAGATAGGTCGATTAAAATTATAAAACATTATGTAAAGGGATTCTAATCTGCATCGGAGCTCAAAATCGAATGCATTAATAGCCTAGCTGCATCTGATAACCTAAAATTAATTTAACATAATAACACTTGAAAATTAGCTGCAGGTCCACCTAATTAACATATGAACATATATCCCACTCTGGATGCATATATTAATAATTTAGGAGGAGCTAAAATAATCCTTACCTTAATTTGTAGGTCAGAAAGAAACCCATATATCGCTAGCCGACTCTAGGTTTAGACCGATGTTTGTAAAGTTTAATCCAACTAAATTAGAAAGATACTGATGATGCTCAATCACCCCTCCTAGACGTCGAGAACGGAGGTGCTTCTCAAATCCTCACTTCGTCGGGTTGCCTGCAAAGAAGTCCCGGGACCGGAGGGGGTCTCCGGCAGGACCCTCCGACGGCCAAGTTAGTGACTGAGGTCACAGCTGAAGAGGGGCTCGAGAGAGCCCTTTTTAGTGTAGAAAGAGGGATCTCAGGGAGGAGGGATTCCTTCCTGGACGCTGAGATGGCAATTTTGGGGTTATCGCGCATACCTGTTTACCGGGTGGATTTACCTTTTTATAGGGGTTGATTCTGGCATGATCACGTGGGATTGCGTGAATCAGAAGCTTTGCTGAGCCCTCACGTGAATCTGGGCCGATTAGTGGGCCACGTCCCATCAGTCGGTGGGGCTATCGGGCGGCGCGCGTCGGTGCTATCGGGCAGCGCGTGTCTGGCGCTGTCGGGCGGCGTGCATCAGAGAGGCAGTTTCTTGAACCGCTGGGGGTTGATCTGGCGGGAACTGGGAAATCCCGTCTTGTCAGGGCCGAACCGGGTCGACCCGAGATGGCTGGGGCCCATCCCGCTGGCGAGGCAGTGCTGGGGAGGGGCCGAATCGACAGACTTGGAGAAGCTGGGGCCGAGTCGGGCCGGCCTGGGATGGCCTTGGCCGACTCGGCGGGACTGAAGACGCCGGGGCCAAGTCGGGCCGATCGGGGATGGCCTTGGCCGACTCGGCGGGACTGGAGACACCGGAGCCGAGTCGGGCCGACCGGGGACGGCCTTGGCCGACTCGGCGGGACTGGAGACGCCGGGGCCGAGTCGGGCCGGCCTGGGATGGCCTTGGCCGACTCGGCGGGACTAGAGAGGTGGAGTAAGTGTTGGGGCGGACCTGCTTGGAGGCGTAGGGGGCCGGCTGGGAAGTTGCAGGGCCGTTCGGGAAGGTGCCGGGCCGCCTAGCTTGGACACGCCGGGGCCGCCTTGCTTGGAGAAGTAGAGGGCCGGCTAGGAAGATGCCGGGACCACCTGGGAGGTGTCGGCCTTTGGGGCTGTCGGTCTTGGAGATGTCGGCCTTTGGGGCCGTCGGTCTTGGAGCCGTCGGTCTTTGGAGCCATCGGCCTTTGGGCCGTCGGTCTTGGAGATGTCGGCCTTTGGAGCCATCGGGTGTCGGCCTTTGGGGCCGTCGGTCTTGGAGATGTCGGCCTTTGGGGCCGTCGAGTGTCGGCCTTTGGGGCCGTCGGTCTTGGAGATGTCGGCCTTTGGGGCCGTCGGTCGTCGGCCTTTGGGGCTGACGGTCTTCGAGGTGCCGGCCTTTAGGGCCATTGGGTGTCGGGTGTCGGCCTTTGGGGCCGTCGGTCGTTGGGTGTCGGCCTTTGGGGCTGACGGTCTTCGAGGTGCCGGCCTTTGGGGCCGTCGGGTGTCGGGTGTCGGCCTTTGGGGATGACAGTCTTTGAGGTGCCGGCCTTTGGGGCCGTCGGGTGTCGGGTGTCGGCCTTTGGGACCGTCGGTCTTGGAGATGTCGGCCTTTGGGGCCGTCGGTCGTTGGGTGTCGGCCTTTGGGGCCGTCGGGTGTCGACCTTTGGGGCCGTCGGTCTTGGAGGTGCCGGCCTTGGAGGTGCCGGTCTTGGAGGTGCCGACCTTGGAGGTGCCGATCTTGGAGGTGTCGACCTTTGGGGCCGTCCAAAAAAATTATTTTTTCATGGGATCAACTGGCCCCATCAAATGCCCTCCACACTCCTTGAGCTTGCGTGCCCCGCATCAGCTAAGCGAAAGGAGTGTAGAACTTTTACCTTGGCATCTTGCGCTGCCTTAGATGGACGTCTGCGTGCCTTCTTTGGCTAGCTGAGGGCGGCTAGTAATACTTTCCAACGCGGAGTCTGGAAGTTTTTTGAACCCAGGAGGGTGACCTGAGAGCTGAGAGTTATCAGGTTCCTTTTTAACCGCCTCGGGGGTGGGGAACCGCTGCGAGGGGTGACTCAGGCGGGTACGGAGCCTTTAGGGTCTTAACCTACTCGGGGGCACCGCCGTGCCGGGGCTGAGTGGTGTCCCGTGGGCCACGATGCCAGTGAGCTCCTTTTGAACCAGCTTGGGGGTTTGTGTGCCGCCCAAGTGGCGACTCAGCCGGGTATGGAGCCTTTAGGGTCTTAACCGACTCGGGGGCACCGCCGTGCCGGGGCCGAGTGGTGTCCCGTGGGCCGCGATGCCAGTGAGCTCCTTTTGAACCATCTTGGGGGTTTGTGTTCCGCCCAAGTGGTGACTCAGCCGGGTATGGAGCCTTTAGGGTCTTAACCTACTCGGGGGCACCACCGTGCCGGGGCCGAGTGGTGTTCCGTGGGCTGCGATGCCAGTGAGCTCCTTTTAAACCATCTTGAGGATTTGTGTTCTGCTCAAGTGGCGACTCAACTGGGTACGGAGCCTTTAGGGTCTTAACCTACTCGGGGGCACCACCGTGCCGGGACCGAGTGGTATCCCATGGGCCACGATGCCAGTGAGCTCCTTTTGAACCATCTTAGGGGTTTGTGTGCCGCCCAAGTGGTGACTCAGCCGGGTACGGAGCCTTTAGGGTCTTAACCTACTCAGAGTACCACCGTGCCGGGGCCGAGTGGTGTCCCTTGGGCCGCGATGCCAGTGAGCCCCTTTTGAACCATCTTGGGGGTTTGTATGCCGCCCAAGTGGCGACTCAGCCGAGTACGGAGCCTTTAGGGTCTTGACCGACTCGGGGGCATCGCCGTGCCAGGGCCGAGTGGTGTCCCGTAGGCCGCGATGCCAGTGAGCTCCTTTTAAACCATCTTGGGGGTTTGTGTTCCGCCCAAGTGGCGACTCAGCCGGGTACGGAGCCTTTAGGGTCTTAACCTACTCGGGGCACCGCCGTGCCGGGGCCGAGTGGTGTCCCGTGGGCCGCGATGCCAGTGAGCTCCTTTTAAACCATCTTAGGGGTTTGTGTTCCGCCCAAGTGGCGACTCAGCCGGGTACGGAGCCTTTAGGGTCTTAACCTACTCGGGGGCACCGCCGTGCCGGGGCCGAGTGGTGTCCCGTGAGCCCGATGCCAGTGAGCTCCTTTTAAACCATCTTGGGGGTTTGTGTTCCATCCAAGTGGCGACTCAGCCGGGTATGGAGCCTTTAGGGTCTTGACCGACTCGGGGGCACCACCGTGCCGGGGCCGAGTGGTGTCCCATGGGCCGCGATGCCAGTGAGCTCCTTTTGAACCAGCTTGGGGGTTTGTGTGCCACCCAAATGGCGACTCAGCCGGGTACGGAGCCTTTAGGGTCTTGACCGACTTGGGGGCACCACCGTGCCGGGGCCGAGTGGTGTCCCATGGGCCGCGATGCCAGTGAGCTCCTTTTAAACTAGCATGGGGGTTTGTGTGCCGCCCAAGTTGCGACTCAGCCGGGTACGGAGCCTTTAGGGTCTTGACCGACTTGGGGGCACCGCCGTGCCATGGCCGAGTGGTGTCTTGTGGGCCGCGATGCCAGTGAGCTTCTTTTGAGCCAGCTTGGGGGTTTGTGTGCTGCCCAAGTGGTGACTCAGTCGGGTACGGAGCCTTTAGGGTCTTGATCGACTCGGGGGCACCACCATGCCGAGGCCGAGTGGTGTCCCATGGGCCGCGATGCCAGTGAACTCCTTTTGAACCAGCTTGGGGGTTGTGTGCCGCCCAAGTGGCGACTCAGCTGGGTACGGAGCCTTTAGGGTCTTAACCTATTCGGGGTTACCGCCGTGCCGGGGCCAAGTGGTGTTCCATGGGCCGCGATGCCGGTGAGCTCCTTTTGAGAGACTTGGCACAAGGGAGAACAAACTGTGGCGTCAGAAGGGGCTTTCTTTATTATTCATGCTTCTGGGAGTACATTGGTAATACTGGCGGAGGTCGTCCGCATTTCAGGTACGTGGAACAGCCTTCCCGTCAAGCTCTTCTAGTTTGCATGCCCCCCGGTGAAGTGTTTCGGTGGTGCGGTAGGGACCTTCTCAGTTGAGGGATAGCTTGCCCCCCTCGGTAGGCTTGGATACCTCGGTCATTTAGGTGCAGAAGCTGATCCCCAGGACACCATCCCGATCGTCTGCTCCGTGGGAGTGTTGTCGATGGTGGCTTGAGCTGGTGGAGGCCCATGATGGCCGGCAGCGGCTGTTGCGTCTTCTGGACATACTTGCCGAGGTAGCCCCGCTAGATGAGCTCCTCGATGGCTCGCTTCAAGCTGTAGCAGCTGTCGGTGTCGTGGCCGTAATCCCGGTGGAAACGGTAGTAGCGGCTTACGTCGCGGGGTGCACCTTTCTTCATGGGGAGAGGACGCTGAAGGTAAGGCTCGCCCTCGATCTCCATCAGGATGTGGGATCGAGGGGCAAGGAGAGGAGTGAGCTCATTCTCGTCGGGGACGGGGCTCC
This sequence comes from Calamus simplicifolius, assembly GCA_900491605.1. Taxonomy (NCBI): domain Eukaryota; kingdom Viridiplantae; phylum Streptophyta; class Magnoliopsida; order Arecales; family Arecaceae; genus Calamus; species Calamus simplicifolius. The sequence goes on along the minus strand of UESW01003836.1, from coordinate 172,500 downwards.
ATCGCTTGTTCTCGGAACGGTGAGGCGGGTTAACTCGCCTGTGTCGAGAAGGCCCGCTGGAGTTTCTTGAGGATTCCCGGCGGGTAAAGTCAGCTTCATCCGCCTGGATGTACTTCTGGGCTCGGAGGAGGAGGTCGGAGTAAGAGCTCGGGGGCTTCTTATCCAGGGAGAAGGTGAAGCGGGATGGAAGGAGTCCCCGCTTTAGTGCCAGGGTGGCCACCGCATCGTCGAGATGGTAGACCTTGAGGATGGCGGTTTTGAATTGGGACACGAAGTCCCGCAGCGACTCTCCTTCCTTCTGGCGGACGGAGAAGAGGCTGTCTGCCACCCTTGGGATCCGGCGGCATGCATCAAAGTGGGCCAAAAATGCCCTCTCCAGCTCCCGGAAGGAGTCGACGCTGTGAGGGGGCAGGCGTGAGTGCCATGCACGGGCAGCCTTCCGCAGGGTGGCGGGGAAGGCTTTGCAGAGAAGGGCGTCTGAGGCACTCTGGACTTGCATCATGGCCTTGTAGCTCTCGAGATGATCGAGAGGATCGGTCGTACCGTCGTACGGGTCCACCTGGGGGAAGCGAAACCTGGAGGGAACCGGTTCCTCTAGTATGCATCGAGTGTAAGGAGGATGAGTGTCGAACTCCTCCTCCGGCTAGTGGTTGATCTTCTTGGCGAGCTCGTCTAGTCGCCTATCGTACTCCTCTAGGCGTTCCTCTGCCTGGCGGCTGATCGTCGGGGCCATCCGAGATAGCTCGGAGGAAGAAGAAGAAAAGGAGGCAGAAGGAGATGGAGACGGAAGTCAGGACTTCCGCCTGGGTTCCTCGTGATGATGTGGCTTGGGAGGAAATGCATTTGGGCCGTGGTCAGGGGACCGTGGCCGCTTGGAGGGCTTGCGTCGAGGCTTCCTAGGGGAAACTTGACATCGGCCGATCTCCCGTCGACCGGCCTCTCGCCAAGGAGAACCTCCCCTCGTCGACTATTGACTGGCGAGGGGAGCAGTCTGGTGCTGGGTAGCCACGGACTGTCGTTGCTGGAGCTCGTGGATCATGGCGGTGAGATTCTGGACTTGCTGGGAAAGAGTTACCAGCTGCTCCGCTGTTTGGACAGCGGCGTCCAGCGGCGGGCAGGTGACCGGAGGGTCGGCAGCTGGGGGATTGGCTTCCTGCTGTCTAGTTGACGGGGAAACCCCGTTGGCAGCTGATGGAGGCGTCCTGAGCTCGTGTCACCACCATGGCTTCTGGAAGAAGAGAGGGGACGAAAGATGTAGCTCAGGGAGAACGTTCGCTACTTTTTCTTATGCCCCCCTTCCTGGCGCGCTAATCTGATGATGCTCGATCACCTCTCCTGGACGTCGGGAACGGAGGCGTTTCTCAAATCCGCGCTTCGCCGGGTTGCCTGCAAAGAAGTCCCAGGACCGGAGGGGGTCTCTGGAGGGGGTCTTCGGCGGGACCTTCCAACGGCCAAGTTAGTGACTGAGGTCACAGCTGAAGAAGGACTCGAGGGAGCCCTGTTTTGTGTGGAAAAAGAGGGATCTCCGAGAGGAGGGATCCCTTTGAGAGTAGAGATGGCGATTTTGGGGGTTATCTCGCATACCTGTTTACCGGGTGGATTCACCTTTTTATAGGGGTTGATTCTGGCATGATCACATGGGATTGCGTGAATCAGAAGCTCTGTTGAGCCCTTGCGTGAATCTGGGCCGGTTAGTGGGCCACGTCCCATCAGCGACGGGGCTGTCGGGCGGTGCGCGTCGGCACTATCGGGCGGCACGTGTCTGGCGCTGTCGAGTGGCGCGCGTCAGAGAGGCGGTTTCTTTAACCGCTGGGGGTTGATCTGGCGGGAACTGGGAAATCCCGTCTTGTCAGGGCCGAGCCGGGTCGACCCGAGATGGCTGGGGCCCATCCCGCTGGCGAGGCAGTGCCGGGACGGGGCCGAATCGACAGACTTGGAGATGCCGGGGCCGAGTCGGGCCGGCCTGGGATGGCCTTGGCCGACTCGGCGGGACTGAGACGCCGGGGCCGTATCGGGCCGGCCTGGGATGGCCTTGGCCGACTCGATGGGACTGGAGACGCCGGGGCCGAGTCGGGCCGGCCGGGGACGGCCTTGGCCGACTCGGCGGGACTGGAGACACCGGGGCCGAGTCGGGCCGGCCTGGGATAGCCTTGGCCGACTCGGTGGGACTGGAGACGTGGAGGAAGTGTTGGGGCCGACTTGCTTGGAGGCGTAGGGGGCCGGCTGGGAAGTTGTCGGGCCGCTCGGGAAGGTGCCGGGCTGCCTAGCTTGGACACGCCGGGGCCGCCTTGCTTGGAGAAGTAGAGGGCCGGCTAGGAAGATGCCGGGGCCGCCTGGGAGGTGTCGGCCTTGGGGCTGTCGGTCTTGGAGATGTCGGCCTTTGGGGCCGTCGGTCTTGGAGCCGTCGGTCTTTGGAGCCATCGGCCTTTGGGCCATCGATCTTGGAGATGTCGGCCTTTGGGGCCGTCGGGTGTCGACCTTTGGGGCCGTCGGTCTTGGAGATGTTGGCCTTTGGGGCCGTCGGGTGTCGGCCTTTCGGGCCGTCGGGTGTCGGCCTTTGGGCCGTCGGTCGTCGGCCTTTGGGGCTGACGGTCTTCGAGGTGCCGGCCTTTGGGGCCGTCGGGTGTCGGGTGTCGGCCTTTGGGGCCGTCGGTCTTGGAGATGTCGGCCTTTGGGGCTGTCGGGTGTCGGCCTTTGGGGCCGTCGGTCGTCGGGTGTTGGCCTTTGGGGCTGACGGTCTTCGAGGTGCCGGCCTTTGGGGCTGACGGTCTTCGAGGTGCCGGCCTTTGGGGCCATCGGGTGTCGGATGTCGGGTGTCGGCCTTTGGGGCTGACGGTCTTCGAGGTGCCGGCCTTTGGGGCCGTCGGGTGTCGGGTGTCGGCCTTTGGGGCCATCGGTCTTGGAGATGTCGGCCTTTGGGGCCGTCGGGTGTCGGCCTTTGGGGTCATCGGTCGTCGGGCGTCGGCCTTTGGGGCCGTCGGTCTTGGAGGTGCCGGCCTTAGAGGTGCCAGTCTTGGAGGTGCCGGCCTTGGAGGTGCCGGTCTTGGAGATGTCGGCCTTTGGGGCCATCCAAAAAATTTATTTTTTCATGGGGTCAACTGGTCCCATCAGATACAGTTTAAGACAGAAAGAGGTTTGATGATGTCCTTGGATCCAGGATAAGGATTCTAGTCCTAAGGGTCAGGCTAAGTTAGGGACTGAGATGAAGGGAATGGGTGAACCTTAGATGGGCTCTACATAGGTGCAATGGATACGGGGCTTGACTTGACCAATCAAAATGTTAGAGAAAAAAAAAAGTCTTTCTGCACATGCGGCATAGAAACATACGCATTGTATATTATTTTTTTTTATTTTTTTTGATACAAGCGGACGATCACACCATTCTGGCATAAGTCAAACCCGATAGATCAGAGTACAAAATTTGCTGTAAAATAACAGGGCAGGGATTACCAAAATGCCAACCCCACTGCTCAATATGGCGAGCTGCAACAGAAGCAACCCAATCGGCTAACCAAAAGAGAGCATGTAGGAAGCCGGTCCCACACAAGCTTCCACAAAAAGAGCTGAATTCTAGGATGGATGGGCAAACGCCAAATCCAAGCCACATCATCCAGGCCCAAAATCCGAGGTCGAAAGCGGTCAACAAGGTCGCTGGAAGGGGCACGAGGGAGGCAAGATCGACCCCAAAGTCTGGTATCAGTAACAGCAGAGGAAGCAAGAGGAATGGCAAGAATCCTGTGCGCTAACTCCGCCCCAAAAAATTGGGAGACCGAAGGGACATGCCAAACCGAACTATCATGACAAATCAAAGCAGACACTGGCAAAGACGGATCAACATCAGAGCTGAAGAAGGACGGCCATCGGGATAGAGGAAGGTCAGTTATCAGCTATCCTGAGTAGCATTAACAGAAGTACCATCCCCAATCATCCGGTGGATATCAGACATACTAGTAGGGGCATAATGACAGATCGATCCGGAAGTCCGAATCGAAAGTTTAAGCACCATATCTGCCTCGCATGATAGAGCTCTAAAACAATCAGGATCCATAATGAATCTGGAAGCATGCCTAGTGAGAAGAGCCTCTATATGAACAGCTAAAGACTGAATCCCCAAACTACCCTCTCTAGTTGGCAAACAATGATATCCCAGAAAGAAGATGAATATCATGACCCCTTGCATCGAAGCCAAGGAAAAATCACGAAAACGCATTGTATATGCAATTCATTAAAAATAAAATTATTTTAACATGCAACACATATGCAATCAATAAGTCATTTCCATATTAGAAAAAGCCGTTTTTCATGTTAGAGAAAGTACAAGAGGAAGACGGGATTTTAGAGAGGGATCCGGTATAGAGGGAGAAATTAGAGAGAGAAATAAAATAAAATAAAATGGAGTAAAATGGAATACGGTGTGAAACGAAATAGGGGAAACTTGGGATCCGTTTGCCAATCAATTTGAATTAATTTTTTTATTTTTAAAATAAAAAAATTAATTTATAGCATAAAAAAATGTTTGATTGAACCGTTTTTAAAAATATTTTTTTGAAATCATCCTAAAGTCTGAATAAATTTGAAAAATGTCGCAGCGATATTTTTTTTTGAATTCATTTAAGATGTTTTTTTAGGTTTTACCATCTCTTTTTAAAAATGCTGTGGATTTATTTTTTTTTCGTGATCTTTCTTTATATAATTTTAAATTTTAAAAATAATTTTTAAAAATATTAATTAAAATTATTTTAACTACTAAAAATTAATAAAATATAATTTAAATTTTATATTCTTAAAATAACTTTCTGGATCACGAACATTATCCACTGTTCACGCTGCAGCAGCGGAGAAATGAGAGGGAGCGGAAGAAGAGAGAGGGAAAACAAGGGAGTCAAGGAGGGAGAGAACCACAACGGCGTATAAGGTGGCTCCATCCCTGATTGACTGTTGAATATTGGGAGAGACGGAGGGATTGGGAGAGTGAGAGAGAGAAAAAGCAGAGGGTGAGAATGGGAAAGAGGGAGGAGGAGGAGGAGGAGCAGAGGGCAGTAGCTGTTGGGTAATGAGCCAAAATAGGTCATGAAAACCCTAATGGGCCTTGAAAGCCCATTAACCCCTTATGTATGTGAATGAGAAATTGCGGGGACATTTAGTCCCACATCGAAAAGAACAAGGAAGGAAGGTTCACTTATATGGAAACCTCCTCCTTAAGCTTGTGTTCCTTCGGCTCACCATAGAAGGAGAGCTTGAGGGTGATGCGAAGCATCACCCTCGCGCACGCGCGTGTGCGAAGGGCGCAATGGGCGCTTTGTAGGCGCACTTTGCACTTGCATCAATTGAGATTGACAAATCAATTGGACCGTTGACCGTTCCAAAATCTATATAAATTGGATGAATTGAATCAAATTCAATTCAGTTCTTCTCTCTTAGGCATTTGCATACTTTCCTAAGGATAGTATAGCAATAGTGCATTGAAAAGAGAGTTGCATTCTTGGTTCGATTATTTTGGTGAATTGTAGTGCTGCTTTCATCAAAAGGAGACTGTTGTATCCTGGGAGACAATCGTCATACTGACCGTGAGCACCATTGCGGGACGAAATTGTCTTAAGGACATAGAGTATAACTCTAGCCTCAGTCTGATTCAAGTAGGTAGCCACCATCTGCCACACATACAGCCAACAATCTTAAGACAATTTCCGTCCTCCAGAAGTGCTGCTGCAGATGGCTACCATGCATACATCCGTTCAAGCCGAGAAGCCGGAGAAGTTTACCGGCACTGACTTCAAGAGGTGGCAACAGAAGATGCTGTTCTACCTCACAACTCTGAATCTAGTCAGAGTATTGAATGAAGATCCGCCTGTCCTGAAGGAAGGGGAGACCGACAAGCAAGTCATTGCTGCGGTGGAGGCATGGAAGCACTCAGACTTCCTTTGCAAGAATTATATACTCAATGGTCTGGACAATACCCTGTACAATGTGTACAGTAGTATTGCTACTGCCAAGGAGTTATGGGCATCCCTAGATAAAAAGTACAAAATAGAGGATGCTGGACACAAGAAATTTGTGGTTGGAAGGTTCCTAGACTACAAAATGGTCGACCACAAAACAGTTATGGAGCAAGTCCAAGAGCTCCAGATCATCCTGCATGAGATACATGCAGAGAGAATGTCTCTTAGCGAGTCATTTCAGGTAGCAGCTATCATAGAGAAGCTACCACCATTATGGAAGGACTTCAAGAACTACCTGAAGCACAAGCGGAAGGAGATGGGACTTGAAGACCTAATTGTCCGCCTAAGGATCGAGGAGGACAATAAGAGCCAAGAAAAGAAGGCAGGAGGACAACCTGCTGAGCCAAGGCCAACCTCATAGAAGGGAAGAAGAAACGCAAGTTTCCAGGCGAAGGCTTTAAACAGAAGAAGGGCAATCCAAGAAATATAAATTCAAGGGAAAGTGCTTTGTTTGTGGTAAGCAAGGACACAAATCCAAGGACTGCCGTTTCAAGGATAAAGAAAAGAAAGAGGTCAACATGACTGAATCCCTATCCAAAGAGATATCCGAGATGATGCTGTCAGCAGTTGTATTTGAAGCAAACATGGTTGACAAAGCAAATGAGTGGTACATAGACACTGGAGCTACCAGACATGTCTGCTCTGATAAGAGTATGTTCTCATCATATACTCCTATCAATGGCAGAAATCTGTTCATGGGTAACTCCGCGACATCCAAGATAGAAGGAATTGGCCGCATTGTTATGAAAATGACATCTGGCAAGGAGCTTCTACTGAATGATGTGCTACATGTCCCTGACATCCGGAAGAATCTCATATCAGGCTCCCTCCTAAGCAAACATGGCTTTAGGATGGTTTTTGAGTCTGATAAATTTGTACTCACAAAGGGGGGTATATTTATAGGAAGGGGTTACTTGAATAATGGTTTATTCAAGGTCAATGTAATGACTGTACACAGAAACCTTGAAATGAATAAAGCATCTTCTTCTGCTTATATGGTTGACTCTTCTTGTCTATGGCATGATAGATTAGGACATGTAAATTTTAATTCATTACGAAAATTAATGAAATTAGAATTATTACCTAATCATGAAATCGATCCACATTACAAGTGTGAAGTGTGTGTTGAAGCTAAGTTAGCAAAAACACCATTTCCATCAGTTGAAAGAAATACTGAACCTCTTGACTTAATTCACAGTGATCTATGTGATTTAAAGTCAATTCAAACTAGAGGAGGTAAAAAGTATTTTATAACATTTATAGATGATTCAACAAGATACTGCTATGTGTATCTACTAAAGTCTAAGGATGAGGCTTTAGAAGTGTTTAAATGTTATAAGAATGAAGTTGAAAATCAACTTGGAAAAAGGATTAAGGCCATAAGGAGTGATAGAGGTGGTGAATACGATGCACCTTTTGACAAATTCTGTCAGGAGCATGGCATTATTCATCAAACTACTGCTCCTTACTCACCTCAATCTAATGGAATTGCGGAACGTAAAAACCGCACATTAAAAGAAATGATGAATGCTATGTTAATAAATTCTGGTACACCGCAGAATTTATGGGGAGAAGCAATTCTCTCAGCAAATCATATTCTTAACAAGATACCTCTTAAGAAGAAGGATGTTACACCATATGAGTTATGGAAAGGAAAGAAGCCTTCTTAAATTACTTAAGAGTGTGGGGGTGTCTAGCTAAAGTAGCTATTCCGGACCCCAAAAAGGTCAAAATAGGACCTAAAACTGTTGATTGTATATTTATCGGCTATGCACATAATAGTAGTGCATATCGCTTTCTAGTACATAAATCAGATATATCTGATATACAGATAAATACAATCATGGAATCAAGGAATGCAACATTCTTTGAAGATATATTTCCAAGCAAAAGGAAATTAGAAATAAGTTCAAATAAAAGAACTTATGATAATACTGCTAGTAGTAGTCATCAGGATGAATATCCTGAAGATGAACCTAGACGCAGTAAGAGACCAAGAATAGCAAAGTCTTTTGGTCCTGATTATGTAACTTATATGTTACAAGATGAACCTCAGACATTCAAAGAGGCAATGTCTAATCCAGAAGCACCCTTTTGGAAAGAAGCTGTCAATAATGAAATTGAGTCCATCATGCATAATCATACCTGGGAGTTGGTAGACCTACCATCTGGTATGAAACCTTTAGGGTGCAAGTGGATATTTAAGAAAAAGCTAAAAGCTGATGGATCAATTGACAAGTATAAAGCCAGATTAGTGGCTAAGGGCTTCAAACAGAAAGAAGGTATAGACTTCTTTGATACCTATTCACCAGTAAGTAGAATAACATCTATAAGAATGTTAATCGCTTTTGCAGCCATTAACAATCTTGAAATTCATCAAATGGATGTTAAAACTGCTTTTCTGAATGGTGAATTAGATGAAGAAATATATGGAACAACCTGAGGGATTTATTGTTCCAGGAAAAGAAAAGAAGGTGTGTAGACTTGTTAAATCCTTATATGGATTAAAGCAAGCACCTAAGCAATGGCATATAAAATTTGATAATGTAATGTTATCAAATGGATTCAAAATAAATGAATGTGACAAATGTATATATGCCAAATCCCTATCTGAAGGGTATGTGATAATCTGCTTATATGTAGATGACCTGTTAATCATTGGTAGTAATACTGAAATGATTAAACAGACAAAGAAAATGTTGATCAAACATTTTGATATGAAAAATATGGGTGTTGCAGATGTTATACTAGGGATTCGAATCACTAGAACATCTGAGGAAATAATATTATCTCAATCTCATTATATTGAGAAAATATTAAATAAGTATAAAAAGTATGATACTAGCCCGGTGAAAACACCTGTAGATGTTAATCTACATTTGGCTAAGTATACTGGAGAACCCATATCTCAATTGGAATACTCACGTATAATTGGCAGTTTAATGTATGTCATGAATTGTACTCGTCCTGACATAGCATATGCTGTCAATAAGTTGAGTAGATTTACAAGTAATCCAGGTCCAAATCATTGGACAGCTCTAATAAGGGTATTAAGATATCTGCGATATACCCTAAGTTATGGATTACATTATTCAAGATATCCAGCTGTATTAGAAGGATACAGTGATGCTAATTGGATATCTAACACAGAAGATACAAAATCCACAAGTGGATATGTATTCACCTTAGGAGGAGGTGCTGTGTCATGGAAATCTTCTAAGCAAACATGTATAGCTCGATCCACTATGGAATCTGAGTTTATTGCCTTAGAAAAGGCAGCTGAAGAAGCAGAATGGCTTCGAAACCTTTTAGAAGATATTCCATGTTGGCCAAAGCCTGTGTCTGCAATATGCATACATTGTGATAGTCAATCGGCAATATGCAGAGCACAGAATAAGATATATAATGGTAAGTCTAGACATATACGTCGCAGACATAATACCATTAAGCAGTTACTTGAAATTGGTGTAATTTCTATTGACTATGTTCAGTCAAAGAAAAACCTAGCGGATCCATTAACAAAGGGGTTACCAAGAGATCAAGTAAACTGTTTATCGAGGGGAATGGGTTTAAAACCTATAACTGAAAAATCTTCATAGTGGATACCCAACCTAGCTGACTGGAGATCCCAAGATCTAGGTTCAAAAGGGACAACTAAATTATGAAGAGACTTGATAGCACTAAGGATGTACAATCCTACTCATTCCTATGATAATTGGTGCTACCTGCTAAAGGTACTAGGATAAGCATTGCTTTTAATGATTCTTATGACATGAACATCATGTGGGGTATAGCAGGATACTCTTAATAAGAATCACCTATGTGAGTGTGAACTGGGCCAATTCTATGAGAATTTTAAGGTTTAATTCTCTGAAGCACTCATGAGACCAGGAGTTGTTCGGGGCCAAAATGAACACAACCATGAGAACCAAAAGAATGCTCGGGAAGAAGTTGCGTGATTGTTATTGTCTTAGTTTACACAAAACGCTGAAAGGTTCAAGACATCGCGTTCACCTTTTAGCAAGTAAACTCGATAACAACTCACTAAGGAAGGTTCAAAGCCACAAGCTACCTATCCCGATACAACTTCATCCCATTATACTCTCTTTAGTGTGTCTGCATATTCATTTGCATTAAAATCCTTTTATGTGGGGGTTTGCCTTGCCAATCTTTGCTAATCTTTGATCTAAGTCCAATTTCCATTCATGTGGGGGATTGTTGGGTAATGGGCCAAAATAGGTCATGAAAACCCTAATGGGCCTTGAAAGCCCATTAACCCCTTATGTATGTGAATGAGAAATTGCGGGGACATTTAGTCCCACATCGAAAAGAACAAGGAAGGAAGGTTCACTTATATGGAAACCTCCTCCTTAAGCTTGTTCCTTCGGCTCACCATAGAAGGAGAGCTTGAGGGTGATGCGAAGCATCACCCTCGCGCACGCGCACGCGCACGCGCGCACGCGCACGTGTGCGAAGGGCGCAATGGGCGCTTTGTAGGCGCACTTTGCACTTCGCACGGATGATGATCAGACGGTAGAAACTGATCAGGATTGAGATGAGGGGCTGAGATCAAACGATGACTTGGATTGATCACAACCATTGGTGATCGCTGATCAGGATTGATCATGACCGTTGATGATTTGACCGTTGGAAGGTTGACCAGTCAACTGGTCAAGGTTGACCAGTCAACGTGGACCGTTGATAAGATCAAATGGTCAATTTGATCGTGAGATAAGTCATGTCATGATAACGTGATTATCAGATCACAATTGAAAAGACTTATCTGATATGATCAGGAAAGGGCTTATCTGATCACCTTATCTGATCAAAAGAATTCGATCATTAATTTAATTCGTAAGGTTGCTTCCAAGGGCATAAGGTTGCTTCCAAGGGGCATAAGGTTGCTTCCAAAGGGCATCTAAAAACTATAAATAGGACTAGACCCTCTCATTCCATCATCCAATTATCCATTCCGAATTGAATCAAATTCAATTCAGTTCTTCCTCTCTCTTAGGCATTTGCATACTTTCCTAAGGATAGTATAGCAATAGTGCATTGAAAAGAGAGTTGCATTCTTGGTTCGATTATTTTGGTGAATTGTAGTGCTGCTTTCATCAAAAGGAGACTGTTGTATCCTGGGAGACAATCGTCATACTGACCGTGAGCACCATTGCGGGACGAAATTGTCTTAAGGACATAGAGTATAACTCTAGCCTCAGTCTGATTCAAGTAGGTAGCCATCATCTGCCACACAATACAGCCAACAGTAGCCACACGGTGGGCGCAGGGCTGCCCTGTGCACGGTGCTCTCCTTGCTCGACCACGACAAGCGAAGAGACGACTGCGGAGCTCGACCCCAATAAAGATACCAGCAGTACCAGAGAGCGATGGAGTATAATATCCAAAAATAAAAATTAATTTCACATCAGTCGGAAATATATATATATATATATATATATATATATATATATATATCTTAGATCACATGTTAGAATGAACTTCAAAATCTGACATATGCTGCTCCGGCTAAAGCTCTCTCGGGAGAAGATAGGGTGCACGGGCTCATAAACTCGAATTTTCTTGATCCTAAATTTAATTTAATTTATAAAATATTAATATTAATATTAATATTAATATTATTTATAAAATTTAAATTTAAATTTTATTTTAAAAATCAAATTTAAATTGAGTTTTGGATTGAAATTTGGATTAAAAAAAAAATATTTTTAAAATAAATAAATATTGAATTATAGATTCTAAGATGAAAAAATAAAATTTCTTGTCGAATGTATAGACTGGACTCGAGGCTTTAATATTGTATTAAAAAAATATACCTAAATTGAAGAAAAAATGAATGGGCCACGGGCACAACCACTTTTTTGCTACAGTTTTATTGCATCGTAAACGCAGCTGGTCTTCACATAGAGGTATTTAAAAAGGTATAGAGGTAAAAAAATTGGCCATATTTAGCTTCCTAGAAGCAAGGAAATAAATGTTTGCCAAATAGAAACAACAAATAAGGTAACAACTCCGACAACCAAGGGCATAGGACGGTGCGAAGGAAGACACCCTTTCGGAAATCACTTCATCTCGAAACCTCTCTTTTTTTTTTTTCTTTCGCTTCATCGTTGCACATTCCACTTTCGAAGTAGAAACAATAAGGTAAATGAGAAAGGGATCAAGCAAGATACCATGCTGAGCTCATACCCTACTCTTGCGAAAAGAATGATAAGCTCACCTGCAAGATAGACATAATAAAAGAATAAAAAAGCGAATGAGCCAATAATTCGCCCTACGTAAGAAATTGCAGTAATCGAGGATGCGGGACCGACCATTGCTTGACTTAATGTCTTCACCGTTCACGGATCAAAGAGAACACTGAGATTCATGACATCTGAGCCCCTATGTCGTACAGCTTGCTTTCGACTCGGGCATGCTGATCATGGAAGGCATATATTTTAAAAAATTGGATGGTTATTTTATTTCGTGGGCTCCTCCTGCGAAAGAAGACAAAAGCCAAAAAAAGCTCTAATTCCAGCTCGCCTCCGGATGCTCACCACCACAACCTGAAGCATTTTAAAAATCATCCCTCCATATTTACCAAAACACCCTCCATCACATCTTCCATTAGCCCATTCATTTCCGTCCAATCAAACCAACCTACATCCATTTTCATCATTTCAAACACTAAAAACCCCTTCGGTTCGCAAAGGCGCGGTCTCCCTTTGCCTCTCTCTCTCTCTCTCTCTCGCTCTCTCTCTTGCTGCAATGCTTCGTTGCAGGGATGGCGGTGTCGTAAATAAAGAAGAGAAGGAGGCGGAAAGTAAAACGAAATATGCGGATGGTCCGTCTTTATGTTTGTCCTTCTTTTTCTCATTTGCGATCGGCGGCCTTGCCCTTCTCGCCCTCAAGTTAGCCATCTCGTCCAACTAGACTGGCGCCTTCAACGCCCCCAAAAACCTGATATCGATAAGCTACCTCCATTTGGGTAACCCTCGGGTTTGGGTTATCTTGAGTTCAGGTTGGGGTTAACCTGCATCCGGATCAATTGCAAATCGGGCCGAGTTAAACCTGGGTCTTTCGGGTTCGGGTTGGGCAAACATGAGTTGAAACACTGCTGTAAATCGGGTTCGATGGGCCGGGTTCAATCTGAACCCGAACCCGGCCCAAGTTGCACCCCTAGAAGAAGATGCAAAGCAATTATAAAAAAAAAAATGCTAACGACATTGAACGGAATGACTACAATTTATTAACTTTTTAACAGGCACCTAATCAAGCATGATCTTAGAGACCATGATTTTCAAATAGCTCAAGCTTAGAAGTGTTCATAAGCGAGCCTTGTTCAATTTGGGCCAACCAAAGGGTTGGGCTTGAGAAGATTACTATAATCAAAGGCCTTAATCATTCACTCTAGACCATAACTGGGTGGTAATCAACAATCCATTAAACCACAAGATAATAAGTCATAAAACAATTACTTATGTTAGAGAGGTACGCAGTAGTGGAACTGAAATGGACAGAAGGGTTGTTGAGCATGAAGCATGTCGATAATAGTATTCAATTAGTTGGATTGCATATTTTTCAATATGCGTTGAATAGTATGATCTTGTTGGGTCATCATTTTTTGCATCATGACTATTAAAGACATAACCTTCAAAAAGAAAACTTATGCTTCTTTATATAGTTTTAACAATTGATGTGAGATTATATGCCTATATAGAATCTCATATACATTTTTGCTTAAGTTTTATTATTTGTATCACGTTACAAGTTTAAATTGTCACATCTGATTTTAGTCTATTCCAAAAAATTTAATGCCGCAAAATTCCCTAATCTACAAGACTCGATGGTATGATCTTCTTTCCATGAAAATTGCATGTTAACCTTGAGTTGTGTCAACTTGACAGGTTTGTCGACATTGACTCACAGAACCTGATGCCCAAAAACATTTTGCTTAGACTATAGAGTATTTTTTATGGCACTTTATTTATACTAAATAATATGATAAGGCCACTAAGCGTTTTTTTCTTAATTGGAAGACAGCCGTAGCCAGCAAAAACAATGCTTCGCCCATTTAATTTGATAAACGTTTTTCAACCTATTTCTGTCATTTTACTTATTTAATAAAATAGCTAGGTTTAAAACTAAATTTTTAACCTCATAATAAAAGATTAAATTTGGATTAATAGATATTTTTCCTAATTTGTATCTAAGTCTATGGATGCACTTATTCGGATTAGGTCGTGCTTGGCCTCGACTTAGCTCAATCTCATATTGGAGCTATGAATTTAAATTTGTACCTAATCTATTTGATAATCGAATCATGTCAAGTTCGTAACAAAGATTTTTACTTAGAGGTTATTATTAGGTTCGATCGAGATCAAATATGGCTCAGATTTAACATAAAATATTTAAGTTTAAATCAGAAACAGATCAAGTTTAGTTTGGATATGAAATCAACATTTAACTATTATTTTTAACTAAAATTTAATGATTGATAATCAAATAGAGTCATTAAAAAAAAAGACAAAAAAGGGGCCAACTTATAATTTTAATTTTAATTTTAAAAAAATTAAATTCCATCCAAGTAATGAATCATTTTTAAGTATATACATTATTATTTTTAAAATACATATTGATATACTTAAAAAATTATAAATAAAAATCTATCAAAATAACAAATAATTAAGTGAAGATAGATGAAAGAAGATAGGTTGCTGTTTTAATAATAAGAAAAAATTAATTTTAATAAAAGTTTATTAAATAAATTGATAAAGGTAATTAAAGTAAAAAAAAATATATATTATTTAGATTGAATGGGATTTGGATTGAATCAAGTTTATTTTTTTTTGATTCAATTAGATTGAGATTGAGTTAGCTCGAAAAATATAAGATTTAGTAGAATAGGGCATGGGGGAGAAAAGTCTTCACAGCAGGGGAAGGTTGATGGCAGCCAGTTTTCAGTGGTCTACGTACTACCTACAGGAGACTTGGGAAAGCTGACCGTGGCAGTGAGTCAAAATGGATGACATGTTGACTCAGAGACTCAGTTGGATTCTCAATGAAACGATTGTGAAGGAGTGAGTAATGGTGAGCGAGAATCTCACTAATCAAATCAAAGGGATCGTGTGGCAAACCAATAAAACGGAGTTAAGCCATTCAAATTCCTCTAACAATGGATCTCGGTTTCAGGTGCTAGCTAACCATACTGGTTTGGTTGTTACTCATGATTCACCATACGTTTTGGGCTCAAATGTAGTCGATCTTACCCAAAGCACAAATTCATTGCTGGATCGGGCCTCAGGATATGAAAACCTATCACAAGCTGACCATTATGATAGGTAAAAGTCAAAGCCCATTTGAAAAATTCATTGTGCATCGGATGCAGTGCAGGTCGCATACATCGCATTCGATGATTGATGTGCAGTATGCACATGCACATGCACATGCCAAGGTAAAAATATTTTTTTTCATCTTTGACATGCATAGTGCGCCAATCATCGGGTGCAATGTAGCATAGCAACTCCTACTGCACCACATCCGGTGCAGCAAGACTTCTTAAACCTGTTTAGTTTGAGGCCACCGATTGCAGGGTCTAAGGCATAACCCAATTACTCAAGGTTAATTATATAATTATATATTATTTTTTTAAAAATAATATAAAAAATTATATAATAGCTTGTTTATGATTAGATATAATTTCATTTGCATGGCTTGTTATGTGCTATTTTGTAAAAAAAAATTATTTAAAAAGATATATTTAAACAATATTTTTTTTAAAAAAAGTGGATGAATAAAATTTTCATGGCCCTATGAACATAGTATTGTAGCACTTTTGGTCTGGTCCTAATGTTTTTCCTCCAAAACTTCATGGTCCCGTATTGCTGGAGGATCTCATATTAATTCACTCAATACAATTACTTGTTAGAACCAAAAATAAAAAAATAAAAAATAAAAGATCCATCCCAAAAATAAAGATTTGGAAGGAGGTGATGAGAGTCAGAAAGGAGAATGTCGAAGGATAGAAATAGATACTATAATGTGCTTATAAATTAGAGTTTAGCTCTTAAACTCTTGCCATTGCGCTGAAGCAAAAGGAATACTCACACTATTGCCTCCCATGGAAAAAAAAATGGTTGCTGCCAAATCATTTTCAGAGAACGCTGGATGAGAAGAAAGCTTTGTAGATCTTCAGAGAGATGACATGATCATCTTCTTTAGCCAAAAACTTGCAACAAAGTTTCGAACCGATGGTTCCGACGGGGACCCTCCGACGCTCTAATTAGTAGTCTAGAGAACATCAATAGAGATAATAGAATAGGGGAGAATGAGCTCCTCCTTTTCCTCGTTATGAGTGAAGATTTTTATACTTGTTCGAAGGTCCCTCTTATCCTTTGTGGATGATCGTTTAATCACATCGTTTGTTAGAAGTGACGCCATAAGTGGTAGGTGGGCGCGTTGCTGCTAGACGTGTGCCGTAAATAACGGTAACTGCCCGTGTTCTTAGAGATAATGGGTTAGTGGGCCACGTGGCAGCTCTGGGCACTTGTTAGGCTACTGGGAACTAAGTTCGAGATTGGTTCCGAGGCCGAAGCTAGAGGGCGAGAGCAGATTCGAGGCCGAGGCCGAGGCTGAGGCTGGCCGAGGCTGAAGCTGGCCGAGGTATGTTGGCCGAGGCTGAGGCTGGCTGAGGCTGAAGCTGGCCGAAGCTGATGTTGGACGAGGTATGTTGGTCGAGGCTGAAGCTGGTCGAGGCTGAGGCTGGCCGAGGGTGAAGCTGGCCAAGGCTGAAAATGGCCGAGGCTGAGGCTGAAGCTGGTCGAGGTATGTTGGCCGAGGTTAAGGCTGGCCGAGGCTGAGGCTAAAGCTGTCCAAGGCTGAGGCTGGCCAAGGCTGAAGCTGCCTGAGGCTGAAGCTACCGAGGTATGTTGGCCGAGGCTGAAGCTGGCCGAGGCTGAAAATGGCCGAAGTTGAGGCTGGCCTAGGCTAAAGCTGCCGAGGTATGTTGGCCGAGGCTGAAGCTGGCCGAGGCTAAGGCTGGTCGAGGCTGAAGCTGCCGAGGTATGTTGGCCGAGACTGAAGCTAGCCGAGGCTGAGGCTGGCCAAGGTTGAAGCTGGCCAAGGTATGTTGGCTGAGATTGAAGCTGGCCGAGGCTGAAGCTGGCCGAAAGAGGGCCGACTTAGGTGGCTAACTGAGAGTTTGCCCTGAGTGCATCACCATTGCCTATGGGGTTTACTGGCCCCATCAGATGCCCCCATACTCTTGAGCTTGTGCGACCGCGTGCCTTGCATCCGCCAAGCGAAAGGAGTATAGATCTCTTCATCTTTGCACTTGTCTTTTCATGCTTGCTTCAGTTCTTATTCCTTCCTAGTGGAGAGATCTTTTTTTTTTTTTGGATAATTTCGTCTGCCTCATGTGGACATCTGCATGCTCTCTAAAGCTGTGCATTTGCCTGCTCAAAAAACTTTAAGCAATGTTGGAGGTAGGTTGATTACCGTTTGCTAGCCGAGGGCAGCCAGTAATCCTCTCCCGACGCAGAGTCTAGAAGTGGATGCCCATTAACTGTGAGTTGGGGAGTTGGCCTCTCCCACTGTGAGTTGACTTTGGGTCTACTAACTTTGACATGAAGTTTGGAGGTGGGTGCCCATCAACTGTGAGCTGGGGAGTTGGTCTCTTCCAATTGTGAGTTGTCTTGGGGCTTCTTCTTGGATGGCTGAAAGTGACCAGCAATATGTTGCAAGCATATAATTTAAACAAAGGTCTTACCCGGTTGTCCATTGGCCGCTGAGACAGGGTTAAAATTGCTGAGGCTGAGATGAAGCCGTGAGACTGCAATAATACCGCTAGGGCAGATAAAGACCGCTGGGGCTGAGATGAAACAATTGAGGTTGTAATGAGGTCATGGAGATAAAGAGATAGAGCCGTTGAGGCTGATAGAGCCGCTAAGGCTGCAATAACACCGCTAAGGCAGATATAAGGCCGCTGAGGCTGAGATGAAGCCGTTGAGACTGCAATAATACCGCTAGGGCAGATATAAAGCCGCTAGGGCTGAGATGAAGCCGTTGAGACCGCAATAATACCGCTAGGGCAGATATAAAGCCGCTAGGGCTGAGATGAAGCCGTTGAGACCGCAATAATACCGCTAGGGCAGATATAAGGCCGCTAGGGCTGAGATGAAACCGTTGAGGTTGTGGAGGTAAAGAGATACAGCCGCTGAGGCTGATAGAGCTGCTGAGGCAAGGTTGAGGCCGTCGAGAGTCCTTTTGAACCCCGGAGGGTGACTTGAGAGTTGCCGAAGTCATCAGATGCCTTTTAATCCCGAAAGGTGACCTAAGAGTCGCTGTGATGGGACCATGCTCGGGAGCCTTTAACCTCGAAGGGTAACCTGAGGGTGCTTAGACCAGGCTGAGGTGCCTTTTGAATCCCGAAGGGTGACATGAGGGCATGGACCAGGCTCAGGTGCCTTTTGAACCTCGAAGGGTGACCCGAGAGTCGCTGTGATGGAACCATGCTCGGGAGTCTTTAACCCCGAAGGATGACCTGAGGGTGCATGGACCAGGCTCAGGTGCCTTTTGAACCCTGAAGGGTGACTTGAGGGTGCATGGACCAGGCTCAGGTACCTTTTGAACCCCGAAGGATGATCTGAGAGTCGCTATGATGGAACCATGCTTGAGAGTCTTTAACCCTAAAGGATGACCTGAGGGTGCTCGGACCAGGCTCAGGTGCCTTTTAACCCCAGAGGGTGACCTGAGGGTGCATGGACCAGGCTCAGGTGCCTTTTTTCTTTGTGCTGATGATCTTTGTTGCCGACGCTGGAGTCGGTCTTTATTGTCGAGCTGGCCTCGGGCTTAGGTGCTGATGCTGGAGTCGGTTTTCTGCAAAGCATTCAAGCATGAATGAAAAAACTTTTCTCAAAGTGTAGTGTACTTAGCTTTTGTAGCTTTTTGGCCTTTGTATTCGATGATGCTGGGGTCGGCATGGAGTCGGGACAGAGAGCTTTCCCTAGCTTTTCATGGTGCTGGATTGGGGTATTTGCGGAGGCGAAGAAGGCTATTCGAGAGTGAAGGAGAACCTGCATTGTTGGTCTCTTTTGGCATTAATGGAGCCCTGATATCTAAGTACAAGGAAGGCTATAATGACCACCCCTCCACCCAACGTCCTCTCTTTGTCCTCTTGCTGGCACCAAGCTTCCTTCCCTTTATATATTAAATATTGTTCATTTAAGTTTGCATGGCATGACACTGGGCTGGGGGACTTGGACCACGTCCTCCCCAACTCGCGCAACCAGGCCAGGACCTTACTTCTTGGAGGGAACCCGGCCGAAAAGATGTGCCAGGTGATGATGATGTGTGGCACTTGATGCAGATGGTTCGGAGGGAGAAAAAGCGGTCGGAAAGGAATGCTGATCAGCTCCCTGTTGGCCGAAGATAGCCCTGGGATTGCTCGCCTCTTATGGACTACGACTGTCCGAGTAGAAGAGGCCGTCATTGTGAAGTGTGTTTGAAGGAATTTGTCTATTTCTGTTGATTTGGATACTCCAACCTACTGGTGGTCTGCCCCCAAGGAACCATGTTGATTGGAATGGAGGCACTGGGGCCCTTGCTTGGGCCTCCCCCCGCGTCACCGTCCGTAGGAGAGGAGGCCATTTGGACTGTGAGCAGTGGCGCTCTTGCTAGTGAGCTCTTGCTTTTGAGCTTGAAGATGCTCATGCTGATGAGCTTGATGGCGGTGAGCCTGTTGCTGGAAAGATCTCCCGTGAGATGGATGATGGCTGGCTTGAGCAGTAACTAAATAGGGAGCCAAAGCTCTTACTGGCTACTGTGTGGCCATGACATACCTCTCCTGGAGCTTTTGGACAGCTTCCATTAATGCTTGAATTTGCAGGGCGAGGGTGGCATGCTGTTTGGCTTGATGTGGCCGAAGTAGTGGTGATGGTGGAGTAGAGCGGTTGGCTCTGTTGCTCAGCTCATTGAGGGTTCCCCCCAGCGTGACTGGCGGAAGCTCTTCGGGCTCTTATCATCACCATCGTTTTGATCCATCATGCTAATCTAAGGATGACGAGGATCCATAAGCTAGCGTGGTTGATGATCCGTGCTCTGCCCCCCATTCCTGGCGTGTCAATCTGTTGCTGCCAAATCACTTTCAGAAAATGCTGGATGAGAAGAGAGCTTTGTAGATCTTCAGAGAGATGACAGGACCGCCTTCTTTAGTCGAAAACCTGCAAAAAAAGTTTCAGACCGGTGGTTCCGGCGGGGACCCTCCGACGCTCTAGTTAGTGGTCTAAAGAACAACAATTAGAGATGATAGAATAGGAGAGAATGAGCTCCCCTTTTTCTCGTTATGAGTGAAGGTTTTTATACCTGTTTGGAGGTCCCTTTTACCCTTTGTGGATGATTGTTTAATCACGTCATTCGTCAGAAGCGGCGCTGTAAGTAGGGGTGCAACTTGGGCCGGGTTCAATACGAACCTGGCCCGCGGAACCCGATTTGCAGCAGTACTCAAACTCTAGTTTGCTTAACCCGAACCCGAAGAATCCGGGTTGAACCCGGACCGATTTACAACTATGGCCGGGTTAGGGTTGTAGTCAAACCGAACCCAAGAAAACCCGAACCCGCAAAGCCACAAGCAGCAGGTCCACTAGTGTTGTAGAAGTGATGATTTAGCCTTGTTTGTTAGGTTTAAAGTATGTAGAGCTGATAATAGTTTTATGGAAGTGATGATTCTTGGTATGAACATTGCACCAGAACCTTCATTACCTTTTAAAATGAGCAATATACTTTTAACCATTGCATTTTATCATGTAATATTGGTGGGCCAAACTAGTATCTTTATTTTTTTTAATTATCTTCTTTGAGACATTTGTAACTTCTAATATGAAGTTTGCCAAAATTTTATGAAAGCATCTAGGAAGAGGTGATGAGTAGAAAACTAAAACATCTGGGAAAGGGGTGATGAGCAAAAAATTAGAGAGCTTTGGATGGCGAATGCAGTTTCGCTACTTGGAAAAGATTTCTCATACCAGACTTATGTGATCTTCTAACTGGCTCTTTATATCGTCTCAATATTTTCTGCTTTCGAAGGATAAAGGTGACTTGATCAATGCATATGGTGACTATTGAAATATTATGCAACATTTGGTTTACTTTGGATATGTTTTGGTTTAAGAATGTACTTTTTTTTGTTTAGTCTTATGTAAAATATGTATTTTTAGATATATAATTTGAAATGTGAAGCTTGTTTGTTTCAAACTTCAGCTTGTTTGTACAATATAAAGCTTATTTATTTCAAACTTTAGCTTATTTGTGCAATGTTAAGCTTATTTGTTTCAGATTGTCATATATTTTTTTTTCTATCAATCCGAATTTCAACCCGAAACTCAACCCGAACCCGATTTTTAAAAATAGGGTTAGGATTGAGGTTTTACAAATAGGGTTAGAGTTATGATTGATATTTATAAATAGAATTAGAATTGAAGAAAATCCGAGTTTCATGAGCCCGAATTGTACCCTATTCGTAACCCAGTTCCTTCACGTCAGCGAATACGTTTGTTGTGCAGTGCATAGGAAACTCATTTTCTCACCGTCTGATAATAATGTCATGATATAAATTCTAGCTACATTATTGCATTACCAGAATTAACGGGCCTCAGAGTCTTCAATGTGCCGCAGCGTCCAAAACCCCTTGACGAGGAGGACACGTACGCGGACACGCAAAGCAATAAAGAGTCCTGAAAGCAGAGTATATGACACTGAGCAGAATAACAATTAATGAATTTGTAATCACGCCCGACCAATCAAGCACGATCTTGTAATTAAGATAAGAGATCATATTTTAAAAAAAAGGCTCAAGCTCAGAAGTTTTCGTAACAGGATTAGGGAAAACGCTTCAATATCACACAGATCGTATATATATATATACCTCCAAATTATTATCTATCTATCATGCGTACGTGCCGGCTTACCAACCTGATAAAATCTTTAGTAGTTGCATCACATGCATGACCTGAGATATCATATGTAGAAGACAAGAAGCTGAATTGGAGCCAATAGTCACAAACATGTCATATAAGATAATAAACCAGAATGAATAAATAGTACTCGATCATAGGTGTCTTTGCCTCTAACTCTATATTCGTTTAATTTATAATATATTTTATTATATACAAATATTTATAATTATTTTAAAGTAAAAAATATATTTAATTAATCATGTATGGAGCTAATTATATATGTAAACCATCACTAGCGATACAAAGTTGGCAAGGGGAATGTAGGTTGTTTTGGACTATGAACGCTCATTCCGAATGGCCATAGTTGGCTTTTATTTTATTTTATTTTTTTTGCCCAAAAGAAGGGTAATTAAGCATGTAGGTCATCTTTGTTAAACAAACGCAACCTTCGCTAATGGCTCTCTGTTGACCTCTTTTGACCCCCTCGATGCTTATGGCAGATACGACAAGTTTTAATTTAAATTAATCCTCCTAGTTTTGATCTCATTGGTTACTCAAAAGCAACTTTTGTTAACATAGCATTATAAAAGTTGCCATGTCTTGTATTGGAGGTAAAATCATCATTGCATCAATATTTGTGCGAGGAGGCTAAGACCGACCCCATCCCTTCGCCCGTCAAGATATCCCCGAGCTTCCCGTAGTTCGGCTTCCCCGAGCTTCCATAGCTCGGCTCTCCCGAGCTCCCTGCAGCTCTTCTCCCCTGAGCTTCCATAGCTCGGCTCTCCCGAGCTTCCATAGCTCGGCCCCCTCGAGCTTCCATAGCTCGGCTCTTCCGAGCTTCCATAGCTCGGCTCCCCCGAGCTTCCATGGCTTGCCTCTCCCGAGCTTCATGTAGCTCGTTTCCCCCGAGCTTCTATGGCTCGGCTTCACTGAGCGATCCATGATCCAATACTCACCTTCGCGGAACCTGACGCGGGAGAGCCTAGGCCTATCGTAACAACATCCCAGGCAAGGAATCATGTTGAGAAGTGGTTTAGAACCTAACACGGCTACCTGGGACCTACACACATACCAGATCTCAAGCCATTAAGGAGCTCTCCTAGCCGTCGATCCCCCAACAAACAAGATATGGATCCCAACAGCCCCACAACGGCCCGATTCGATCCATCTCCGTATCCTAACAACCTTCGAACCTTCCAGAAGGCGCTCAAGATCCAGGTGACAACCTATAAATAAGACACTCCCAGATTCCCTCAGGTATGCGCTCACACCCTCACTCTCACTCTCCCACTCTCGCCAGCTGCTCGTCGGTGCTCTCCCCCTCCGATCGGCCACCCCTGGAGAGACTCACCGGAGAGATCCACCTTTCCGTTTTTTGATTGATCGCCGATTTCCTCCACTGACTTGAGCGTCGAAGGGTCTTCCGCGGAGGGCCATCCCCAACGCCTCTCGTACGAGGACTTGTGTGCAGGTCCGCCCCAGGAGATCGACTGCGCCCGAATCGGAGGATAGATTCCAGCGGCAACAGCTTGAATCAAAAAACTTCGACAGTAGTCGATGAGAGTATAGCTAGCAATCTCACTGTACCCTTGAAAGAAAGAAGAAGAAGAAGAAGAAGAAAGAATGATCCGGCTAGCAGCACTTCTTCTTCTTCTTAATTCTTCTTGAGTTATCGAGCCTTGCAGCATCTGCAGCAGGGGATATGGCCTTGCCCGGCTGTCGAGCCAACAAGTGCGGAAACGTCATCAACATCCTCTATACCCCTTCGGCATCGGCCAAGCCTGCTCCCTCCAAGGCTTCAACATCGATCACATGCAACGACTCCTTCAGCCCTCACAAACCTTTCCTGAGCCAGCACAACATTGAAGTCGTCGAGATCAAGCTCTCCGAGGGCTTGGTGGTTGTCAACCAATACATGGCCTACCACTGCTACGATGAGGACGGTAGTGATGGAGCTTACAATAACCCATCAATCCACCTCGGTGGCTCGCCCTACAAGTTCTCGGACACCCGCAATAAGTTCATCGCAGTCGGATGCGACACACACCATTGGGTACAATATCTATGATGAGGACTCAGCTGGGTTCCAGACGGGATGCTTGTCGGTGTGCAAGTGCAACAACGCCGGCGACATCCCCAACGGGACATGCTCTAGCATCGGCTGCTGTGAGGCACGCATTCCCAAGGGCCTCCAGGCCTTCAAAGCCCCTCATTAATAGCTTTTTTCAACCACACCAAGTGTTGGGGTTTCAATCCTTGCAGCTATGGTTTCTTAGCCGATGACGGGAGGCTAAACTTCAGCGTCGATAGCTTCTCTCAGCTCACCAACATGACAGTATTTCCAGTGACGCTAGATTGGGCCATAGGGAACCAGTCGTGTGGTGAGGATGCAAGGAGTACTGAGTTGGAGAGTTTCGCATGCATGCAAGGCGGAGCACAGCTACGTACTGCTCGAATTCCACCAATGGGCCCGGATATCGCTGCATTAATTGCTCGGAAGGATTTCGAGGCAACCCTTGCCTCAAGCATGGATGCCATGGTGTAATTAATTAATTAATTAATGTTTCTTTTGCCCTGATTAATTAATTGCTTTGCATTTAGAATTCGATTTTAGCTTAATTTTCTTGCAAAGCAGTGTGCCTGTTCTCCTCTAAAATTATATATTGAAGGCATATATATATTGGAAGTTCATATCATGAAAGATTATTCAAATGTAATATTTTCATTGGTAGTGCTGCACCTTTTTATTTATACATGCGTACACAAAGAGATTCCTTAATTAAATGTGGAACATACGTTGATGCAAGGCTTCGGCTTGTCCGTTACGTACCAACCCAAGCAGGCTGCTGGGCATGGTCAAGTCGAGCTTAGACCGCTTGTGCTTAATTAGCATGCACTTGGCATATATTTGGGTTGTGAGATAGACTTGCTAGATTGGGTATGAGTAGCATGTTGTGTCTAAACTATCATAATCATTATCATCATTATTATCATCATCAATGTTAGTATTATTTTATTAATTTTTTTTTTAAAAAAAACAAATTCTCCATACATATACTTCTAAAAAATATAAAGTATGGTATATTTACCTCTCAAAATCACTATTTATATAATTCTCAATTTATCATTCTTTGGAAGGATTTTTTTTTCTGTTAAGTTTTTACTTGATGATGTTAATACGTAATTATAATTTCAAGTACAAAAGGACTCTATATATATATATATATATCATCCTTTTGTATTAATATTTCTAAGATATTTGTACAAAAATAACCATTTATAATAAACAATAAATACTTTTTTTTTGGAAAAAAAGTGCTAAAGGATGGTTAAATCATTTTATGTTTAAAATGGATCCTTGTCAATGCCATGACTCAAAAACCGAGGTGTCTTCGCAAAGATATGATGAAACCGGGGGCAAATGCGTAGACAATGATTTTTAAGAGGATTACAATGCATATCTAGTATTTTAGAAATATATGCAAAACTGTTTTTTTTTTTTTTTTTTTAAAAAAGGCAAATTACAATTACAATAATTAAGTTGGTTGTATAATTTAGGTTTCACTACCTAAATTTGAACTTAGAATCCTTAGTTTCTACATAGAGGGTATGATCACAGCTGGAACAAGTTCTAGATTATGTTAGGGCTTAGATATTAAGTTGTGATTTAGTTCAATTAATACCCTAATTTAAAATAGAGACAACAATACTTATCAATAATTTAGAAGCAATGACTGAAAGGAATATAGGGAAGAAACAAATCTCAAAGGAAATACAAGTACATACAAATGAGTATACACACACTAAAATAATGTGACAAACCTCCAAGCCACATTGAAGAAATGATTAGAGATTTATTCATAATAAACATGGGTGACAAATGTTGACCTAAACTCATCAATATCTACCCAAACCAATTTTTTAAGATATAGCTAAGACTTGCCTCATTATAAATGAATTGAGCATGGATTTGACCATACAAACTCAATGGATTATTGGGAGTTGAATAAAGCTTATGAAATCTACCAATTAAAACCTGGAGTAGTGATATTTTTGTAATGAACTAGATAAATATTGTTTAGATAATTTTGAAATTTGTATGATTTATGACTAAAATATAGATAAATATTTAACCAAAATATCAGAGAAATTGTCTTAATAGAGATTTATTGTGTTTTCTTCTCTTGGTTTTTGTCAATTTATTTGGATTCTAACCCTAGCTCTCTTATTCTTAGTCAATTTTTACTTTCATTTACAATAAATAGACAAATGAAAAGTTTAAGCTATGTGCCATAAAAATGAATGTGTTCTAAATAGCTTCATACTTTCAACTTGACTATAAATGGTTCAAGTGTAAGTGTAGAGTTTTTTTTTACTTGATATAAATTTCACTTAACAAAATCCAATCTCAACATTTTTTTTTAATCATTAGGATTGATTATTAAACACATCAAGAAAGTCCATCTCGATATTGATATAGAACCTAAAACTACCACGTTTAGCAAGGGTGTAATAGATTATATATGATTTGTACCTTGGTTTATTGTATATTTTTTTTTTTAAGTAAAAAAAGATATGCAGAAGATCTAGAACTAAATACCCACATTAAAATTCACCCTCAACATACAAAATGACATAATAGGTACTCATCTTTGGAAAAGAGAAAACAAAATATTGATCCATAAAGCACTTATCATCATGCTCCATGCCTTATTCAATACTTCCACATCACTTTAACGATCAAACAAGTTGCTTTTCCCTGCCACCTTCCAACACTGAAAAAACCATCACTAATATGAATGGGCAACCAACAACATCTAGTGCAACTTCACATGAATTGGACTCCACATGCATAGCATGTGAAGGAGAGTAAAAATTTTCAATTGATCGATGTGGCCAGGTAAACCTTGTCACCAATCATTGCTCCCATACTTTGCTTCACCCTCCATTCTTTTTGTTATTTTTTGAAGTATAGTTGATAAATCGCGCCAAGTTTGGTTACTTTTTTGGTATTAAAAATCTCTCTTTACATACTTGAGTGCAAACTAAGCATGTTAACACTTCTATATTCTCTATGCCTAACTTCTTGATGACTGACTACTTTTAGGTAGTGTTTGAAATAGGGGATAAGAGGGGATATCCAGGAGATATCTCCTCTTATCCCTAAAAGCCATAACTATAAGTGATAGCTGGGAATAAAGTTAACCAAAGGGATAATCCATGGTTAACCATGGGATATCCCCTCAATTTATTCCCTAGAGAATGCAGGAATAGCTGGTTATCCCTCCAAATAAGAGTAAAAAAAAGTTATCCTATGGATTTACCTTTTTGCATTTGATATGATCAGTGGGATAGCCAAGGGATATTCCTAGGGATAACTAGGGGACAAACTCTATCCCGTACATTTATCCATGGATAATATTTTTTCTATCAAACACTACCTTAGACATTGACGAGTGCAAGGTTCTTGCACCCTGCGTACAAGGATGCAAAAATATAAAAGGGAGCTATGCTTGCTCCTGCCCCTGGGACATGTATGGTGATGGAAAAAAAGTTGGAAGTGGTTGCAAGTCTATATGGAAGCTCCTCTATCGAATTCTAGGTAAGGCACTCTTCAAATATCTAGATTGAGTTAATCTCAATAATTATACCTAATAAACACTGTAGATGAACAGGGTTGCTTTCATACATATGAAATCTTCTTACTAACATCTAGGTATTCTTACAGTTGGGGGATTCAGTATTTTGATTCTAGTTGTCCTCAGTTCTTGGATTTATTGGATAATCATGAAGAGAAGACACATTCAGCTCAAGGAAAAGTTCTTTCAAAGAAATGGAGGTCTTTTGTTACAACGACAATTTTCTTCATTAGAGAAGAATGGTCAAGCAACAAGGGTCTTCACTAAAGATGAGCTTATAAAAGCAACTGACAACTACAAGGAGAGTAGAATCCTTGGCCAAGGAGGTGTTGGGACAGTCTATAAAGGAATTCTAGCAGACAAAAGCATCGTAGCAATCAAGAAATGCAAGCTATTGAACAATAACGGAATCGAGCAGTTTATAAATGAGGTAGTGATTCTTTCCAATGTCAATCATAAGAATGTGTTGAAGCTCTTAGGATGTTGTTTAGAGACTAGAATTCCATTGCTTGTCTATGAATATATGTCCAATGAAACCCTTTTCCATCATTTACATAGTGAAGAACTCAAAGGCTCATTATAGTGTCGTTTGAGGATCGCTGTAGAAATAGCAGAAGCATTGGCATACTTACACTCTGCAGTCACAATACCAATCGTTCATAGAGATGTCAAGTCTAGCAACATACTGTTAAATGATAATTATATAGCTAAAGTTGCAGATTTTGGAACTTCAAGGTTCGTTCCATTCGATCAGGAAGATATAACTTCATTAGTCAGAGGAACTTTTGGTTACTTAGATCCGGAATATTTTTACACCACAAAATTCACTGGTAAGAGTGATGTCTATAGCTTTGGGGTGGTTCTTGTTGAGCTCTTGACAGGCAAGAAGCCAGTGGAACGTGCAAATGCTTCAGAATTTACAAGCCTAGCTATGCATTTTATTTCATGCTTCAAGGAGGTGATAGACTGAAATTAAATATATTGATCCCTATCATATATGCGGAAATATGGGACCAATATATTTATCCTAATTAATTAAGGAAAGATCGATAAATACCTCCAGCCATTGCTGTTGATTTTCTTCTAGATGAGGGTAAGGATCTTCCACGCCTTGCGGTCTCTTTCAGCGATGGTGTAAACTTTCTCTCGATGAAACCAGGCGTAGGGACCTATCCGTTTTATAAACCTTTATGCCTTATCTGTCCATCACAGAGGGCGCCGCTTTAAATGGATATGGTTGAGGGATTCTTATCTCAATCGTGAATTCAAAATTTGAATTTAGGCAATCCTCAAGATCAGAATATAGGACCATCTTAATCGTATCTAACCGATACGCTTAATGAAGAAAAAACCAACATTCTCCCACTTGATCAGTATATTCTATTACTATAGTAAGAAACAGAATACATGAATCATGGCAATAGGTCCTCTTAAAATCGAGTATTATTACAATGTATCACAATGTTATATTTCCCAAATATAACCCATATAACTTAATGAATAAACCCCATGTTTATTCTAGGTCCAACTTAATGATGCTCATTACAAATAAATGTGTACACTAAATAATTGAATGTGAAAAACATCACAATCATAAAAGAGTTTTATTAATTATAAAATTCATCATTACAATGAATTAAATAAAATAACCAAGACCCATATGGTCTACATGATCCCTAAACTTCTGTAGTGGCATGCCTTTAGTCAAGGGATCAGCTATCATCAACTCAGTGCTCACATGCTCTATAACCACTGTCTTTTCTTTAACACGTTCTCGTATGGCTAAATATTTGATGTTGATGTGCTTGCTTCGACTACAACTCTATTATTTTTAGCCATAAACACTGCAGCTGAATTGTCACAATAAATCTTCAATGACTTAGATATAGAATCCACAATTCTAAGCCCAGAAATGAAACTCTTCAACCATACACCATGCGAAGTAGCCTCAAAACATGATACGAACTCGGCTTCCATGTGGAAGTAGCAGTCAAAGTCTGCTTGATGCTCCTCCAAGATACAGCTCCATCAGCAACATAAATATGTATCCAGATGTTGACTTCCGAGAATCAACATAGCCAGCAAAGTCAGCATCAGAGTAGCCAATTACTTCCAAATTTTCAGTCCGTCTGAACATAAGCATGTAGTCCTTGGTACCCTGAAGATACCTCATAACCTTCTTAGCAGCTCTCCAGTGGTATAAACCTGGATTACTCTGATATCTCCCCAACATCCCAACTGCAAATGCTATGTCATGCCTTGTACAGACCTGAGCATACATCAAGCTACCAACAGCTGAGGCATATGAAGTATTTTTATTTCCTCCCTCTCAAGTCATTCCTTGGGCACTGACTCAAATTGAATCTGTCACCCTTGACTATGGGAGCTATACTCGGCGAACAATTTTTCATCCGAAATTTCTCTAAAATTTTATTGATATAGTTTCTTGAGATAGACCTAAAACACCTCGAAGTCTGTCTCTTTGAATTTTAATGCCAATGACATAAAGGCATCACCCATATCTTTCATGTCAAAATTCTCAGAGAGAAATTGTTTCACCTCATGTAACATACCTTTATTATTGGTTGCAAGTAAAATATCATCTACATATAGGATTAGAAAATAAATTTTGCTCCCACTGACCTTCTGGTATATACATTGATCCATGATGTTCTCTACAAATCCAAATGAAGAAATCACATCATGAAATTTTAAGTACCATTGCCGAGAGGCTTGTTTCAATCCATATATAGATCTCTTGAGCTTGCATACTAATTGCTCATTACTAGAGGAAAAACCTTCAGGTTGTTTCATAAACCTCTTCCTCTAGATCTCCATTGAGAAATGCAGTTTTCACATCCATTTGTTGCAACTCTAAATCAAAATGCGCAACAAGTGCCATGATAATGCGGAAGGAATCTTTCTTAGATACAGGAGAAAATGTCTCCTTGTAATCAATTCCCTCCCTTTGAGTGAATCCCTTAGCAACGAGTTTTGCCTTATATCGCTCAATGTTGCCTAACGAGTCTTTCTTGGTCTTAAAGACCCATTTGCAGCCAATGACTTTTACTCCATCAGGCAACTCAACAAGATCCCAGACTCCATTAACTGCCATAGAATTCATCTCATCTTTCATAGCATCATACCATAAATTAGATTCCTTATAATTCATGGCTTGTGAAAACGTTTCAGGATCATTTTCAGCTCCAATGTTATAGTCCGACTCTTGAAGATACACAATATAGTCACTAGAAATTGCTGATTTCCTTTCTCTTGTAGATCTTCTTAATGTTGTAACAACCTCCTCTGGAGGAGTCGATTGTTCAACTATCTCTGGTAACTCATGAGAGACTGGATCTACTAGTTCATTATCAGCAAATTATGGAATTTCAACGACTGGTTGTATAATGCCCGTTTGGTCTTGAGGGGCACTATGAATAATCAGTCTGTCACTTGAAGTGGAAGGTTGAGCATCAGAATGTTCCCTTTCAGGAATCATGCTCTGCAATTGGTCACTCCACTGATCAAGTCATTCTCAAGAAATTTGGCATTTCTCGATTCCACAATCCTAGTTGTATGAGATGGACAGTAAAATCTATATCCCTTGGACCTCTCGGCATATCCAACAAAATACCCACTAACGTCCTAGGGTCCAGCTTTTCTCTTGTGGATTGTATACTCTCACTTCACATGGGCATCCCCATACGCGTACATGTCGCAAACTTGGTTTCCAACCTTTAAATAACTCAAATAGCATTTTAGAAACAGCCTTGGTTGGAACTCGATTTAATATGTACACAGCTGTCTTGAGAGCTTCTGTCCATAAGGACTTAGGTAGTTTGGAGCTGCTAATCATGCTCCTCACCATGTCCATCAATGTTCGGTTCCTTCTTTCTGCTACACCATTTTGATCAGGTGAGCCAGGTAAACTGTATTGGGCAACAATCCCATGTTCTTGAAGGAACTTCGCAAATGGACCAGGCATTTGTCCATCTTCTGTGTATCTCCCATAATACTCACCTCCTCTATCAGATCTCACAATTTTGATTTGCTTTCCACATTGTTCTCTACTTCTGCCTTGAATACCTTAAAGGCATCTAATGCTTCGTTCTTATTATGAAGCAAGTAGAGATACATAATCGTGAGTAATCATCAATAAAGTAGATAAAGTATTTCGACCATGAAAATCATATCCGGACAACAAATATCCGTATGTATGATCTCTAATACTCTGAACTCTCTTGGCACTTTCTTTGGACTTATTGGTCTGCTTTCCTTTAATGCAGTCCACACAAGTATCAAAGTCAGTGAAAATCAAGAGTATCAAGTACTCCATCATTTTACTAATCTTTTAATTTTCTATGGAGATATGACCTAATCTCCATGCCACAACATAGAGGAGTTATCATTTACAACACATTTTCATACCAGTTAACATGCATTACATCATAGTGGTATTTTTTCAAATTAATATAGAAAAGATTGTCGACATGTACCATTCCCAATAAGTTCAGATTTATAAAATAAACTCAAGATTGTCTTTAAAAGTTAAAGGAATAACCAAAAGTACAAGTCTTGAAACTGAAATTAAATTTCTAGAGAAACTTGGTACATAAAAGGTCCTTTCCAAATTTAAAATAAAACCACTACTAAAACTAAGTGCATGTCCCTATAGCTTCCACATGTGAGCCCATCTTATTTCCTGAAGAGATATTGCTCACTTCCCACTGGCTTCCTTAATTTTGCATACCCTGCAAAGTATTGCAAACATGGATTGTAGAACCAGAATCAATCCACCATGTGTTATAAATAAACATTACCATATTAGATTCATAACATACAATGAGATTAGAGTACCTTTCTTTTCAAGCCAAGCTTGAAATTGAGCAATCCTTCTTCATGTGCCCTTCTTCTTACAGAAGAAACACTTGGATCCTTCTTAATTCAGTATGGGGTGGATTTTACTTTTACCCTTCTTCTTGGCCCGGAGCTTTATCCTTTCCACTTGTAGTTAGCATTGCACTTTCTCCCAATTCCATCAAATCAGCCTCCCTCTTCTTGAACACACATGGTCAAAAGTTCATTAATTGACCATTTTTCCTTATGTGTTTATAAGATATCTTAAAGGACTATACTGCTGTAAGAAGTGTATCAAAATAAGTGCACCAGAAAGGATTCTGACATTTCAACCTCAAGTCTTTCAGTTGAGCTGCAATGTCCCTCATTTGCATGATGTGCTCACGCACACCTCTAACACTAGTGAGCTCAGGATGACAACTTCAATATTAGGGTACTGGCAAGAGCTTTTCTGAAGTACTAAATTGCTCATCAATGGCCTTTAGAGCTCCCTGACATTCTCATACTTATCAATTGAACCACGTATACCAGCAGAGATTTTGTCTTATGAACATTGTACTGAGCGATTGGATCGCTCCCATCGTTCATAAACGCAATCTCATTGGAGTGCTGGTTGAGTTAACCGAAGGTGGTTCATCCTTCCTTATAGCATAATCAATGTCCATCCAGCCCAATGAAGGAGAATTCTCTCCTTCCAAACCTTATAGTTATCACCCCTCAATTCAGGTATGTCACATTTTATTTCAGAGAAATTTTAGGTTGCATAACTGCAAAATTTAAAACATGCTTATTATCAAAAATTGAGGCTAATAAAATGCTTTACCAATGTAAATTATGCATTTAGAACCAGTGAATCTACTGACATAAAAACTTGCCTGTGGGCTAAAGCTCTAATTCAATTAGATTCACTTAAGTCTGTATGATAAAACTATCAAATTATGTTCCTTCTTTCTAATTCCTATGGGTAGATTAGAAAAATATAATTTGATATTTTATCTAATTAATTATTATAAATATAAAACAGTGAATCTATTGACATAAAATTTGCCGTGGGCTAAAGCTTTAATTCAATTAGATTCACCTTAAGTGTATGATAAATCTATCAAATTATGTTCCTTCTTTCTAATTCCTGTGGGTAGATTAGAAAATATAATTTAATTTTATCCTAATAATTATATACATATAAAAAAAATTCCCATGGAATAAATTTATTATATTATAATAATAATTAAATTAATGTCTATTATTTATGTGATTTACTAACTTTATACATAATTTTATAATTAAGGATGCTGTGGCTACTCCTCAATTATTCAATTGTATTTATTACTTAGACATTATTTAAATTTATGTTCAATTATGTCACTTAAGATGCATGCATAATTCACAAAATTTATACACACAAATTCTAAATATAATT
>UESW01003836.1:0-138487 GCA_900491605.1 Calamus simplicifolius | reverse complement strand
ATCTACTGATCAATCTCTTAAATAAAACTGAATTAAATAAACTGAATATTAAGAGTTTATCAGTTTTAATGCCCTTTCAGATGATTCTTGATGACCTATTAACTCTCCCGGTACGCAGGTAGTTGGGTCAAACGCACCAAGGTACTACAGCAGCCTCCCTTATTGGTACGTCCCAATATCCCTACCGTACGTCCGTTGGGTGAAATAATCTAGGGTACTACCTGTAGCCTCCCCTTTGGACTATCCCTAAACGAGAGAATAGAGATCAAGATATCTTGTCCCTCTTTATCAAATAAATCATAAAGATGTTTTCATAGGGATTTTATCAGATCCATATATCAATAGAAACAATCCTCATAATCAAGACAGGGATATTTTAAAAGCTCTGATACCAAATGATAGACTGAAATTAAATATATTGATCCCTATCATATATGCGGAAATATGGGACCAATATATTTATTCTAATTAATTAAGGAAAGATCGATAAATACCTCCAGCCATTGCTGTTGATTTTCTTCTAGATGAGGGTAAGGATCTTCCACGCCTTGCGGTCTCTCTCAGCGATGGTGTAAACTTTCTCTCGATGAAACCAGGCGCAGGGACCTACCCATTTTATAAACCTTTATGCCTTATCTGTCCATCACAGAGGGCGCCGCTTTAAACGGATATGGTTGAGGGATTCTATCTCAATCGTGAATTCAAAATTTGAATTCACGCAATCCCTCAAGATCAGAATATAGGATCATCTTAATCGTATCTAACCGATACGCTTAATAGAGAAAAAACCAACAGGAGGGATACTATCTCCAAATTTTGGAGGATCGTGTCCTCAAGGAAGGTTCTTCAGAGTTGCTTGCAGGATTGCAGGGCTTGTAAACGATGCCTTAGCTTAAAGGGGGAAGAAAGACCTACAATGAAGAAGTTGCAATAGAGCTAGAGGTGTTGAGAACACCTAACAAGCACCTTTTGATTGAAGAGAATGAAGAGAAGGAAGATGATTTGTTCATAGCAGTTGAATGCTTCACTGTGGGCAGTACATCTGTTGGGGATGATTCTTCAACATGCAACACATTACCATTTAGCATGCCGTGATGATGCATTATATTAATGTGTTTTAGGGTTCTATCTATTACATGTCCTATATACTATATGAGGATTAGGAGACTACAATATATAGAATCAAAGGCTCTAATAGCTGCATGATAGTTTCTTCACTCTGTTCTGTAGTTAATGAGCACTTCTTCACCTTATGTATATCAAGAAACAAACTTATGAGTTCTTGGATGTTCTCTGTTCCACCATCCTGGTTCTTCCAAATCTGTAGCTTGGATTTAGATACATATGTTTGCATCTTGTTATATCAAGAAATTTCATCAAACATTGTTCCTCACCAAAATGGATAAGATACTCTGTGTTTAGAATTCTAAAAGGTTAGGTAGTATTTGAAATAGGGATAAGAAGGGATATCCAGGGGATATTCCCTCTTATTCCCAAAAGCCATAACTATAAGGGATAGCAGAGAATAAAGTTAACCAAAGGGATAATCCATGGTTAACCATGGTTAACCATGGGATATCCCCTCAATTTATTTCCTAGAAAATGTAGGAATAGTTGGTTAACCCTCAAATAAGAGTAAAAAAAGGTTATCCTGTGGATTTCTTTTTGCATTTGATATGATCAATGGGATAGCCAAGAGATATCCCTAGGGATAGCCAGGGGATAAACTCTAGCCCGTACACTTATCCATGGATAATATTTTTCCTATCAAACACTACCTTAAAAACAGACTCTTCTTCAGTAAGATAAGGGAGCATATCTTGATCATTTCACTCCTGATCTTTTTGGGTGTGATCTTAGCCTTCCCAATCAACCATGTGAAGAGCACTATCTCAAACCCTGGAAAATAGGAAAGCAGGTAACATATTTGTAAAAGCCTGATACCAGATTTTTTTTTGTTAAGAAATCGTATTAAAAAAGAAGTTGCACACAAGATATTTCTTGCACAGATTCTAAATAGACTGCAAGATTATATGGTACATATTGTTGGTTGACAGATGGTGATTATCTAATTGATAAGACTGAGGCTAGAGTTATACTCTATATCTTTAAGACAATTTTGTCCCGCAATGGTGCTTACGGTCAGTATGACGATTGTCTCCCAGATACAACAGTCTCCTTTTGATGAAAGCAGCATACAATTCACAAAAAAAAAAAAAAAATTTTGAACCAATAATGCTACTATCTTTTAATGCACTTTTGCTATACTACCCTTAGGAAAGTATGCAAATGCCTAAGAGAGGAGAATGCTAGAATTAATTCGGATTGAATTCAATTCGGAAGGAATGGATTGATTTTAAAAATGCTTGGTTTAGGATCCTATTTATAGGTTTTAGGTGCCCCTTGGAAGCAACCCTACGAAATTGATCTGTACCGTTAGATCTGATCGGATCTGATCAACAGTCAGATCAATAAGCCCCTTTACGTGATGTGATAAGCCGATCCATGGCCGTGATCTAAAGATCAGCCGATCAGAT
This sequence comes from Calamus simplicifolius, assembly GCA_900491605.1. Classification (NCBI taxonomy): domain Eukaryota; kingdom Viridiplantae; phylum Streptophyta; class Magnoliopsida; order Arecales; family Arecaceae; genus Calamus; species Calamus simplicifolius. Next base: position 135,950 of record UESW01003836.1, on the reverse strand, counting down.
AAGCCAATCCATGTTATGATATGCTTTTTCATCATCTTGATCTAATGATCATGTTATTAGATAGGCGGTTGCACGGCTTTGATACGCCGTTTCAAATTGACTTATCACAATGGCCTGATCGGAGCGATGCCTTATCTCCAACCGTACGATCGGACGGATGCCTTATCACCAACGAGCGCCTTATCACCAACGGTTCTATTGACTGATCAACCGACGGGTGTCAACCATTGGATTGCGATCGCAATCATGATTTGATCACCGCATCTCGACCCTTCATCCGATCGATCAACGATCAGTTCTGATCCTGATCCGATGATCAACGGTCAATTGATCTTAGCCCCTTATTTTAATCCGATCAGTCTCCACCGTCGGATCCTCATGATCTAGAAAAATTTAAAGCCCCTCAAGCTCCTCGCGACTCTCGACCCTTTATCCGATCGATCAACGATCAATTCTGATCATGATCCGATGATCAATGGTCAATTGATCTCAGCCCCTTATCTTAATCCGATCAGTCTCCATCGTCGGATCCTCATGATCTAGAAAAAATTTAAAGCCCCTCAAGCTCCTCACGATGATGCGAAGTACGCCTACAAAGCGCCCTTCGCGCGATGCTACGCATCACCTCAAGCTCTCCACTTATGGTGAGCCTAAGGAACTTAAGCTTCAAGGAAGTAGTTTCCATATAAGTGAACCTTCTTTTCTTGATTTTTTCGATGTGGGACTAAATGTTCCCACAATTTCTCATTCATACACATAAGGAGGTAATGGGCTTTCAAGGCCCATTAGGGTATTCAAGGCCTATTTTGGCCCATTACCAACACATATATTCTCTCTTGTCTGCAATTCATTAACTTTGTCAAGATGCGTACTCAAAGACATGCTACGCATCACCCTCAAGTTCTCCACTTATGGTGAGCCTAAGGAACTTAAGCTTCAAGGAAGTAGTTTCCATATAGTGAACCTTCCTTTCTTGATTTTTTTGATGTGGGACTAAATGTCCCCGTAATTTCTCATTCACACACATAAGGAGGTAATGGGCTTTCAAGGCCCATTAGGGTATTCAAGGCCTATTTTGACCCATTACCCAACACATATATTCTCTCTCGTCCGTAATTCATTAACTTTGTCAAGATGCATACTCAAAGACATCAATGCGTCTCCACTCGCTAGTTGATTGCAAATGAGCGCTACAAATGTGGAGCTTTCCATCTGGAAGTGCAACTAGACTAAGGGCATGCACAAGAATGAACATGGCTATAGATATATAGGAGGAATTGTGTGATGCCCCTCCCAATAATTTCATATTAAAAAATTGGGAGTTGGTTGTATGGTTTATAATCAGTTAAAGAAGATGAACAAGTACCAATTGGATCCCTTTTGGGCTGTGATGACACAAGTTGGTGTGAATATTGTTCGTCTTGCTTTCTTGTAACGAAATGGGTTCGTGGATTTCGGGCTCGGATCATTACAATATGGTATCAGAGCCACGCACTGAAAGTGCAGGAGCTAAGTGCACACAGGGCAAAGTGCTACATCCATATGGGATGGAAGCCATCTCTAGAATCCTGTCTATCTGGTGGTTGTGATTGTGTACCTCTGGCGACGAGAACGTTGCTTCTGTAAGGAAGGTAGATGTGATGCCCTTTCCAATAGTTCCATATTGAAAAATTGGGAGTTGGTTGTATGGTTTATAACTAGTTAAAGAAGATGGACAAGTACCAGTTGGATCCCTTTTGGACTGTGATGGCCCAAATTGGTATAGATCTTATTCATCTTGCTTTCTTATAACGAACGGGTTCATGGGTTTTCGAGCCTGAACCGTTACAAATGGATTCATGGGTTTTCAAGCCTGAACCGTTACAAATGGCATCACTCCTCATAATGGAAATGCCTTGGACTATGGAGATGAGACCCCAAGAAAACAGTTACAAGCCCTAAACCCCCCCCATGCAGTTGAGTTGAATTGAGTTTATTTTTAAACAACTGATGAAATTTTTAATTGAAGATTATTTAATTCCTCCAACGTTTTAATTGAGTTACTTTCTCCTCGGCACAAAGCCGCGACGCGCAATCTCGTCGCCCTCTCCCTTGTCAAGCCGTAAAACCCCATTTTTCTGCTTACTAGAACCCGGTCGCTGATCCCTAATCCCCTTCCCCGATCACTCGTCCTCAACCCCTCTTGCCGTCCTCAATCCTCTCTCACGCTGGCTTCAATCCAATCGTTATAATGTCAGATTTTCTGAGTTGGATGAAGTAGCGACTTAGGATCGCAACATTATAACACATGAATCTGAGCAGCATATGGAATTGAAGTTGAGAGAAGGGTACGTAATTGAGCATGAAACATTTTGATAGTAGTATTCAATTAGTTGGTTTACGTATTTTTCAATATGCTTTGCATATATAGTGTGATCTTATTAGGTCATGACTTTCTTCATCATGCTTTCATTGTTCAAATCGATATCGTTGATTCTTAACATGATATTAAGGCTATTAGAGGCATAACTTTCGAAGAAAACTTTCTTTCTTTCTTTCTTTCTTTGTACAAACGGATAATTACATCACTCTAGGATATGTCATACTCAATATATTAAAGTACAATAACTGAGAAAGGATCGAGGGGCAAGGGTTGCCCTGTTTCCAGCTCCAGCTGCCCGAATGAGAGGCCACCCTGGCAGCAATCCAATCAGCCACTGCATTAGCTTCGTGATAGACATGACAAATCTGAATATTATGAGCTTCCAAAACCATAGAGTGGATGTTGCACAGTAAGGGAATAGTCGGCATGAGGGAGCTGGGCTCCGGCCGGATCCAGCGAATGACAGTGATAGAATTGCCTTCAATAATAAGACTACGGGCACCCAGGATCCGAACAGCATAGGAAATGCCTACCCATGCCGCATACAGTTCGGCCAGAGGCACCATAACATCAAGCAAACCAAGTCCTCCTGCCGCCAGTATCATGCCATCCGCATCACGAATAACAAAAGCCGATCCGACACATCTGCTACGGTCACTCCCATCAAAGTTGATTTTAACAAACCCTAGAGGGGGGGCTCCCAGGAAATATAAACCGTACGCCAGTTCGCTGCCGCAGCAGCAGGGGAGACCCAGTGGCCAGGGTTCGCAGAATCAAGAAACTCATGATGGGAGATATACTCAGTATAAAGGGAAACAGCCGCCCTAAACACCCTACCAGGGAAAGTCTCACGTTCGAAAACAGAATTCGATTCCGAGATAACCAGATCTGATAAGCAGTATAAGCCCACAAAGGACCCTGCTGATAGGTGCCCCTTCCTCTACCTTACTTCAATAGCCTCAAAAAAGAGCCGCGGTAAGAGCCAGAATCTGACAACCAAGGACAGGTACCAGACATCTGCCAAATCTGGCTAGTCATAGGGTAGTAGAATATAGCATGATCTGTCATCTCCTCCTCAATACCACACACTGGGCATGTTGGCAGAATCTTCATCCCTCTCCCAGATAAAAGAGAGCAGGTAGGAAGAATATCCCGAGCTACTTTCTAGATAAAAAGTCTTACTCTAGGGTGAACAATTAGATGCCAAACCCAATCCAACTCCAACGATACCTGAGGGTGCAGTCTGAAAATAGACAGAAGGTCTCCCATGGGAGCACGAGACAAGCAAGATCTTCTCCAAACCCTAGAATCAGTAATAGCACCCGAAGGGAGAGAGATAGAGAGGATACGCCGGTAGAGCTTATTCCCAAAAGAACTGAACAACCAAGAGGACGACCATCCAGAGCGATCTTGGGAAATAAAACCACTGACCTGCATACCCTCAGGAATATTAGAAGAAACAAAAGTCGGCCAGCGAGACAAGGGAAGGTCAACAATCCATGTGTCCTGGTGACGTCTACCAAAGTTCCATCACCAATCATTCATGAGGTACCGTGCAAAATAGTCGAAGCATAACGACAAACCTCTTTCCAGAAAAAGGAATGCCCCCGGTTAGACTGAGTAGGAATAGACGGATCCAGCTACCATACTTGGCACGCATGAAAGAACTCCATAAACACTGAGGATCAAGCAAGAACCAAGAGGCATGCCTGGCAGTCAACGCATGTCTTCTAACAAACAGCGATTGGATCCCAAGTCCACCCACGGCCGTAGGCAGACAGATAGTGTCCCAATCAACAAGATGAACACCACCCTCCTGCATCGATGCCCAGAGAAAATTCTGAAAGTATCTCTCAATTTGTCGCAAACATGCCAGGGGAATAGCAGTATTAGCCGAAAGATAGCTAGGCATCGAAGATAACACGGAGCGGATAAGTGTAATCCTCGCCATCATAGAAAGCCCAGAAACCTGCTAGCCATCCAACCGATCATGGATCCGCCTAACAATAAAGCTGAAATCCGAACACCGTGGCCGTCTCCCGGTAATCGGAATCCCCAAATAGGACAACCGATCAGACTGAGTAGGAATCCCCATCAAACGAGAGATAGACCTCTTCAGAGTAGGGGACGTCCTCGGGCTAAAGCATATCGAAGATTTACTAAGATTAAATCTCTGACCCGAAGCATGACAATAGGAGTGAAGAATGGCCGCAAAGTAGTAGCATTACCGATAGAAGCTTTCCCCAGCAGGAGACAGTCATCAGCGAAAAGTAAGTGGGACAAAGAGGGACCAAGGGGGCCAGCTGAATATGGGTGGATCGCAGAAGTCCGCATAGACATGGAAAGATCCTGGGATAAGGCGTTAGCAGATAGAATGAACAAAAATGGTGAAAGAGGACATCCCTATCTCAGACCGACCTCAGAGTGAAAGAACTTCGTCCGACCCCCATTTATAAGGAGAGAAAAGGATGGCCTCTGGATACACTCCATCACCCAAGCAGCAAAAACCTCATGGAAGCCAAACTCCTGAAGCGTACGGTGCAGAGAATCCCACCTCAGTTTGTCATAAGCTCTCTCCATTTTTGAGCTTAATAGCTATGAGTTACTGACTTCTAGCAGCTCTCTGGAGGTCATGCATAAACTCTTGAGCCAACAGGGCATTATCTGTGATACTGCGCCCCCTAAGAAAAGCACCCTGCTCCTGAGAGATGAGACGAGGAATCACCAAAGCCATCCGACCAACCAAAAGCTGAGCACAAATCTTATATAATGTGGAGCACAGACTGATTAGCCTGAAATGCTGGGGAGAGGAAGCGTCAGGACGTTTGGGCACAGGGTAACAAGAGTCTGCTTCCAATCAGAAGGCATATGATTAGACTGAAACACAGTCTGAGTAGCCAGGACGACGTCCGAACCAACAATATCCCATAATGATGGAAAAATAGAGGAGGGAACCCATAGGGCCAGGGGCCTTATCAGGCCCTAGATCCCATAAAGCAAGGCGAATATCTTCCGTAGAGAAAGGCCTGATTAAAGTATCATTCTCCACATCATAGACCTTGTAGGAAGATAGAACAGGAGGAACAGGGATCCCATCGCCAAACAAATCGGTCCACCTGGACTGGAAGAAACTAAAAAGCATATCCCTAATCCCCTGAGGGTCTTCCTCCAAGTGACCCTCATCATCAACTAATGCCTAATACGATTAGCCGACCGCCGGTGTAAAGTAGCCTGATGAAAACCTCATATTGCGGTCCCCCTCTTTAATCCACTGAATACGAGACCTTTGCTGCTAATAGGTCTCCTGCTGCAACATAACAGAATGGTGAATGGCCAAAGTAGATCTGAGGGTGGACAGATCCGAGTCGAGAAGAAATCCCTCCTGATCCTCCTTGGTTTGCAGAGAAGAAATAATAGACTCCGCCTGTTCCACTTGCCTCAAAATGTCCCCGACCTTCCTCCTGTACCAGCTAGAGAGCCTACGGCTTGCCAGAAGCAGCAGTCTAGAAAGTCTGTAAGAGGCACTCCCCTAACCGACAACCGCCAAACCTGAGAAATGATATGCCTAGAAGAGGAATAAAAGTCCAGAATTTCTCAATTTAAACTGTCTAGACCGCTGAAGGGTCACATCAGTAGAAATAAGGATGGACAATGATCAGAGCCAATCCTGGACAAATGAGTGACAGTGGAGAAGGAAAGAGTTGCAACCAGTTGGCAGACGCCAAGGCCCCTGTCCAGCCTTTCCCAAACTCTAGCAGAACCCTGCGGTTATTGCACCAAGGTAAACTGGGATCCAGCAAATCCCAAATCCAAAAGACCCGCCGAGGAGATAAAATCCCCGAACTCAATGATATCCGGAGAACTAACAACCTGTCTGCCCCTCTCTTCTCAGAGGCCCCTAGAATACAATTGAAGTCACCAACAAGGAGGGAAGGAAAACCCTAGTCAAGAAGGGAGAGGATCTCATCCCAAGCACACGACGAGCTCTAAGTCGATGCTGGCATAAACCCCTGAGAGAAGCCAAGGAGCAGAGGTCCCTTCCGAAATGACCAAAGCCACCTGCTGGCCACAACCATGGAAGGCATCCACTCTGACTTTATCCGGTCTCCATAACACCAAAATACCTCCTGAGAGACCGACTAACTCCATGGCATAAGAGTCCCATAGTCTAGAGATTTGTCTCCAAAGCCTAGCCAGACTATCCCCAGAAAGATGTTTCCATCAGGATATAGATGTCAAAGGCATGTAACTGTTGAAGCCTCCCAAAGGAGAACTGGAACGAGGGTTTCAGGGCCCCTCATACATTCCAAGCTAGAATCTTCATTTAGAATTTAAAGAGGGAGGGAGGCCGTCAGTACCCCCCATCACCTGCTCAGCAAGGTGATCCTTAAGCAACAGGGGACCCTCAGGACCCTGACCACTGCACTCATCCACCCGGGATGAATCCATAGGCTCTGCTAAACCGTCTTTATGTATGGATTCCTTAAGAAGGCCAACCGCCACCTCGTGGTTCTAACCACCCAACGGAGCCGCCAGGGGCAACACAAAGGCAGACCCCGGTGCCAGAATGTCTCTGCAGCGGGCCTTCTGTAATCTTCGTCCAATCAGGCCCTCCGAATTCCTAGGAGAATCGGGTGATGCCGAAAAGGTAAAAGATCCATTTACTTTAGCATTTCCCCTGATTGGGCCTTTTCCTTTGGCCTTAGAAGCTTTGGAGGTAATCCACTGTGATAGAGGCTCAACAGGCGAACCTGCTTCGATGGGCCAGATAAGCCATCACCATGGGCCAGAAGAGTGAGAGGTCCCCAAGCTCTAATCCCCAAACCCAAAAGGATTAGAGACATTAGTCCAGGTGTTCACAGAGGACACAGGAACAGAGACTAAGGCTGACTCAAGCCAGGGGTCCCCCTTCCATTCCAACTGGCACGCAAGCCACAGGCCAGCACGCTGCATCCATGGACTGCAGAGATGAGCTCAAGGGTCCAGCAGAGTCGAGCTGCACTGGCACCTGAATCATAGTCTTCAAAGGATCCGCCACGGCTGACATATGCAAGTCAGCAATAGCATCTGACACATTGGAACCAGACCGGCGCACAACCTCTTTAACCACGAGATCAATCTTCCGAGAAAAAGGAGATGGGCTCAGGGGAACAACAGCAGAGGACGACCCCCGATTACCTTGCCTCCGTACCACCTTCTTCGGAACTTGCCAATCATCCTTCATGACAGGGGAGGGAGGGGTTGCCTGACCTGAAGCAGGGGCATTGGGAGAGTATGACTGTTGCACAGGGGGAAGCTTCCTTCTCCTCAGCGCCGCCATCGATGGCCCAAACCAAAGACTCGACGATGAAGAAGGGGAGTTTAGCTCCAAACCACAGTTCCCAGAGAAGTGCAGAGATCCACACCCACTGCAAATTCCATCTAGATTCTCATAAACAAAAGGCTGGCAGAATGGAGATCCAGCCCCTCTGATTCGTACACCTGGGCGGAGCGGCTTGCTTAGATCAATCCGAAGATAAACTCGAGCGAAACCACCCCGACTCCGATTCATGGTCGATTCATCCAAGAACTGAAATTCCCCAGCCACAGAGAGAATCGAAGCAAGGATATCCTCCGATCAAAATTCAATGGGAAGCAGTGGCAGTCTGACCAAGAGCAGAGCTTGGTGAAGAGAATATTCCAACGGGATGAACTCCGACTGCCACGGTGACACAGCAATGGGTTGGCCATTAACCACCCAAGGTCTGTCAAGGATCAGGTTTGAGGCAAGAGGATCACCAAATCGGAACATGTAGTGCCGGTGCGCCATTGCCACAGCTTCAATTTCGCCTTTCACACCAGCTCGACGAAATTCCCGCACCAACACCTCCGGCGGGATCCAACTAGCGAGGCTGCAAGCAAGGATAGCATGGTTCTTCCACTTCTCAATCTCCTCCTTCAGGGACTGCACCAGCACTTGGATGATGTCGGGGAAGAGCCGCTCCAGTTCAGCCACCACCATCGGAGATGGAGATGGGTAAACCCACTCGAAGCGATTCGCACGGGTGTTGATCGACGGCTTCCCGGCGTTCAACGGAGCATCAGGACCTATCGAAGGCCAGGCATATGAAGAAGCCATCTTCAGAACAAGATCAATGGGGAGCAACAGCAACATACAGAGAAAATCAAGGAGGACGAAGACGAACCCAAATCTTAAAAGCACTCGCACGGGGAGCAACAGCAACAACCAATTCTATTAACTTTCTTTCCTTTGCCTCACCACTATGTTGTTCTTTCTTTCAGCAAAAACTTGCGCCTCTTAATTTATATAGTTTAAACCATTAAAAAAATATTATATTGCAGCCAAAAAAAAAGTTAATTAGTTATTATTTTCTGCCTTTTAGCAATTTAGGCTCTAACTAAATTATCTCAAAGCTAAAATCTTTAGCAAATGTTTGCGCGCGCGCATATAATATTTATCTTCATTTTTTTCCAGCAATATAATATTTATCTTCATATTACGACTAGTTAACGCAATATAATATTTATCTTCATTTTTTTCCAGCAAACTAATGATAATACCAAAATTCCATCCAAACTTAAAACAAGTACTCTTGATTAAAAAGCACAAATGAAGATATATAAACATTTCATTCAATATATAATTTGCAAATTGATTAATTTGCTTGGAAACCATTTCACAAGCCAGGTCAACATAAGCATAAGCATGCAACTAGGAAGCAACAGTAACACTATTTACTAAATAAACCAAACACCTTATAAATTCAAATAAAAAATTTAACAAATTAAAATAAAAAATTGCCGCACTAGTACGCCCATTAATGCATGGTGGTTGGCATTAATTTCAATATATTAATATTATTTTTTTGGTACAAACGAGCAATCATATCACTTGGATATGAGTCAAACCCATGATATCAAAAAGTAAAATCAACCGTAAAACAGAAGGACAAGATTTTTCACTGGTCCAAAACCAGATTTCCGTATGATGGACAACAAATGAAGCCACCCAATTAGGAGCGGAGTTGGCTTCTCTATAAATATGATGGCAGAAAATCTCATCAACCAGCTGAAGGACTGATCTGATATCGTGAATAAGAGGATTGACTGGAGATCGATCCATCCGGTCTGATCCAATTAATGACGGTAGTAAAATCACCTCAATATATAGTTGTCGGACTCCAAGGCTGCCAATAGCATAAGTGATATCCACTCAAGCCACGGACAGAGGTAATATGGCATCTTTGAAAGCTTGAAAATGTCTTTCCTGAGACCATGGCTAGATTACGACCTACAAGCAAGGAAGAGGCCTCAAAATTAACAGTCATCCTCTTCTCGTGCAGAAGCTTGACGGCGATCATTTGATGAGAGAGGCATGCTATACTGAAGCCCCATCCAAAGCTTCTATTTAGAAGCTAGGATGACTGACCGTTGTCAGTGGCTCATAGCAAGGACAAGAATCTGAAGCAGTCTGAGATTATGGATGCATCCTGTTCTTGGGTAGAGGTAACTAGAGGATTTTTAGGGACGACTTCACTCAGCGAGGTGTCTGAGAATGAGGTTGAATCTTTGGAAAAATACTTTAACAGATAAATCAAGTTCTCAAAAATAGAAATCGAAGAAGAAAGAGGTGAGTAAAAACTTACGTACCTTGATTGGCTGATCCATAGGTCGCCGCCTTGGGATGGAGTTCCTCTCTAGGAACCGAATAGAAATGGTGCCTAGAGGCTGATTTTGATGTGTTCCCCATTGGGTTTTGATGTGAAGATGATCTGGTGAAGGTGACTACAAAAGGCCTTGGATGGTGGGGTATCAGCTATTGGCTTTGAAACAATAGAGACCAAATTTTAAAACCTTCTAAGACCTGGATTACCGATGCAACTATTTGGATGAGATTGTTATACCTTAAAATTAATACCATATTGGATGATATATATATATATACACAAAGTTTACTTACTACCTATTAATTTTCATTTGAATTTTTGGGCTGCAAGTTTTTAGCCTGCTAACAAAGTTAATTAGCTAGCAAGCTAGCTAGTGGGCTTAGAACGTTACAAATGGTATTAGAGCTGAACCGAATGTGCGGAAGCTGATGGACATGAGCAAAGGGCTACCCATAAGATGGTGTTAGAGTTCCACCATAGCATGGAGCTACTCTTGCAACGCTAACAACCCGGCTTGGTGTAGATTCTGGCTAGCTTGTTGCCTGCGACGCAAGTATCGCATTATAAGAGGGGAGATTGTAATACCCCAAAAATAATCTAATATTAGATGAAAAAAATGTATTATTTGCTTATACTCAAGTTCATTTATTACCAATTAACTTCCACTCGAGTTTAAGGGTCATATGATTTTGACTCGTGAACGAGTTAATTGGGCTAGTAGGTGCGCTTGAGGCATTACAAATAGTATTAGATCCATTCCGAATATGCGAAAGGTGATGGGCATGACAAAAGGATCACCCATGAAACGGTTGTAATACTATAAAAAATAGTTATGAGAAAGAAATATGTTATATGATTATAACTTAAGTTCATCGTTTACCCATTAACTTCCAGCTGAGTTTTTGAGCCACATGATTTCAGCTTACTAATGGAGTTAATTAGGCTAGCAGATGGTCTTGGGCATTACAAATGATAACCGAGTCGATCCGAGTATGCGGGCTTGGGATAAATTATGGTTCACTTGTGGCATGCGATAAAGATGTTGCATTATAAGATAAATATATAATAATCAAAAATAATTTCACATCGAATGAGAAAGAAATGCAAAATCAATAATCCAAGCACATACCAAAGATGCTAAAATTATTGTTAAGCATAATAACTTTTGCAAATAATTTTTACAAAACTAACAGTTATACTAAATTATAAACATATAAATTTCAATGTAAAATATTTAATTAAACTAAACTAGGATTTTCAAGTAATTAATATAACATTCATAAAAATATAGGATTTAAAACTTTAATAATTTCAAAAATTACTCTAACCATAGTTGGATTTACTTACCTCTTCAAATAATAAAATTGCTAAGCAATAATCTTCAATTTTTTAGGCTTAAGAGCTCCATCAATTTTCATCTTTTAGCATATAAACTATTGAAATAGTATAAGAACTCAATTGAAAATCTCAAATAAGTTTACGTAATTTTGATATTATTATCCTATTTTATATTTAATCCCCAGAAGTTTGATTCTTAGTTTCTTGATTTTGATAGTTATATATATGTCTTAGCCTCTAACTCGGTACACATTTAACTTATATAATTATATTCAAAAATATATAATTGTTTTTAGTAATAATATGCATAATTGTGTGAAACTTCTATGTAAACCACCCCTTACGGTATGAGAACCATAGTCCTTTGCAAATCTCAAATGCATAGGCCAATTGAGAAACCATGCAAAGTTGGCAAGAGAAAGGTAAGCTGATTGGGCTACAAACGGCCAATCCATGGATGGTCGTTGTTGATGATACCATGCCAATTTGGCAAGAGAAATGTAAGCTGATTGGGCTACAAACGGTCAGCCAAATTTTTCTCTCTCAAGATTTCATCATTTTCCATGGAACACCACCTTCATCCATTATGTCGAGTCGATCCATGTGGATATTCGACCAACCAAATTAAAAAAAAAAAAAAAATCTCCTTTTTCTAATCTAATGGAGGAGTTCTACTCTGACGGCTCCCGCATATGCCTATGAAGGTAGTTCTACATCATCCGAGAATCTAAACCAACTTTGGAGAAATTAGAGGTTGTCTTCCTTTACTTGCCTTGACTAACTTAAGCAATTATCTTTGAGTGCAGATATTTGAGTTGGTGGCATAAAAACGCATAGTTCAAACGATTCAAGCATCTTACCTCCATTGATGTGTAGAAGGCAAATACGAATGGCAACACTTGAACGAATGTGTAGACGAGCTATCTTTCTCATTTGATAATATATATATATATATAAATATAAGCTGAACTTGGTCAGCTTATATATTTATACACCATTAGCAAGGGTGCAACTGTTAGATTTTATCCAACTTGTAGCTCGGTGTGCTGTCTATTTTTCTATTTTTATTACAAATAGATGTTGAAAAGATCTCTAGAACTAAATATCTACATTAAAGGTCACCCCAAGTTTCCAAATAACATAATAAGCTATAAAATAAAATAGTTATTTTTGAAAAAGAGAAAAAGAATATTGATCTACAAAGCCATATGTTCATCAATACTTTCATAACCATCTGGCCAACAAATGAATTGCTTCACGCTTCCACCCTTCCACCTTCCAACTCAGAAACCACCACCAACATGAACAGGTACAGCCAACACATAAAATACATTTGAAAGCCATCAAAAGAATTGGACTTGACATGCATGGAGCATGCGAAGGAGAGTAAAATTTTTCGGCTAATCTACACGGCCAGCTAAACCTTGTCATTAGAGCATTGCTCTTATGCTTGTCTTCAACTTCCTCTACTCTTTTTAATTTTTTGAGATAAGTTGGTAAATAATGTCAGATTTGATAAGTTTTTATGGTATTATAGATGTCTCTTTGCATGCTTGATTGGAAATAAAACACATTGACACTCCTCTGTTCTTGATGCCTAACTTCTTGATGACTACTTTTATTAGACATCGACGAGCGCAAGGCTTTTGCAACCTGCATAAAAAGATGCAAAAATACAAAGGAAGCTATGTATGCTCTTGACCCTGGGACATGTATGGTGATGGCAAAAAAAATGGAAGTGATTGCAAGTCTATATAGAAGCTCCTCTATCAATGTCTAAGTAAGGCTCTCTTCACTTATCTAGGTTAAGTTAATCTCAACCATTATAACTAATAAATATTGCTGATGAACAAGGTTATTTTCATACATATGCAATCTTCTTATTAACCTCTTATATTTTTTTAAGTTGGGGGAATTAGTATCTTGATTTTAGTTGCCCTTAGTTCTTGGATTTATTGGATAATCATGAAGAGAAGACACATTCAACTGAAGGAAAACTTCTTTCAAAGAAATGGAGGTCTTTTGTTACAACAACAAATTCTTCACTAGAGGGCAATGCTCAAGCAACAAAGACATTCACTAAAGAAGAGCTCAAGAGAATCAAATTGTTGGCCCAGGAGCCGTTGGGACAGTCTATAAAGGAATTCTAGCAGACAAAAGTGTTGTAGCTGATAGAGATATAGACTAAAAGATATGCTTTATGTTATATCTTTACATTTTAATGAGAATTCATTTTGAGCAATGTGTGCATTACTATATATATGTGCATGTGTCTAGTATTTACAAAGAGTATTTGATCTAGTGTGTAGAGTACGGCTTACACACAGAAGACTAGATCATCGGTTCTTTTGGAATACAAGTTTATTGTTCACAGTTTTAGATGGAATTGGACACACCATCAGTAGAACTGTAGCACAAATTTTTTTGTAGGTCTGTCTTGACTACGGGGAATGATTTATTCTAACTATTTGTGCTAGTACACTTTGTGTGTATTGAACAGGACCCAGTTGAGTTGATTATTTATACTGACTTTATAAAATAATTTAGAACTCATGAATATTATGATTACTTATGCTCTTAATCTGAATTCTATTTCTAGACACGTGTATGTAGTGATTATTGCTTTGATTACACATAGAGTGAGATTCTATATGAGTCAATAAACTCAGTGGGTTGGGCAATAACATTATATATATGGTGAACATTAATAGTTGAAGGAATCCACGTCCTGTTAATTTGGATTGATGATATCCCCTTGAGAAAGCTTATAAGTTTTGATCGTATCAAATCTTGCAAGTGGATTTTGAATCCGATACATCAAATAAGTTAAGTGGATAAGTCTCAAGGATAATAACAGCCAATTAAATTATATTGTCAGTATTTAAATTTAATTGGTGGATATCTATAATCTTAACGTGGGGAGATAATAAGTATTTAATATTAAGGCTCGAAAATATAAATTCGAATGTGATTAAGAGTACAATTATAATTCTTTAGTGGAATGAATTATAATTTATGTAATTAAATCCTAACCCGGGATAGGATTAGGAGATTTAATTACGTGGGAAGTCCTTTTCATATTTGCCTATTTGGTCCCTGTTGTAGCCTTATACATACCCTCTCAATTGGTTGCTAGGGTTAACATTTTTAAGAGAAAAAGAAAAACAAGAAACCCTAGGTCGGCCGAGAGAGATTCCACCATCTTGTGAGAGAAGAAGGTATTTTCGGGAATACGGTGGAAGGCTAAAAGGTTGAGGTCGAGCAATCAATTGAAGTGTTCCAAGCGTTCAAGTCTGAAGGTATAATCTTATACTCATAGATTAGAACGGTAAAAGATTTTTGTATTACTCATATACGCTATAGCCATGATCTTGGGGGTATTCCGTGCTCCCCAACAGTAGCAATCAAGAAATGCAAGATATTAAATAAGAACATAACCACACAATTATAAATGAGGTAGAGATTCTTTCCTATATCAACCATAGGAATGTGTTGAAGCTCCTGGGATGTTATCTAGAGACTAGAGTTCCATGCTTGTCTATGAATATATGCCCAATGAAACACTTTTCATCATTTACATAGTGAGGGACTCAAGCCTCATTGTCCTTGAAGTGTCGTTTGAAAATTGCTGCGGAAGTAGCAGGAGCATTGGCATACTTACACTCTGCAATCACAATACTAGTCTTTCACATAGATATTATAGTCTAACAACATACTATTAGATGATAATTATGCAGCTAAAGTCGCAGATTTTGGACTTCAAGTTTGGTTCCATTTGATCAGGAAGATATAACTTCATTAATTAAAGAGACTTTCGGTTACTTGGATCCAAAATATTTCTATAATGCCAAATTCATTGAAAAGAGCAATGTCTATAGCTTTGGGGTGGTTCTTGTTGAGCTCCTAACAGGTAAGAAGCCAGTGGAACCTGCAGACACTTCAGAATTTACTAGCCTAGCTATGCATTTCATTTCATGTTTTAGGCAGGACTATCATCTCCAAATTTTGGAGGATCGTGTCCTCAGAAAGGTTCTCCGAAGTTGCTCACAGCGCTTGCAAAACAATGCCTCAACCTGAAGGGAGAAGAAAGACCTGCAATGAAAAAAGCTGCAATGGAGCTAGAGGTATTGAGAACACCCAACAGACACCTTTTGGTTGAAAAGAATGAAGAGAAGGAAGATGATTTGTTAATGGCAGTTGAAAGCTTCACCATGGGCAGTACAATTGTTGGGGATGATTCTTTGACATGCAGCACACTGCCATTTGGCATGTCATGATGATTGCATCGTATTAAAATGTTCTGGGGTTCTATCTATTACATATCGTGGGATTAGGATGCTGCAATATCATAGAATCAAAGGCTCTGAAAATTGCATGGTAGTTCCTTCACTCTGTTCTGTACGTTAATGAGTACTTCTTCACCTATGTATATCAATAATAAACTTATGAGTTCTTGGATGCTCTGTATTCTACCATCCTGGCTCTCCCAAATCTGTAGCTTAGATATAGATACAAATATTTATACCTTGTTATATAGAGAAGTTCCATCAATCATTACCCCTCACCAATCTACATAAGATACTTGCGTTTGGGATTCTAGGATGTGAGCATATATCTTATCATTTCACTCCTGATTTTTGTTGGTGGCCCTTCCCAACTCAACCATTGGAAAACAGGAAAGGAAAGCAGATAATATAAAAACCAATTGTAATAGACCTCCTTCAGGCTCCAACCATGGAAGCATGAAATGTGTGTTAGTGAAGCATGTAAGTATGCGTGCGGGCAATCTGAATCCAAGGCAAGGTAAACGAAATTCAAATTGAACAATACGGAACTAGCAGCTTGGATCAATAAATCCATTAGGAAACATAACATAGACATAACTGATTTTTTTTTCTTCATTACATGTGGTGACTAAGGTTTAGTAATGTTGTAGTCTGGTTATAAAGGAATTGACATAGAATCATTATTGAAACTTAAATGGTTATAGTATGCATTATAGTTATCCAGGTTGACCTGAATTGGGATTATTTGAAAGATCAACTGCACAAATTTGCAAAAGTCTGATACCGGAATTTTTGTTAAGAAATCGAAGAAAACAAAAGAGAACCCAAAAGGATCTTCTTATCACCTAATTGCACAAGAGAAAAACAGAAAATCCTAGAACTAAACCAAGGGACCCTCTAATCAGGATAGCCACTTGACAGAGAGTTAAAATTTCTATAAAAAGCTAAACAAAAAAATGAAATATTTTTAAAGGCAGTGAAAAGCAATCCTTGACACCACAGCAACATAAACTGAAGGCTCCAAAACAAAACATAGCATCATTACAAACTTGTCATCCACTTGTTTGGTCTCTTGAAGCATTACCAATAGGACACCTCTACTGTAAAAACCTGAAGTATAGATCTGTTAGAAGGCTGCAAATATTTGAAGGGAAATGTATAAGATCAGAACAATGTATAGAAGCAGACTTTCCAAAGGAAACCAACTCCACCACCCTCTCAATTGTTGGCAATAACACCTTTACTGCCTTGGATTTTTTTGTTAAAAAAAAAGAATTATGTTATTTTCTCAAACCATCAAATAGCAATGACAATCACAGCCCAGCTGCTCCCAAGATTTAGACCCCTCACTCATCTCATATTATTATTTGCCATTAAGTGGCTTAAGGACCAAAAATCATAAGGTCAAATTTGTCAATTTCATTAAGTGGTCATCTTTTTCTTTCTTATCCTCTAGTAGAATCCAGACAGCACAAGAAGAAAACCGGAGTCAGTGCTTGGAAGAACAGTATTTATCCCTAACAATAATGAGATCCTATCTCATCAACTAAATCTGCCCGAAATTAGATTTACCTAGCATAAAGCCTACTTATCTATAAAAATCCAACACACTCCTAAAGTGGGCCTTAACATCTTTTTCTCCTTACCAGTAGTTAAGTTGATTTGTGCTTGGCTAATTATGCGTATATTGGGAAGGTTAGCCTGGGAGACGGGCGGTTAATCCAGGAACTGCTCCACAGAGACCCTGCTTCTTGTTTGGGATCAAATGCTGGTGCAAATGAAATTAAACAACATCCGTTCTAGAGTGAAATTAACTGGCCTCTCATCCATTGCATGGTAATACAGATCGGGGTGTTCTCACATTTCCTTTTCGAAAGCAATCATACATGAAAATATCCAGCTATTATTATAATATATTTTTGCAGACTCCACCTCAGCCAGATGTTCCAGTTCAACTGATTGGGAAAGAACCTGATTCCAAAACTAAGGATATCTAAGGATATACAGCAGGATGATGAGGAAATGCTCATCCGGATTCTGGAAATGTTTCAAGGTAAGAATTTCTTTCCCATTTAAGAAGAACCTACTCGTAATATATGCTAGATATATGCATGCACTAGTCAAAGATATGCTCCTTGTCTTAAAACTATATCAAGAACAACAATTCTTATAAAAAGAAGCCTCTAAGGCAGGAAATGCACAACCTGTATGCCAGCTAAACCACTCAAGAAGTCTGGTTACGTCACACATAATTGCTCTCTGATTCTAACAAGACAATTTTTTGAAGCAGGGGTGCTTTTTGGGATCACAATTAAATGCCCACGTCAAGGCATCTCCAACTTGTGTATCCAAGCTACACAGCTCTGAGCCATGGAAAGATCTTTTAGAGAACGGACAAGGAACAGCCATGCTACAAATCTTCATCTTGCAACATATCCACTGCAACCATGCCAAGTTAATATCAGCCAGCTTTTATCAATCATCCTGCAGACTTTTTTGTAACATTTGGAATCATGATAATCGTAGTGGAAAAAAGATCTAATAAACTGTTTTCTTTTTCCTGACTATAGATAGATATTTGCATCGATTGTGCATGTAGTTGCTTGGGATAAGAGGACATAATGTAAGTTTTTCATGCCTCAGATTTCCAATCCACTTACTCTGCTAGAAGATTATTGTCTTGTCTAGATAAACATCAGCAAGGAAAATGCACAAGTCAACATGTCTAGCAAAGAGAAGCGATGTATATTGCTGTCATTTTGGTAGGGGAGCTCTAATGTAAGCAGAAGACAAAAGGACACTGTCACTTCGAGTCGTTCAAGATTTCTTAGTTAACAAGGATATCAACTGTCACCTCTGGAACATATGGGACTCTTTTAGAAAGAACAATATATAAGCTATTACAAAGGCACGTCTCTATGTAGAAGATTATGGGCTAAATATTTTTCTTGCAGATCTACCTGGTTTAAATAAAATTATGATCTATGATTGTATAAGCAGAAGAGGATACATCATTTGTTCAGCCAGATGGGATCATGATCATGTTGAATCTGCACCTGTAGTTATAGCCCTCACCATCTGTTCTTTCAAAAACATCCATTATCAAGCTTTCCAATTGGAGATCTTATGCTTTATTGTAACACAAGCTAGAGGCCCTCAACTCAACTCAACTCCTCTAAGCCTTTTTCCCAACTAAATGAGATTTTAAGGGATAAAGTTTTACGCTGATTATCAGCTACCTAATGCAACCTTTCTCCTTTATCCGGGCTTGGGACCAGCCTTGGTAATAATTTTCACACTAAATATGACTTATAAAGCTGAAGAATGCAATACATTGTCTGCAGCACAACTTAATAGGAACAAAAGTCCCCCATTCAACTAATTCAGACAAAATGGGTGATGACAGTGCCATGTCACACTATAGGTGTAAAGGCTAGTGAGCTGACAAGCATGACACAATGCAGTCCTTCGTCAGAAAATCAATTTGGTAGCAAGTTTTCTGCAATGAATAAAAACTAAAGGAGATTTTTGTTGTTTATCATTCACAATTCTAAGAGCAGTCTAGTGTCAGCTGTATGTACATTATCAGGGTCTTCAAACAATAAGCTGCCAAAGTACACATCATGGTAATACATTATTGATTGGTAGCATTAATGAACCCAGAACTAAGCTCACAGAAACTTAAGGGGGAAAAGTGAAGCTTCTGTACCATTGGAAGCACATAAAATCAAGGGAAGCCCAAGAAACAATTATTCTAAGATGACATGCCCATAAGAGAAAAAAGTAAAACATTAGAGCAAGTAAAGCTGTCTTGTATTGTCTGATAAGTGCTCTGACACAATAATGACATGCTTTACCACTCAGATCATAAAGGTGATGGTGTCAGATGCTACCTACTGGGAATGGAAAACTGATCCAGACACTGGAACCAGCCAATTGACGCTTGCAAATTTTACATGATTTTCAGACCACTGAGATTCCAGGGAGCATGAACTTCGAGACATTATGCTACCGCTTCAATAAGACCAAATAGTACCAACTAAAGCAATGAAGATCCAATCCAACTTGATGATAGCATACTTTTAGAAGTCTGCAAAGAAGAAAATAAGTAGTTGAACTTGACTGTCCATCTCTATACATCAGCCAGGCTATTCAAAACCAAATGATTGTTACAGACTCTAAAGACCTTGCTTGTCTAGAATATAATTAGCAGTAAGGTAAAACAGAAAAGGCTTGAAAAATTCTGAAGAAACAATGCACATCTCAGCACTTCATCTAGAAACTGCACCAATTGAAGCAGAATGGCCTAAAATTATTCTTAGATATTTTTTGCAGTTTCAGGATGGAGAAAAAGAAATGATTTGAGGCAGAATAACTCATAAAGTGGATTAAATTAAACACGGCATCTCAGGATTTCTGGATGCCAAGAACATCTTTAAGGATATCAAAAGAGTTTTGGTGATCCAACGCAAACAAGAGATCTATTGCCACTGACCAGAGGTGTGGCTGCATAATTAATCTTCTCAAACAGTAAAACCATTTCGCTCCCACTTTCTTCTTGGTTCCTTTTCCAAAAAGTTGCAAATGATTTTGCAACCATGGAGGCGAATTATGGTATTGGTAAAAAGCACCAGGTATTAAGCCACTAGATTCTGCTGCTATTCTTTTTTTGGAGGTTTAAGAGTTTGCACTTTAGAACAAGTCATATTTTGATGTCATGTGGGTCAAGCCATGCCCAGCCTAGAATAAGCAGTTCAGGCTCCTCCGTTAATCAACATAAGCTTGACAACACATGATCAAGATTAGCTTGTCAATCAACTGGATCCAACATGCTTGTAATCAAACTAAGAAAAGGTTCTATTAATTTTCACAAGCCTATAGTGGCCTTTTATGAGTTGAAATAATTTAATTTTTTTCAAGCTTTGTTCTCTTCCTAATCGAACAACTTTGACAAACATAAAAATATCCATGAACTACTCAACTCAAACGTTATTTAGCATCATGTTAAATTAAAAGGGAATAATTATTTGTATATGTTTATTTTGTTGGTGACTAGTTGTCAATGTTACAAGGACACGGATACAAGAATCAGATTCGAGCACGTATCCAAAAATCTGATTCGACAAGAGGGAAGAAAGAAGATAAGAAGGTACATATGATAAATCATAATTTCAACTAAGTTATACATTATACAATAACAACAACAACAAAGCCTTAATCTCAAACTAAGTTATACATTATACCTTTAATATTCTTTATTTAAATATAAAAAATAAAAATTAAGAAGATATTGTTATTAAGTCTTTCAATATATATATTTCATTCAACTTCTTAATTAATTTAGCAAGAAATATCAATACCTAGACAATCACTAAAATAAAGAGTATTCACTTCTCACATGAAAATGAAAGGTCAAACTTCTAACATGAAAAGACAGACTTCAACTCCTTGTTGATCTTTAAAAGTGGCAATTATAGAACTTTTATAAGCATCCAAGTGTCCAATATGCATCCGAATTGAAAATGTAACATGGATTTTTAGAGTTGAATGTGAGTATCTAGGTAACACAAGTGGTGGTGATTGCAGTGGGTCCTTTGAATTATAGGAGGCTTATTGGCACAACATAACTTGATCCATTAATGGGTTCAATCAAGGCACATATAAGCATCAAGCTACATATATCTTTTATTTTAGCTAGAAGATCAAGAAATAGTTCTATAATATCATATGCTAGGTGCAAGAGAGAGTCATAGCATAGGGGTGTCATCTATACCAATCCATGTTGTATGGAACATAACATGTCAGTGCTAGACTAGCATGAGGCATGATCACACTCTGCTGCATCTACCCTTGGAGAACTAGCACCCATGTGTGCTAGTGCCAATTGACCATCAAAGGTAGACAAAACTAAAAACCTTGGGTCAAACTATCAAGGTCTTGCTAGGTGAATTGATTAGTTGATTGTCTCAATTTGGGCAATGCCTAGAGAGTCTTCCTCTAAAAGGACACTCTAAAGGGATAGATGATATATGGTGCATTTAAGGGTTGTAAAATGGCAAATAATCTTGAGAAACAAAATCAAATGAAAACTTCAGACTTGGAAAAGCAACATGCTAGGCAATTAAAGATTATAAAAATTGGATAATGCTCTAGGTGTAAAAGGAAAATCAAGAACCTTTGAGTAATCTTTTCGTTGCTATAGTATATAATGAAGATTATCACTTGGAATCTTGGGTTTAGGGTGGGGGAGCTGAAGAAGTATCCAAGGGAATAGTGAAGATAATATTATCTAGAAAAGCAACAAATCCAGAAGAAGAAATAGTTTCCATAGGAATTATGCTAAAATAATCACTCAACATTCACTGCATTAGCAAAACTAGGGTTCAGTTTTCTCATACTTGACAAGAATGTCTGTCAGATCATTCAGGTTTAGTTTTCATTAAGGAATTAAAGGATAAATTTGTCCAGGCCTACAAATGTCATGGGACAAATGGTTATGCAAGTACTTTTGTACAAGCTAAATACAGGTAAAGAGAAATGGATAAGCCATTATTATATTGCTAGCAAATCAACATTTCATTTGAGTTTGCATTGAAAATTGAAAAGGTTCACAATATAGAGATTGACATGCCAGTTAAAATTATTAGAATGGAGAAAACAGGCACTAAGTTAATGATAGAATTCTAAATATAGGAGATACCAGTGAGGATGCTATATATTCCCCAACTTGCCCTTCTCATTACAACATAACAGCAACAAAACCTTAATCCCAAACTAGTTGGAGTCGGGTATATGAATCTTTTTTCTTCATTCAATTCTTTTCGAAGTCATATTTTTTTGTAAGACGCAAAATTCTAAGTCTTTCTTTATCACTTCCTCCTATGTCTTTCTTTATCACTTTCTTTCATGTAATTTTCGATCTACCTCTACCTCTTTTTCCTTCCATATGTATCAAATCATTCCTTCACATAAATGCATCTCTAAATCTACGTTGCATATATCCAAACCATCTAAATCATCCTTTCATTAATTTATCCTTAATTGGAGTTACATATACCTTTTTATGAATGATTTTATACCTTCTTATATCTTTTCTTATATTACCATGCATTCATTTTAATATTCTTATTTTTACCATATTCATCTTATATACATGTATTTTTCTAACTACCCAACATTTTGTGCCATAAAGCATAATTGGTCTTATAACTACCTTATAAAACTTTTTCTTTAACTTAACAAGTACTCTACGATCACATAATATTCCAATTGTATTTCTCTATTTATCCAACTTGCTTTAATCCTATGGAAACATCATCTTCAATCTCTTCTTCTTATGAATAATCGATCTAAATACCAAAAATGATCATTTTAGTAACTTCATAATCTCTAATCTTTTAATTTTTACTTTACATTCATCTCCATTTCTAATTGCACTAAAATTACATTTCATATATTCTTTCTTTATCCCACTTAACCTAAAACATTTAGATTCTAATGTCTTTCATCATAATTTAACTTACAATTAACTCCAACCTTATTTCATCTACTAGTACTATATTATCTGCATATAACATGCACCATAAATATTATCCTGAATATGCCTAGTAAGCTCATTTATAGCTAAAGCAAAAAGATAGAAAATAAGAGTAAATCCCTAATATAAACCTGTTATAATATAAAATTTGCTACTATTAGCACCAATAGTTTTTTTCACTAGTAACAAGTCCTTTATACATATCTTTTATTATGTTAATATAAACTAGCATTCCTTTCTTTTCTAGCACCCACCATAAGATTTTTCTAAGGACCCTATCATATGTTTTCTCTAAATCAATAAAAATCATATGAAATCCTATTTCTTTTCTCTACACTTCTCCATTACCCTCTTAAGAGAAAAATAGCTTTTATGGTCGACCTTCTTGGCATAAAACCAAATTGATTTTCTTATATTTTTATAGTACATCTCGATCTATATTCATTACTCTCAAACTTGATACCACGATAATAAGAGCAGTTTTGAATATTTCCTTTATTTTTATGAATTAGTACTATAATGCTCTTTCTCCATTCATTAAGTATCTTTTTAATTTTTAAAATCCTTTTCCATTCATTAAGTATCTTTTTAATTTTTAAAATCTTACTTCAGTATCACATAAATATTTTTAAACTTTTATAAAAAGCTTATCATGTCCAACATCTTTTCCTATTTTCATCTTTTTTATAGCCTCTTTTACTTCAGATAACCTAATTCTATGATTATATATATAACATACCTTAACACCTTAAACCTACTCAACTATCTAGAGAAATTATAGAGAAAAGATAGAATAAAAGTACTAAAATTTTAAAACAAGTGCCTTTCAACATGTATAAATAATCAAGTAAAAAGAATGTTGCATATGCGACCATTGTGTTTTTTCAAGAAAAAGAAAGGGCAAGTTTCATGTGAATAAGTAATAAATGCAACAAGAAAAGCTCTAATCTTTGACCTTACGTTCGGTAACACTAACTAACTTAGCTACCCAATGCATGTGGTTTTGCAAATAAGAAGGGTAAACATATGGGAAACCAAGCAAAGTTGCTAACATTGTGAGGGGTCTTGCACATAGGCATTATGGGGAAGTCTACAGTGGGAAGCCTACATCATATATTAAAATAGATGATAAGACATTTATTCAGTGTTATTGTGGTTTGGTAGGTCATCATTTACCTTTACACAAAATGAATTTCTATACCATACCCACACTTGATAATACAGTCCAAGATGTACTGAATATGAAAAGGTTTGAGAAAGTGTATCAAAAGAAAATATTGGTGGCCAAAGTGCCTGGGCATACAAAAGCAACCTACATCTGTGTTACCTTTTTTTTTCTTTTCATATGTATGACTTTTTGCATTTAGGTTTCTTTCCTTGTGTCTTTTTCTTAAAAATTATTGTTTAAATTTATCTCCCCAGTTCTATATTTCTTAAAAATTATTGACAGCAGTGAAAATGACATCTTTGCACATGCTTCCCTTTTCTAGAATCACAATGCATTATTCTTCCTACCAAGACCATTTTGCACATTTCTTCAAGCAACTTGATAAAATGGGAAAGAATTCAAAAAAAAACACAAGAAAATAACAAGACAACAACAAGAGATACGTTATTCTCATTACAATCTTCATCTATTGCAACAAGATACTAATCAAGAGCCTCGATAGCAATCATTAAGTTTTAAAAGAGCTGTATTGTTGGGCAAAGTCAACCTATGACAGAATCAAGCGGTAGAAACTACCAATACACAGGACACCTGGTGATAATGGTTATGCAATCATTCTCAACATATTAACATTGCAATGATTAAGAATTACTAGTGATATGATCAAAAGCATGTCAACCTGAATAATTCAAGGAACTCAATATTTTTTGCCAAAAGATTTCAGAATTTTATCAAGAATAATATCCATTTTTATAATCTGGTGGAAAAAATTGAGCACCTTGAATACTTGATAGTGTGGTAACAACTCAACTCATCTAAGCCTCTTCCCAACTATATGGGGTTGGCTACATGAATCTGCTTTCTCCACTCTACTCTATTCAGGACTAAGTCGACATTCAAATTAAAATAGTTATATCTTTTTTAATTATTTTGTCCATGTTAATTTAGGTCTACTCTACCTTACCTTATTGACTTGATAGTGTGGCAACAAAGTACTTTAATTAGTAAAATAAAAGTAGTAGATCTTCATGGAGATTATGAAAAGCATCAGCCAGCAAAAAATATTGGAACAAAGAAAACATGAGAAGACATTTTCAGATTTTGTTAAAGATATCAAATCATGTAGAAGTTTCTCATTTTTATATCATAACCCTCATGACTCTACCTCTCTCCATCACATTTACCAGAACCTTTGACAATTCACACATGCAATATGATTCTTATGAATACTCCTCAAAAGGGTCCCTTACACATTAAATATTGTACTGAAAAAAAAAAAGAGAACAATATCAAGAAGAATGCATTAATAGCAACTAGAGTAAAGCTGTACTAACCCGGTAATCCAAGGGTAAAATCAAAACGGTTTCTGTGACTTCTTCTTTCCAAAAATGGCTTCCCAAACCATTGGAGAGAATGGACCTTTCTTGTCCAAGTGCTCTCTAACAGCTTTCTCATCCATAGCAAAACCCCTCTCCCTCAAAGTCCTCACCAAGCTCTCAGCTTCCTCCACCCCCTTCTCCTTGCAATACCCATCAACCAAAGCTGTGAAAGTGGCTGCATTTGGTAAATGTCCAGCATCCAACATCTCCATGCAGAACTCAACAGAATCCTCCAATTTCCCCCCTTTGAACAAACCCTGAATCAGAACTGCATAGCTAAAAGCATTCGGCAAAATCTCATTCTTCTGCATCTTCCTGAAAATCCTCTTTGCATCATCAAATTTCGCTGCCTTGCAAAACCCTTCCACAACGGCTGTGTAAATCACAACCTCGGGGAGTGTTCCCTTCTCACGCATTAACCCGAATAGCTTCATTGCTTCTTGAACCAATCCATCTTTGCAGAGCCCATCAAGCATGGCAACCGCATTAGGGATGAGCCCCGTCTCCTTCATTTTCCCGAAAATTTCATCAGCATCTTCTGGTGGGGACTCGGGCGCAACGGCCTCCGGTCCGGAGTATTGTTTTGATTGCATCTGAGGAGCTTCCTCCACCTTTCCACCACCGCTATCATTTCCAAGATTCAACTTTTTGAAGAGAGTATCTCCCATATTATCACCTCCTTTCTCCGTCTTAGGAAAAACTTTCAACTGATCATCAAAGTCAATTGATTCTTTATTTTTATCTTCAATTTTGGGTCCATCAGCGAACAGAGACGCTGATTTTGGCCCTGAAATTCCAAATTTTTTCTCGTAATCTTCATCGCGATTCCTGAACCTCTGGCGAGAATGGCCGAAATCTTCTCTCCGTTCTCCCCTTAAGGGTCTATTGGGGATTCGGCTCTCCGGTGCTCCGCTGCCTCTACCCATTACCTCATCCTCATCTTTGAAGTCGGGGAAGAGATCTTTGGATCCTTTATCAAGTCTCCTCTCCACCCTCAAAGGCCTCGTCTTTTCCACCCGCTCCTCCTCGCCATCGTCCCCAAAGTCCATACTTTTGAGGAAGAGATCCTCCGAGGAGTCCTCCCTTCTTCTCTCGCCTCTCATAGGCCTATTGGGGCTCGTGCTGAAATGGGTATTGGATACAGGGCGAAGGAGAGCAGCCGCGATAGAAGAGCTCTCCAAGATCGAATCTTTAGGCAAATGGGAGAGACTCCAGCAGAGAAGCTTGGAAACCCTAGCTCTAGCTTGCATGGCTGTAATCTTTTTCCTTCTCCTTCCAGTGCGACGAGAGAGAGAGAGAGAGAGAGGGGTTAGGGTTTTTTTTCCGGGGGGATTTATGAAATGACTGAATTGCCCAAGGAGGAGGTGATTTTTGTGCGGCGGGCCATATGCGCCTGAGGCTAATTTGGTCATGAGGAAAATTGATCGGAACGCCGGGAAGCTAATGGGAAGGGATAAGGCCTTTTTTTTTTTTTTTTCGTTTTATCGCCTCGCCAGCAATTGAGAGAACGTTTCAGCCATGGGTTCAGGCAGCAGCTTTCGTTGAACTGGAGACTCTTCAGAACAAGGTGAGATTTTTCCCCGTCCTCCTCATTTTTGGTGGACTGATTCCCTCGTTTCTATTTCTTATTTAATCTTTCTCTTATCATTTAAAGCTACTTTGTTGTTGGGATTGTTATACAAGTCGGGAGATTATGGACTCCAAACATGATTTGTTTGTAAGCTAGGATAATTGTGTATCGATCTCTTTTTATTACCTATGGACAACACCAAACACTTGTGTTGTATTTGCGCTTGTTGTTCGTACTTTGTAACTTCGTAAAATTCTACCTCTTGGTTTTGTTTTGAGGTGGTGTCTATCGCTTGCTTAATTCGTAGATGTTGAAAATCATTTAAGGTAGTTTAAAATTTGACTTCACAACTAGCTTCAATTGGGAGAAGAATAGCTGCCATTGTTTTGCAATTTATTACTGTTTGGTGTTTGATGGTTTGTTTGTGCCAGTTTTGAGTTTATGAATTTAAATTTAGTTCCCTGTTTTCTTCTGAAAGGCAAAGCAACCTGCACTGCTTCAAAAATAGTCCATTTCAGATTTTAGTGACGATTGCTCAAACCAAAAACTTGTTCAAATTGCTGTGTTTTAGGAAGAATGGAAGTACCAAAAATAAGAAGATTAATATAGTTCTGTTCTTTCGGAAAAAAAAAAGATTTAATGATTTATCTCACTGCAAACTCGAGTCTATTTATCTCATTTTTTTCCTTCATAAAATGATAAAAGTAATCATGCTTGGTTTTTCCAATTGGAACTCCTGGTTTGCTTATTGGATTCATTTATCTGATTTGTGGATCAAGAATTTTGATTCATACACCATAGAATTTACTTGGGGAAACAAATGCTCCCTATTCTGGCATTTAGTATTATTTTTGTGTTTGATAGTTTGTTCTTGCTCTAAGTTGCTAGTCGTGAATCTGGTTTGATTTTTGATAGCAATCCACTGCTTTGGTCAGTCTATTTTGGTATGACGTTTTTATGTACTCAATATCATATTTCATCCAATTTATGTTTTAGAAACCATGGAAAGGAGCAGCGGCCACAAGCTTAGTATTATAGCATTCTTTAGAGAGAAAGGGTTCAATGATGAAAGCATACAGGGGATGTTCAGAAGATGCAAGTGGCTTGAGGTTGTTGATGGTGAGAGAGCCTGCGAGAACTGGAATTACTTGAAAAGTATTGGGATTCAAGAGAGGAAGCTTCCTAGTGTTGTTTCCAAATGCCCCAAGATCCTCACTCTGAGCTTGAATGAGAAGCTCGTGCCTACGGTCCAGTGCCTTGCAACCCTGGGAACAAAGCCTGGTGAAGTCGCTTTGGCCATAACCAAATTTCCCCTCATACTCTCTCACAGTGTCGAAGAGAAGCTTTGCCCACTATTAGCCTTCTTCCAAGCACTGGGAATCCCTGAAAAGCAACTGGGGAGGTTGCTCTTGCTGAACCCAAGACTCATCAGTTACAGCATTGAGACCAAATTTTCTCAGGTCGTGGATTTCTTTGCAAGCTTAGGACTTAATAAGGAAGGGATGATTGGAAAAATTTTGGTGAAGAACCCATTCATTATGGGTTACAGTGTTGAGAAACGGCTCCAGCCTACAACAGAATTTCTTAAGTCAATAGGGTTAAATGAGTTTGATCTTCAAAGGGTGGTTCTCAATTTCCCAGAGGTTTTGTGCAGGGATGTGAATAAGGCTTTGAGACCCAATTTAGCTTTCTTAAAGAGATGTGGGTTTTACAATGAACAAATTGCAGTGTTGGTGGCTGGATATCCTCCTGTGTTAATCAAGAGTGTCAAAAATTCCCTGGAACCCAGAATCAGGTTCTTGGTAGAAGAGATGGGGAGGGAAATTAGCGAGATAGCAGATTACCCGGAATTCTTTAGGCATGGTCTAAAGAAGAGTCTGGAGTTCCGACAGAAGCTGCTGAAGCAGAAGAACATATGCTGTAGCTTAAGTGAGATGCTTAACTGCAATCAGAAGAAGTTCATAGCCAAGTTCGGAATAACCCCAGGTTCCTTGTGATTTTGTTATTTTTCTTTTTCATTTTTCTCTTCGTTCTTTAGCATCGTTAACGTAACAGTTGGAGCATAATTGTCTTAGTATTCAACCATGCATTAATGGAGTGCTGTCATAGCAGCAAGCATAGGTTTTTTAGCTTCCTGCTCCTATTTTAGCCCCTTTGTGGCTATGTAATCAACGCTTGGGGATTTAAGAGGTTTACTGCATCACCCATAATGAGTGTACAGCAGCTCTGCATTCTGGACATTTGTTGACTCATCCAGTCACACAGTGTTCAAGTGTTGAGGAGGAATCGTAGTTTCAGGCGAGCATTTGATTTTTTTTTTTTGGCTTTTTTTTTTTTTTTTGGTGATAAGGCATTTGATATTTTATGTGATGAGATATGAGCTCCAATGTCGGAGCCTTATGATTTAGTACGATACGTATAGCCTATGCTTGATCATCTGCATGATCTTACAATCATCTGTGCAAACTCTCATCTTCCATCTAAAGAGAATTGTGGTATGATATCATAGATGCAAACAGCTACACCAACACAAGTCCTGCTTCATGTTGTGCATTGACCCAAAAATAGGAGGTTCGGCTTCCCTTGATATCCAATGATCTCATTTCTATGGATCTTATTACCATGCATTATTAGATTCAAGAACTCTGCAACTTAAATGAGATGTGAAGATATGTTGATAAATATAACCAGTCCCAATTATGGTTGCAAGATTGCTAACAATTTGAAATCTCAATTGTTCTCATATGCAAAACTGAAATTCATGTTCAGGGGAATGAATTCTTTCATATTTCGTTCATCCGACTTTGCCAACAATTTTAAAATGGAAAAAGAAAAAAATTCTGGAAGATTTGCAGGGGATGGTTGGTGTGTCAGCTATCAGCTGTGTTAAGACAGCAGCAGTCTGTAACTCCAAGGATGACAGCTTTGTCCTGCTATGCGGCAGGCTCAACGAGGAACCTTGATATTAGCTGAGTCTCAAACAACTCGAAGCAGCTGAACTTCCAGGGCAAACCGCAATTGCATCAACATTGGCGTGACAATGAAATATGAAGATCATATCCACACCAATGGTACATAATTTGATAGATAGTCCTTCCCAGACCCCTAGCTTTGGTACATGGAGAGAGCATTCTTGAGAAAAATGCCATTGAGGAAAAAAAAATTCAACCTCCAGTTGCCTCACAAAATATAGATTACACAGATGAACCACCATCATCTTCATCATCTTCTGGTTTTGAATTCTCAGCGAAAAATTCTTCTTGTCGGTACGTGCTG
The DNA here is from genome assembly GCA_900491605.1 of Calamus simplicifolius. NCBI lineage: Eukaryota > Viridiplantae > Streptophyta > Magnoliopsida > Arecales > Arecaceae > Calamus > Calamus simplicifolius. The sequence continues at coordinate 105,367 of UESW01003836.1, read as the reverse complement.
GTAAAGAGCAACAGAGAACCAAAATCCTGTCAGAGTTTATCTAAAACGTATTTATATGACCGTTTAAATGTATATTAGTTAATGTTCTGCTTGCAAGTTTTCTATCTGAAAAATGTAGTCAGACTTCTCTGGTTTAATTCTTATCACACTATTTTCCACCATACTGCCACAAATAGACAACCAAAACATATGTATTTTGCTGTTGCTCACCTCACAAATTGACCGCAGGCATCCCATTTAAAAGAGGACTGCAAATCCAATGGTAAAGTGCACCAAAGATATCTAAGACCTTGATGAATAACCTAACATTCAGGCAAAATCGTAGGATTTAATGTATCACAGTCTTATGACAAGATAATAACAGGGTGACAATTTAAGGTGGCAGTAAGTGAAATTAAACAAAACAGTTTGTATCACTGCTTACCACTTATGGAAGATGATTGATGACCTGCAAGTCTTTTAGGATTCACATGTTTGCTGGGAGGGAAACCAACCAGCTGATTAATTATCCATTATGGAAGCAAGGCTTTCTATTGACTTGTTTTGGATTGGATCTAGGCTGGATCTCGATCGGTTTATCATGATCATATCTTGATTTGCTTTAATTGTCGCTTAATCTTGCTTGATTGCCAAATTCCTCATTTTATAAAATTTATTTGCAAATTCTATCTAAATTGATAGTATTATTACCATGCTTTGGTAACCGGGATTGGGTTGCCAATAAAAACATGGATTTGTAAGTGAATAGCATGAAAGGTGTGGGATTCATTTGTCCCAAACGATGTAAATCCATTGCCAAATCATAACAGTAAAGCGGAAGCAACATTGTAATTTCTTTTTCATCCAATATAAAATGCTCAGTCATCAACTTTATACACTACTCGAGCGAAAGTTAATGGGTTATAAGCATATCATACATTTCTTTTTCATCTGCATACTTCGATCGGATTGACTCTTATACCATTTATAATACCTCAAGCCTACACTAGCCTAAAAACTTAAGTAAAAGTTAATAAATAGCAAATGAACTTAAGTTATATGTACACATATTTCTTTCCTACTCAATATGAGACTAAACTTGAGTATCATAGATAGTAAAGCTGGATAGGCGGCGTGGGTGATGAGGCGCACTGACCACTAATAATACATAAATACATAAATAAATAAATAAATAACCAAGATGAGCTGGACGGGTTTCAAAGGTTTTTATAAAAAAAAAAATTTAGACACCTGACATCGTTACCCTTTTTTAATTTTTTATTCTTTTCTTAATTTTTAAAATTTTTTTTAATTTTAAAAATAATAATAATGACAATGATAATAAAAAAAAGGACCGAAATCGTCTTTGAAGAGACTTCAGTAAAGAGAAGTGCTCGTCCAATACGAAGATGCCACGGAGGTCGCAAAACATTTGAAAAACAACCAATCGTATGATTCCTTTTTTTTTTTTTAATTCACAATACATAATCATTTCTTGAATTAAGAATTGAACCGTGCACGTATCAAATAATCAAAACAACATTCATTATTCTTGTTCAATTGCAAAGTTCACAGGGGGTATCATCAATTACCCAGGTTCCCAAACACCAGTAGGTTTGCATACCGCCTTTAAATCAGCACCAGAAAACTTGATTTTAAATCAGCACCAGAAAATTTGATTTTGGATTTAACTAAGTAATTCAACATGATAAGCTAAGTTGTTAGGTTTAACAACCAGCATTACTCAAATAATATCTTCTGATTAGCCTGAGATTCTGGATTATTGCATTAATACGGTAAGCTAAATTGTGAGGCGTCATTTATAAAACCAACTCAAGTCAACCATGCTTCTAATTAAACTCATCTCCCTCATCGTTCTCTCTTTTACGTCAAGGAACTGGCAACGCAAGTCTCAATTGCTTTATTGATACCCAAATTAAAGAATGGCATTTTGGTCCTGAGCACCCAATTGCCTCCTGAATTTATACCAGTGAAGATTATCAAAAGCTCTGGTTCACTGCTAAACAAAATGCTGGTGAAGGCCTGAAACTTTTGCTGCATGAACACACTGCTACCCTGGCTTTATACACAAGAAATACACGAATGAATAGCTTTACTCTCATAGGATCACATGATGTAATATTTGGATATTTGTCATCCATAATTAAGAAGAGGTGGTTTTCTCTTCTTTGGCTAAATCTCTATGAACAAGGTATCTGAAAGCTGGTTTGCTTGGTGACCATTCAACACACTTATCAAGCCTTCTTTTAAGGCATCCTTTGATGGCTTTACGCTGAGCTTCAGGCATGCAGTCGCAGACCATCTCCACGAGACCAAACAATTCTAGATTAGCATCTTTTGCATAGTAGTATAAAATCTTTGGCAGAACAATCTTCTTTTCCTTTCGAACTGAGACATTAACTTGAACGAACTCGGCTTTGGCAAGCTCAAGCTCCTGATTGATACCTTTAGCAGCGTAGAGCCGAACCTAAAAGAGTTGATACAGCATCGCATTCAGATCCAGCTCAAAGAAACCTTGAGAAAATTGTTTAGCTTCATAAATGGTTGATAGCAGAGAAATTATGATATGAAATAAGGCTCAAACTCATACAGGAGGATCAGAGGATGTTCCTGAACAAAGAGCAAAATGTGCAAGCGGCTCGGGACGATCAAGAGCATACGGGTGCCTGCCATTCCCACTCATAAACTTTACTGCTGGTGAGAGTAATGAGCGCAGCCACTGCATATGTAAGTTAAGAAACAAAGGTGAGCACAAACACTTTGCTTTCATGTGGTCAAGAGGGTAGTGCCTATATTCACAAGAGAGAATATTTTGTTAAAAGAGTTTCAAGTACAATTCAGAAGCACCAGAGCATGCATTCATGTGCTTATGAATCTTGCTTTTCTGGCTCTTAATCAGATAGCTCTCTTTCACTTAATGACCAGAACAACTCTGGGCAAGAGGGCCTGCCATGAAAGTCAAAAAGACTGGACAATAGCAAGGGAAACCTACATTATAGGTTCCATGGACTCATGAATTAAAGAGCACTCTGTCAATTTTTTTTAAGACTTATAAGGAGTCAAGGTGAAGAGGAAAGATGGCAAGATTTAATACATTGAACTACTTTCTGTCTAGTAACGGTCGACAACATAGTTGTCGTCCGAAAGGAACACAACAGATTTAGAAATGAATTAGAGTGCAAGGCAACCAGAACTGACCTGAACATTATTTTTTCTCTTGTCAACTTGAGTAGTAAAAACTTAATCATGCTAGATCAGTTTGTTCAAACATACAATGTTGCCAGGACTGAGAGCACTGACTGGCTTAATAAAGTCACTGGGTTTCAAAACTAATTATCCACAGCCCTACTCACTCATCCTAGTTTCAAGCAAAAAAAGAATGTTGCCAGACATAAAGTGCAATGCATCCATCTGACATTTTCAGAATAGAGGCCTCTTGCCTTCATATTTATTTAGAGAGAATTTTGGTCAGATGACACCTAATTTAGTCAAATGAAAAGCTGGGCAATAATTGATGCATCTGGAGACTACAAAAACAAACCTACAGATATTTCTATTAAAATTTAATTTTTGAAAACTATATATTAGATAATTTTGAGAGTACTAACTTAAACCGTACTTCAAGGTGAAGTAAAGATGAGAAACGTACCAATGCTGGACGCTGGCTTTGGCATCCAAGAATTGAGCTCTGAATAACACAAGCATTTATTGAATGCCCACCTACATTGTAGGCTGCCTGTAAATAGAAATCAACTTATAACTAAGAGAAAGATCATATGTTTGGTTTAAATTATGACTTGGTATAACACAATGCTTACTTTGAGGATTGAATATGTACTCTTCATGTGATTCTCATGCAGTCCATAAGCTAAAAATGCCTGGGAAATCTCATGAAATGTAATACAATAAGACTATGGTATCACATACATACAAGATATATTATTTGTCACAAGAAAGAATGTGCATCTAACATCTCATATCAAGAGGAAACATAGTGTGAACATACATGCATCACCAAGGCATTGTGAATGTTGATCCAGAAAGCAAGTTGCTCGTCATGCTTCATCTTTCTTGGGTCAATCTTCTCTAGACTTCGAATAAGGGATCTATGACAAATACAATTTTATCAAAAAAAAAAAAAGGAATTTACAGTAACCCTTGCATCTTCTTATCTAATTTTATCAAGGGTATAGGCAATTTTAATTTTTTTTTAAGTATCTCTTAGGGATCCTAGGTTGTGTGAGATTAATATTAGATGAATAGGCATCAGAGAGAATCATATCACAGTATGTATTAATCAGTTTCTCGCATAAGTATCCAGAAATTTGGTGATTTTAGCACCTAATAATATGTTTGGTGTAGAATGAAATGCCCTCTTAGAATTTTCAGGTAGTTTCTACAAAAGTAATGGTACATACCCTACAGAAATAATGTTGCTATTATTTCACTGTAATAAAGATGCACAGAGAAAGTCATTGAGGCTTTTGAATATTTTGGTGTTCCTCGAGGTGATTGATTACCTGAAAATGTTGAGCATCTTAGAGGCAAAACCAAAACTGTCACCATCAATACATATCTGTGGAACTTCTACCATATCACTGTATTGAAAACTCTTATCTTTAACTGATTCAAATTGAGAGGGACTTGCTGTAGCCTCGTATTGGCACTGAGGACTCCAATTATCACAAGGATCCTGTGGAGAAAATGTGCTAGAAGAGGACGCAGATGGAGTAGGTGAAGCCATCTGCTCAACATGTTGAGCCGGCGGATTTGCAAGTTTGCAGTAAATAGCAGAAATGCATCGGATAATATCTTCGGAAAGTTTACAAGATATCTCAGGCACATGGTCTGTGATACAGGCACCAAGATGATCTGCGAGACTTCGACGTCCAGCAACAGATTTTGGTATATTTGGTGTATCTGCCAAACGCCCAACATATATGCAGCATTAATCAGAGTTTGCCCTTTTGGTAAAATTGCATACTTTTTGTAACAATGCAAATTAGAACATCATTTGCAAATGTTGGAGGCCACTTATCCTTGATTCAGAACAGAGGGACAAAATGACACACTTTAAATGAAGTTTATGAGCACATAGGAGTTACTACAAATTATACTTAATCATTCTAACAGTTGACAAGGGGTAAAAACTGTATTTAATGGAAAGTGGGGTTGTTTTCATGATAAAAATCCAGGAACCTGCATTCATATTATGCAGGATGACAAAATTAAACAGGATAATACATACCAAAGCCCACAATATATGGTTTCATTTTAAAGTTTTGAAAAAATTGAATGATTGTATAAAGCTGCAACCAGTTAGTTCAAAACCCTGAGTATAGGAAGTGAACTGTTTTCTCTATCCAGATATGAAACCTTTCAGAAAGCTCATGAAGGCATCCAAATTAGTAATAGCATAGAACAAACCACGATTTATTCAATAGTAAAGAAAAAGCAGATTATTTTTTTCATAATGCTTAGATATAAATGATGAAAGGAGAAAGCAGCTGCATATGTTGCTAACAAAGAACCTTATATCTGGGCTTACATTCTTAAGATCTGAACTCAATGCCAAATCATGTGCAGGAGAATGCTCAGTATGCCTGCAATTGGAGACAGTCTCCTCAGCTCTCTCAAGGCTTTGAGAATGACATGATTTGTCAACTATAGGATCCAGATTAATGGAATGAGTTGCCTGGTGTGATATCTGAATTGTAGGATCTTGTTTTAGATGTCCAGCATGACATTCTACAGGAGGCCTAGAGGCATGACCAGCAGCAGTAGAGGAGCCAGCTAGATATTGGTTGAAAGCAGTCTGATATAGTGATAGAAGGTACCGTTCCAAATATGTAACTTCCAGCTCAAGAGTGGAGATCTCCTTGATTAATTCTCCAACAGACTGCATAGAACACACAAAAGAGTCAGTCGTGCAAAATTACAGTCAATAGGTATATGCGCAGTAGTAATTTACATTGTCATGAGTTACAGGGCACATAGATGACAGGGAAGTCATGCTTTGAATAACTAATTTTGTACTTAGATAACATTACTCATATTAAATTTGTTTAGGATGAGGATATCTAGCCACAATAGAACCGCTTGAATGAACAAAGCTAGTACAATAATAATAATAACCCACAAGCCACTTGACAAATATTTGGGATTGGTTATAGATTCCTTCTTTGCCATTCATCTCTATTAAAGAATATATTGTTTGTCAACACAAGATTCTCACACCCCATCCCCCCCCCCCCCCCCCTCCAAAAAAAAAAAAAATGAAGAACACTTCCCCTTTTCCTAACCATTTGATGCATCAACTCTCTGCCACTGTAACCTCAATTGGTTAATCCATTGTGCTTCCTGAATGTAATCATATCTAACCAGTCCTTCCTATTTTTGCCATACATATTCCTACCATTCTCAACTCTAATAATCATCTTATGTGCTTGACCCTGTTGACTGCAAACAGGCAAGGGATTTACATTATTTTAGTAGTGCTATCAATCACCCTTCAGATCATCCATCAGTTCACCAGGCTGACATGGCAATAGGGGATTGAAGCAGTACAGTCATGGTTGGTAGTCTTTGTCAGGCCCCACCTACCGCTCAGCCAATTGCCAATTTCCACATTGGACTGGTGAACCGAACACACAATGATCTTTTTTCATCTTCCTGATTTCATGTGCAATACTGTTCAAAGAGTATCAGAACAAAAGAAGGAAATCCACATTAGTGAGTTATTTTCCAGGAAAAAAGTTTCTTAGCCCTGTCTTTTGCAAACATATTTTTGTGTAAAATCACACAGTTACAGATTTCATAGCTTGAGATTGCAAAATCCAGCAACCACACTTGTTTTGTTTGTTCTATATTCACTTCAGTTATTCTCTGAATAAAATGTTCACTCAAACTACTCTAATAAAGGAAAGAAAAAACAGCCTCAGAATGTTGAAACATTAAATGCAAGTATTTAGTAACAGGCAAGTGCATACTGCCTGTTAAATGAAATTTTGAATATCCTATGAAAAATTCATACATCCTTGAAACTTAAAGAAGTATTACGAACAACCTCAGAAACTGGAGTCTCAGTTGAAGGAAGGGACGTTCTGGAGGTAGACCCTGATGCAATCTCTTGAGAGCTCATAGAATTTCGATCATGTAACCTTCTTTCTAGGTGCATAGTCTGCATGGTGATATTTTTTTATAAAGAAAGATGAGATTCAGAAACATTTATCTAAGATAATATATCCAACAGAGCAGAAAAGTGAACAAAAAAAAGTCTCCTATTCTGTTCTTATTGCAGAGGAATGCATTACCTTATATATGCATGACTGCCCCATTTGTACACTAAAATATCATCAGCTAGAAATGCTTGGGAAGCAGATATTACTTTACTGAGCATAAACAAATGTAATATAGGTTGACAGCTGATTAAGATAAGAAAGGAATCTTTTGAAGCTTGTCAACATCAGATCTCAGTACCATTGTTTGAAGATGGTTTGATGTCTCTTCAGCTATCTTAAATGTAGCATAATCATACCAAGAAATTAATTTTGTTTAATGCAAGCTTTCATTGATATTGCAAATTTAACATTTAAGAAATTAGAATCATAATCCTAGAGATATTATAGTTGATATGCACTAAAAACCAGTGACTGGCTTAACTAGTAATAGCACCTATTTAGCAGAGCACATTATAATGCATCCATAGTGAAGGAATTCTTCCTTGAAAAGCCTTGAAGAGAAAGAATTTTGTTCCCTTTTTGTCAGATTGCAGTAGAAAAGTTATCAGTCTCCATCTCTTGTAGTTTTGAAGGAGAACAAAATTAAATTACGATTGCATTGCTTAAAGAAAGCATGAATCACATAGGAAATGATTTTTTTTTTGTAAGAACATAGGAAATGATGTTTAAAAGAGAGTCAATGTAGCAGCGATCAATCAGCCAATAACACCAGGACTATTTAAGCCAAAGTATTGTTATTTTATAAGAAAAAATATTTTAGCATTTTGTGCCAACCACTACATTAAAATACATGAAGTTCACAGGCACAACATTTTATGTCCTATCAAGAACTTAAAATAAATCCCTTGAAAAGGGTAAAAATGGAAATAAGAAATTTTGGATGTAAGTTCTGCCGTTATCCAAAGCTTTACATGGATAGCCATACAGAGCAAGGGTCTTACCACTAATAATTATGCATGTATTTTGATCAGAAGAGCTTCCTCCATCTCATAGGATGAATTAGTTGTCTACGTGCTGCTTCTTTTTTCTTCACTAGAACTCCTGGCTCTTATTTTGATGGAAATTCAACAATGTCTTCCTTTAACTTGGAAGGTTTTATTGGACTTCAGTGTTAATTGTGTTTCCACTAATCACAGGCAAGAAAGGAAGGAGCAATGTTCCACAAGCAGTTTGATGGTGTGGAATCAGATGAATAGAAGAAATTCTAGACTTCCACAGAAAAAGTAAATGGAGGAGACATGCTTGAATAATCTTGCTTGGAGAATTCCTTCTGTAGTATGATATTGCATAAACAAGCTTCAGTTTATATGCTCTTTTTTATCATTTTCTCATTTTCTAACACATAGACCTCTCAGATGCAGGTGCAAGCAGGGCTTGATTAAGTTTTCTTTTTAAACCTCAAAATGATCCCCCCCAACTCCCCAATCCGAAAAGGAAAAAGAAGCTTATGTAGTTTGGCACTTCATTAGGGGCTCCCCTCTTTTGTTATATGACTTTTTTTATTATTTTCTCATTTTTTCTGATAAGGAGATCTCTTTAAAATTTACATTCAATCAAGGCTTGATTTAATTTTTCCTTTTGAATATCAAAATAAAGGGGAAAAAGAAGCTTATGTATAACAAGAAATGATTGTTGCAGAAAACTAGTTCTAGGAACACAATATCTATGCCCAGAGGAGTTCTAAAATATGATTAGAAATGAATCAAATTGTCCATGAAGTTCAGAGCCGGATGCTTACAGAATTGTGATAGGATAGCCAAGGTGAGATGTTTAATATATCTTCATGCACTCCTGATACACTGAAAATGAACATAGGCAATAATGTCAGAACAAAGCACAAGGCCATATCAATATTACAATCAACAATGCCACATCTACAGAAAAGAGAATCCATGAAAACACCTTGGTTTGAGATTTAAGTTACCTTTCAGAAGAAGAAGATTTTTTTGAGATACTTTGATTCTGGTGGAAAATACTTAAAGAATTGGAGCACTTTCAAATCGTTCAAATTAGCCATATCGATTCTTGGAAGTATTTCTGTTTATTTGCATATTTACAATAATTATTAACTTTTACTATCTCTTTTACCATTTGAGAGAGGTGTAACGATATGAAATAAATCTTGTTGTTTAATGTATAAAGGCAAGCTATCATTGAGTTAGCCTGAAATAATAGATGGCAGCATCAGTTAGAATAATAAAATTACATGAACTTGATGCACAAAAATAGCTTACAGAATAGCTTTCATGATTCATAGTTTGGGAGATGGGTCAACCAGTGGAAAGACTGTTTGCAGAAGGGAGGAAAAAGAATGTGAAGTTGATTTTTTTTTTAAAAAAAAATCACTGAGTAACTTTCTCACAGAGAGAAGACCACATGGCTCATACTAATGTGTTGGCAAGCATTTAAGGACTTGTGTTTATCAGGACATGACTGGTGGAAATAGGCAATCACCCAAGCATGCATGTACTGTCAATGAAAGTAATACACTTCAAGCATCTTTCCATTCTCAAGTCTGGTGTTTTGCTTAATTCACTTCTGGCAGGCAACTCCAACAGATTTCCTACTAGGTGTAAATAGGTGGAACTCCGGACCTTTGCTTAGAAAACATGTAAGCATAAATAATTCAAGATCACTCTGAAACATGTCATTTTCTGAATTCTTTTAAGCAAACATCTACTTCAGAAGAGAGAAAGACAACCACCAAAGGAAAAGGCAACATATGTACACAGAGTTGGAACGACAAAACATCAAATGGATAACATGCTTCATAAGTCCCATCATCATCCTCTTCCTGTTGCGAAAATTTTCCACGAAAAAAGCTGACAACAACATCAAGGCCGCCTGGACCTCAAGCATGATAGTGATATCCCAACCTTTCTCCACAAATACCTTCTGTTTTTGTAGAGAATCTGAATTTATTTATCAATTTCCATCAAGAATTAACAAATGATGGTGACTATGAAGTACATATATAAAATTTTCTTCAAGAAATGATTCTCAAGTGTAAAATGAGGTTAAATCGGCATGGATTCAATACAGTGTTTCCCACCAACAATAAGAAACATGGTGTTATTGTTGCTGTTAATAGCCAGGTTTTCTGTCTCAAAATTATCCATTTGACACCCAATTCAGTCAAGAAAGCAATTTGTCCCTACCTGCAGTATAATTCTTTTTTCAGGAAGGTGAATCAAAATTTATCTCTATTGATTTACTCGAAATGTATTTTTAGAAATTTGTAAAATCTATATCTTTACAGGGGAAAAGAAAACTTGGCATTTTATTTGATCAAAATAACCTGTGGAAACGCCGGTCCTGGGTGGAAGAACATGAGTGGCAATTAATTTCCGGAATTTCCATCGCATCTTCTTCTCCCATTGCAGTGTCTAGTTTCTTGGTCCTCTGCATGCCTAAACTCCAGCAAACCTGAGAATCCTATCAGATTATGTTAGCACATAAACTAAAAGAATACAAACTCCCACTAGACCAATACAAGAAACCTTTGGTAAAAAGAAAAACAGAACCCACCAAAAGAAGAACATTACCAGTATAGCCAAACCTCTAGTCCAAGAGAATCCAAGATATGGAAAACGCCCATGAACCCATGCTGGAACTAATAACGAAGAGAGAAGAAACCTCACCTAAAAAGTCCAAAGGCTATCCATAGCCAGCTCTTTATGTGAATCTGGGAACCTAGCACCCGAAACTCATGTAGACAGCCCCTCCAACTGCACAAATCTTTCTGGGAGATGAGGAAGAGAACAATGGGCAGAGTAGGGTATAAGATACTGCGCTGATGGAGATGGGGGAGTTTTGGCTTGGAGGGAGGGATTATTTCTACTAGAAATAATATACAGATACTCTGGAGAGGCAACCAGACAACCAAAACTCTGAAAGCGAAGATGACCCACCTTTAAAAAAAATAAAAAAAAAAAAAAGGCGGTGGGCAATAATCAAAATTAGTGGATGGACTGCTTACAGTCGATACAATCCCCATTCTCAAGTATAAAAATAAATTTAGTGCTTCCATTAGGTGAGAAACGACCAATGGTTATGATAGGGACATTGGGACAGCAGAGGAGCAGGTGGTTATGCTACAGGGTTACTATTGATTTCCATAATAATTCATGGTGATGCAATGAGCCTCACAAATCCTTACCTATGGAATCTTCCAAGACGACCATACGGTACTTCCTATGGAAAGATGGCACTGGGTTAACTCTTCAGCTTTGTCTGAGCTTTGGAGCCATGAGTGGAACTAAAAGAAGAAAACAACCGCGTCATTTTGGATTTTAATACATTCCCGGCTTCCAAGCAAGCTGCCAGCAATCTGAACTATAGATTTTTAACGAAGGTAATAACTGAGATGAGGTCATCAGCTGGCCGGTGTGCTGCACTGACCGAGTTAAGATCTTGGCAGGACCAGATGCCACCCAAGAGACAGCTTTACCAAACGTCGTCCTCCTGCCATGAATTAGACCAAGGGGAAGCAGACAGACTGCATGCAGCCACACTTCGTGGTGATTTTTTTCGGAAGAAGATAAGAAAATATCGTGCTTGAGTAATTAATAGCTCTGTATCATACCAAATTTTATTTGATGTAAGATTTCATGCAGAGGGTGCTAACAAAAAAAAAAAAAAAAGGAGCATATTATGAATGATTTTTTTCCCCAAAGCTGATACAGAGACAACTTTATAGTCCTCATGAGTGGCAAGAGCATGATGTTGCTATTCTGATTGCACCTAATCATGCATGTAATAAGATGATGGTCCCATGATTGAGACAAATCAGGCTAGCCTTATGTACACGAGATGTATGCTAGGCTGGTTTGATCTAATAATAAGTCATGGCTGGTTGTCAACTGGACTTCTCCATTGGTCAAACACTGTTGACCCACTCATTATGCCAGCCAGCTTGGTGGTTTTTTTAATTCCTACGTTACTTGCCCGACCAGCTTGGTCACATTTAACTAGGTTGGCTTGTCTTTTCTACTTATTTTCCCCCTTTTAATGCTACAGCTACATGAATGGAGATTGTTGGTCATCGTGCATCCTAGCAACATAATTTTTATAAATGGCTCAGAACTTTACGTGTGCGATACTAATTTACAGCGCACGTATCTCTCTTTTAATGCTGACTTTACCATCAGATCATTATAATAACCACAAATATATCACACGAGCCCATAAACTTTCCTTCTTAAACATCCTTGAGCTTCTCCATGATTTTCATTCATACCTGGCCAGCTCAGAATTAAAGTCTTTGTAAACTTGCTTGTCCCTGATACACATACACTTTTATTTATGTATTAATATGGATTATTTAAATTTTAGTTTCTTTTTTACTTTGACTTTCCCTTGCTCAAATCTCTATTGAGTCATCTTAGTCTTAGAGAGAGCGATTGCTTTTATGCCTCAATGCTGTTCCAGAGCTCATTAATTGGATGGCACAAGATCCAATGGCATAAGATTAGAATATATTCCATATCCCAAAAATAATTCAATAGAAAGCCGAGCTATCTTTAGTTTTAATTTTTGCTCACCTCGAGAGAATTCTCGCCCGTTTACCTGGAAGAACCTCCACTCTGCCGACACAAGGGTACAAACTCGAGCCATTGGCCAGCTTTTGCTTTTGGTGTTGGATTGCTTCCCTTTGCTCTGCTTAGAGTCACCGCATGGTGAGAGACAAGGCCGGAGTTCGGGTCCGTGGAGAACACGTTGCATAGGATTGAAGTAAATCCACACAAATCGCCAAGCGACCCACTCCGTCCACATTCTGCAGCCAAATCTTCATTGGATATTTGTCCTCCCACCTAACAGCGGGGTTGGCCTTCAGTTTTGACTAGGAAAGGATAATGTTTTGGTTGCGCAAAGAAGAGGATTATTGCTGGGTGGACTCAAGTTAAAATGTGATCAGAATTGTAGCACTATGTTGTTACACCTTCATGAATCATCACTCCTTGTATTGACTCTATTTACCAGTGAGTGTCCTTTTGAATTTATCAAGCTGGATGCAATGCAGAAGTTTATATTAAAATAACTATAGTGGTTAATTGGTTGTGTAAATGAGAGAGCAGTTTCTGATCAATATGAGTAAGTTTGAACTAATTAAGTGGATATGAGCCACCATGAGGCGTAGAAATAGAGATATAATGCAACAAATCATATTAAAATTTCGATAAAGATCGAGAAAACAGAGGATGCAATGAGTCAAAAGAAGCTATTAGCATTCTCATTTTTCTGAGTAATTAGGATACATACATAGGACCGTTTTGGTATGTCAAGTTGTTCTGTAAAATTTTGCTATGCATAAAATGCAGTCCCTGTTAATTTTCTTGTATAATTGCAGCGAAAGGGGGTTCACACACAAGTTTATGAGACCAAAGTAGCAAGACCAAAAATTGTTAGCCTAGCCAGTTGTTATGCTCCTTTCCTCAATTCTTTTTCTTGAAATTATGGTCTTGGATTCTTCTACAGCCAATTTTGTTAATATTTTATAAGACTGATCTGGGATTGTATTTTTTTATTAGATTTATTTGTTGGTTTTGCAGATATTTCTCATGCATTTGTCCTCTCTAATAATGAACTGGAAGCGGTCAGCCAAATCCCCCAACTCCTCTCAATAAAACACCTAATAATGAAGCTTGTACAAATCCCAACAAAAAATAATACAAGATATATAGCATCCGAAGCACAGAAAAATTAGGATAAAGGTAGAGGAAAAATTGAACAGTACCAACATGGCTCCACAGGATTGAATCTGAGATTTTAGATGGCTAAGGAACAAAGAAAAGAACATAAGGGGGGATGAATTGAGTTGAGTAGCGTGTACCAGTACATAATTTCGGTACTCGCAAGCTTCTTTTAGTTGTCCATTTGTGCAACCTTGGCACTCATTGATTGGAGGGTCTTTATGCTACTGAAATTTATTCAGCAAAAGGCTGACAGCTATGTCGGGGCTTTTTACCAAGGCAAGTTATAGAACCCTGAGAAGAAGGAAGGGTAAAAGGTGGCGACCAAGGAACCTTCGAGCTCATGGTACGGCTTGAGTTTCACTGTGGTGATGCTGTGAAAGAGTTAATGGAGTGCCCTGGAAAGGACCCACAGGAAAGGCAAAGCAATTGAAGTTTGAATCTACTCACCTTTGCTGGTCAAAATTTATATCAGCTTTGAACCTTTTGCACTAAAGAGGATGAGCATATAGCTGGATTGTAGGAAGAAGTTTGGAATGGAAAAATGGCTTTAAAGGTCATATTCTTGGTACCATTCTGGTAAAGCTAATCAATCAATGGGGATTTATAACACCTATATCTTTTCAAAAGAAAAAGAGCAAGTTGGACTTTAAAGCATAAGATTCTGATTAGTGGTGGTAGAATTCAACATGTGTGATTCATGTGGGGATTATAAAAGATTGATTTGATTGATGTGTGTTTTCACATGTTATTTAGTTATTGCAATGCACTTCACTTTTGAACAAGAGAGTGGATGAATGGTGTCTCATATATTGATCAAATGTGCGACAATCACCAGTTCAAGAGCGTATTGTTGGATGACTAATGAAGCTATGTAATGCATGGGTATTAACAGAAGTCTTTTAAATAAAGGATAATTATTTAATGTATCTTTATGGATTTTTTTTTTCCACTCATGAAAAATTTGAAAGATTGGAATGAAAAATAAAAGTAGTAACAACTGATAATCATGTTCATTCTATTGACAGCCAGATACAATAAAGTTTCAAGAGAAAGGAAAATGGGCAAGCAGAGAATGAGGGGTTAAAGCCTTCAAGGGAATGTAAAAATAGCTTCCTTCCAAAACTTTTAGTAGAAAACTTTTTTAAAGCTATTATGATATCAAATTGGTGAGGCATCCTAAGAGTAAGGATAAGATACAGAGGGCCACTATGTGGATCCTAAGATTGAAAAGGAAAAGAGAGAGAGAGAGAGAGAGAGAGAGAAACAGAGCAATCTGTCCACTAGCAGGGCCCTCAAAAGCAGAGACAAACCCATCTTTATATAATATCGCATTGATTTTCAGAGAAATGCCTCACACCATCTTTGCTGCATGTAGGAGGATCATGTGAGTCCAACATGCAAAGATGTCGAGCTTTTATGAAACAAAATGTTTCAGAAGGTTCAAGTGTGACTAATAATAGAAGTGTTCTGGTAGTTGTGTCAAATGCCTGGGATCAGTTCCACTTCTTGGAGGATTGGTGGCATGAAGGCCAATGAGTACTGGTTTGCTGCTCTGAACTTGAGGAAATAACAACCATGTACCCGATCCCTTGATTCATCTGTTTATAATAACTTAAAATAATGTACAAGTGAGTAATTTGCATTGCATGGGGATTACATCATCTAATCTTTGTGCTGAAATATGATTAGTTATGGATGACTCTTCTGAGCCAACCACAGTTGCTGTCTTGTCAGTTCAACAATCAATTTTACGCCCACGCATGGCAATTATCTTAGATGCACTTCTATAAACTGATAATTATATAAAGATGGTCATGGGAAGCTGATGCAATGCTACATTAAGTTTTTAGGTTGACTGCCATATTAAATGTGGTTTTGGGTTTGGTAGTTTGCCTTGGAGGTTTAAACATTAGGTACAAGAGAAGAAGATTTATCTGCCCATTTCATTGTACATGGCTGATGTTTCTTTGCTTTCTTCTATATGTTCTTTATTCCCCTCTCAAGTATATTTTGCAACTTTCCTCTCACCTAACAACCACTTGATCTTTCCAAATCACCAGTAATACTACCACGAACAACATGAAGTGGGTTAACTGCACCAAGCTAAGCTGCCTATTGTATGTCCTCGCCCAAACCACGCCGCGGCTGTGTTTGGATGGGAGATTCCGCCTTATTCCCCCAAACACAATGAAAAAGGAGCGTGGCCCCATTAGAACAGCTATTTCAGTCAACCCTCTTATTTCGATTTTTTATTCCATGGTACCCGATGGAATAGCTCCTATTCACACCGCAGCTATTCCAAGGGTACCGATGGAATTAAATTAAATTAATTAAATAAATATATTTATAATGTCATTTAAATAAATTAAATAAATTTATTTATAATATATTTTAAAATTAAATAAATTTATTAATAGAAAATAATAAATTAAATATGTTATTTTTTTCTTTATTAATATAAAATAATTTATTAAGTATGTTCTTATATTATTTTATTAATAATAATTAATTTATTACCTTATTTATTAATAAATAATAATTTATTCAAGTCATTTTAAAAAATAAAAATTGATAAACCATTTTTATTGGAAGGGGTATCTTTGAAATTTCAGAAAAATTCTTCATCTATTCCTACTGGAATACATGCTTATTCCAATGTCATCCAAACATCATTTGAAATAACACTGCATTAATTGCATTGGAATAACATGGAATACCAAATTTTCATCCAAACAGAAATCTGGAATAACAAAGGGCATAAGCTATTCCTACGGAATTCGTATTCCTATTCCTGGAATAACTTTTGGCATCCAAACGCAGCGCAAAGAACAACAACTTGGCTATAAGAAACCAAACCCAGACCAAGAATATTAAGAAACCTTATAACGACCCGAGCCCCGGGCCCGCAGCACCTACGAGCCCGTTTCATTACAAGAAAGCAAGATGGGCTTATGGGTGCTGCGGGTCCGGGGCCCCGGATCATTACAATATGGTATTAGAGCCATGCACCAGCTGGAAGTGCAGGAGCTAAGTTCCACACAGGGCAAAGTGCTACATCGATGAGAGCCACCTCTTAAACCTGTGAGGGCCACAGAAGGTGAGGGCTATATATAGGGCAAAGTGCTACATTGATGGAAGACACCTCTTAAACCTGTGGGAGCCACCTCTAGAATCTTGCCTGCCTGATGGCTATGATCAATTGTCCCTGGCGACGAGGACATCACCTTTGTAAGGAGGATAGATTGTGATGCCCCTCCCAATAATCCTATATCGAAAAATTAGGAGTTGGTTGTATGGTTTATAACCAGTTAAGGAAGATGAACAAGTACCAATTAGATTCCTTTTGGGCTGTGCTACGGGCCGAAGCCCGGGTCGTTACAAACCTTCTCTCTTGAACAAAATCCAATTGCTTTAATCTTCAATTCTTGTAAGAAAATGTTAGGGTTTAGACCTAGATGAATAGCAATGGGATTCCCCGTTGAACAAGAACTAGAACTAAGGATTTCTAATCCTGTTAGGTTTAGACCTTGATGAATAGCAATGGGATTCCCCGTTCAACAAGAACTAGAACTAAGGATTTCTAATCCTGTTAGGTTTAGACTTCTTGAAAAAAGGAGGAAGATGGGGAGGAGAAAGAAAGGGCTGCCGCCCTATGATGAGAGAAGGGAATTTTTGGGAGAAAAGAATCTGTTCTCTATTCCATCCAAACCCTAGAGACTAGGGTTTAAATACATCCACGAAGTGGGCCAGGCCCAGACTCAACAAAAACTCCCATGGACTAAACCAATGAGATTAAACTAATCCCCAAGCCCGTGTACACCCGTGACTTGATTTAATCTCAACCCTTGGACTCAAACCCAGCCCAATACAAGTTAGCCCACCTGGGCCTTGATAGCACCACACCAGGCCCAACAATCTCCACCTTGGTGCTTTCAAGGCCTCAGCACGTCCACTGTGTCCATCAGCTTTAACAACGAAATACACTTTTGAAAACTGTCCCGTGGAAGAACCTTAGTCAGTGCATCTGCTGGATTTTCTTTGGTGTATACCTTCACCAGCTCCACCTCACCATCTTCCACCAGCTCTCTGATCCTGTGGTATCTGAGGTCAATGTGCTTCGTCCTGGCATGATAGACTGCATTCTGCGCAAGCATCAGAGCACTCTGGCTGTCACTATGCACCTGGACAACCTTCTGATCAAGTCCCATCTCCAGCATCAAGCCCTTCAGCCAAAGAGCTTCCTTTGCTGCCTCTGTGATACCTATGTATTCTGCCTCCGTGGTAGATAAGGCTGTGATGGGCTGCAGACATGATCTCCACGATACTGGACCACCAAACAGGCTGAACACAAAGCCTGTTGTGGATCTCCTAGTGTCCACATCTCCACCAAAGTCTGCATCCACATACCCATATAACTGCCCACGAGCCTCCTTGGATAAGTTGGATCTCTCAGCATCTTCTTGCTGTCCATAGCAAATACCAACCCCAACTGTACCTACCAAGTACCTGAAGATTCCCTTCAGTGCTCGCCAGTGCTCCCTACCAGGCTGCGCCATGAACCTGCTCACCTGGCTCACTGCATGGGCTATGTCTGGCCTACAACATACCATGGCATACATAAGGCTCCCAACACCAGAAGCATATGGTACCTTCTCCATCTCCTGAGCCTCCACCTCAGTCTGTGGTGACATGGTCTTCGATAAGGAAAAATGTGCTGCCAAAGGTAGTGCTGTCGGTTTGGCATCCTTCATCCCATATCGCTCCAGAATCTTTTTAATGTAGCCACCCTGACTCAGATGCAGCACACCTTTGGATCTATCTCTGATGATTTCCATCCCTAGGATCTTCCTGGCTGGCCCCAGATCCTTCATCTCAAACTCCCGAGACAAAGCTATCTTCAGTTCCTGTACAGCCTTCTCACTCTTGCATGCTATCAGCATGTCATCTACATACAAGAGTAAGTACATCCTAGACCCATCATCCAGAGATTTAACATACACACAAGAATCATACTCACACCTGGAAAGTCCAATGCTCCTAACATAAGTGTCAAATCTCTTGTACCACTGCCTCGGCGACTGCTTCAGCCCATACAGAGATTTCTTCAGCAAACAGACTTTCCCATCTGATCTTGGTTCTCTAAACCCTGGTGGCTGCTCCATGTAGATGCTCTCCTCCAAATGACCATGGAGGAATGCTGTCTTCACATCCATCTGCTCCAGCTCCAAGTCCTGAGCTGCTACAATACTCAATAATAGTCTGATGGAAGTGTGCCTGACAACTGGAGAAAATATCTCACCATAATCGATGCCTTCTTTCTGAGAGTATCCTTTGGCCACTAGTCTTGCCTTATACCTGATACCCTCTTGTTCTGAAGCTCCTTCCTTGCGCTGATAAACCCATTTACAACCAATGGGTTTCTTTCCTTGTGGCAGCTGGACCACCTGCCACGTATTATTGCTGTGAAGAGACTGCATTTCCTCTGCCATAGCATGGATCCACCTATCTCTATCCTGACTTTCCATAGCCTCCTCATAGGTGAAAGGGTCTCCATTCGCTGTCACCAGGGCATATGACAACGAATCCTCAAAGCCGTATCGAACTGGTGGTCGCACGTTCCTCCTGGGCCTTTGCTGTGCGATCCCAGTATCAGTCCCCTGTCCAGCTGCATCCTGCTGAACTCCCTGGCTTCTACCCCCTCTGTCAGTCCTCTCCACCTGAATCTCAAATCCTCCTGGTCCACTAGCAAATGGCACAACTGTATAGGAGGTTGTCTGACTAGTGTTACCGTGTTCTACCTCCTGTAGTCCCTGCTGTGCATCCATGCCACTTCTGTTCTGGAGGATTGAGCTCTCATCAAAGGTTACATCTCTGCTGATGACAACCTTCTTCTCCAAGGGGTCCCATAGCCGATACCCCTTGACTCCTCGCGGGTAGCCTAGGAACACCATCTTCTTAGACCTGGCATCCAACTTACTCCGCTCCCCAGCTCCAACATGCACATATGCTGTGCATCCAAACACCCTTAGATGGTTTAGGCTTGTCTTCCTTCCAGACCATATCTCCTCTGGAATGTCTCCATCTAACCTGGTGTGCGGTGACCGATTGACCAAGTAGCTAGCTGCATCTACTGCGTCAACCCAGAACATCTTTGGAAGCCCTGCCTGCAGCCTTAAGCATCTTGCCTTTTCCAATAGTGTTCTGTTCATCCTCTCAGCCACCCCATTCTGTTGAGGAGTTCCCATCACCGAGAAGTGCCTTCTGATGCCCACTCCTCACAAAAAATCTGGAACTCCCTGCTGGTGTATTCCCCGCCATTATCAGACCTCAGACACTTCACACTTTTACCCTGCTCCTTCTCCACCTCAGCCTTCCAGATTTTGAACTTGGTGAAGACCTCTGATTTCTCCTTCATAAAGTAGATCCACAGCTTCCTTGAGAAATCATCTATCAGGGTCATAAAGTATCTGGCCCCATTCCTTGCAGAAACTGGGGCTGGTCCCCAGACATCTGTGTGTACTAACTCCAGGGGTTCAGCACTCCTAGCTGTGCTGACTGAGAACTGTACTCTCCTCTGCTTTCCCATCTGACAAGGCTCACAGATCTCCATATCTCCGCTACTCAAGTCTGGAAGCAGACCTCTCTTGCTCAGTTCTTTCATCCCCTTGTCTCCCATGTGGCCCAGGCGGTAATGCCACATCCTGTACACATCCCGGGGATCTTGCTCCACAGCTGCCACCTCAGATTTCACAGTCATCACAGAGCCCTCCATCTTGTATAGATTATTTTCCAGCCTCCTCCCTCTCATCACCACCATGGCTCCATTGGAGATGTTCAGAACTCCACTCCTGGCACGACTGCTGAAGCTGTATCCAGTCCGCTCCAAGTACCCCAGTGATACCAGATTCTTCTTGAGTTCTGGAACATGCTTCACACTGGTAAGAGTGCGCACCATACCATCAAACATCCTCACCCTCACTGTGCCAATACCTGCCACCTTGCAAGGGTGATTATCTCCAAGAGTCACATTCCCCTCCTCAACCTCTGTGTAAGTACTGAACCACGACCGGTTGGGAGTGTAATGATGAGAACAGGCTGAATCCAAGGTCCACATCTCTGTGCTGTGCCTGTGATCATCTGATACAACCAAGAGATCATCCTCCACCTCCTGATCTGCAACTGTACTCACAGACTCAGATCCTCCTTTTTCTCCCTTCTGATTTTTCCACTTAGGACAATTCTTCTTAAAATGTCCTACCTCTCCACACTTATAGCACTTCAGCTCTCTCTTGCCTTTCCTGGACTTTGATCGTCCTCCAGACTTACTTCTGTCCCTGCCCCTACCTCTGCCTGTCCTTTCCCCAACTGATAGACCCTCCTGGGGAACAGCTTCCTTGGTCATCTTCTCCCTCTGCTCATTCGTCCGAAGCACCGAGACAATATCTTCATAAATTAATGTCTCCTTCCCATAGAGCAGTGTTGTGACCAATGAGTCATAAGACGTGGGCATTGAACATAAAAGCAGAAGTGCTTTATCTTCTTCCTCCATCTTGACCCCAACATTCAGAAGTTCATTGCTCATCTGGTCGAATATCTGGATGTGACCCAGCACATCTCCACCTTCTGACATCCGAAGGCTGTAGAGGCGCTTCTTCAACATCAACTTGTTGCACATATTCTTTCCCATATAGAGGGTGTGCAACTTCGTCCAGAGTCCCTTCGGGGTCTTCTCCTCCAGCACTGAATAGAGGACTGAATCCGCCAGACAGCCCCTGATCATTGAACATGTCTTCTTCTCCAATGAAATCCACTGCTTGTCTGTCATCCCATCTGGCCTTTCCTCCAAAGCCAAATCTAAACCCTGCTGCACAAGGAGGTCCTCTACCCGGACTTTCCACATGGAGAAACTTCCCTTCCCATCAAACTTCTCAACCTCTATTTTTATGCTACTCCCCATGGCCAATTTCAAAAATAGCACAAAAATAAATTTTATAAAATAGAGAAGTACCTTGACGAGATTCTGTTGAAATTATTTCAACTCCTTGAAGGCCTCCAGATTACCCCTTGAACCTGGCTCTGATACCACTTGTTAGGGTTTAGACCTAGATGAATAGCAATGTGATTCCCCGTTGAACAAGAACTAGAGCTAAGGATTTCTAATCCTGTTAGGTTTAGACCTTGATGAATAGCAATGGGATTCCCCGTTCAACAAGAACTAGAACTAAGGATTTCTAATCCTGTTAGGTTTAGACCTTCTTGAAAAGGAGGAAGATGGGGAGGAGAAAGAAAGGGCTGCCGCCCTATGATGAGAGAAGGGAATTTTTGGGAGAAAAGAATCTGTTCTCTATTCCATCCAAACCCTAGAGACTAGGGTTTAAATACATCCACGAAGTGGGCCAGGCCCAGACTCAACAAAAACTCCCATGGACTAATTCAATGAGATTAAACTAATCCCCAAGCCCGTGTACACCCGTGACTTGATTTAATCTCAACCCTTGGACTCAAACCCAGCCCAATACAAGTTAGCCCACCTGGGCCTTGATAGCACCACACCAGGCCCAACAGAAAGCTCACTGGAGAAGTAGCCCAATGATCCTCTTTTCAGGCTCCCCAACGAAACTAGAGCCTGATTCATATTAACCAAGTCCATCAACTGTTTCATTGGATCTAGGTCTGAAACTGGATCCAAGTGGGCCTTAACAGGATCTGAGATAGATTTTTAGCCGTCATGTTGGATCATTGGTCATAGTATGGTGCTGCTTTGGCTGTGGAATTGCACTTAGATTGCACCACATTAGTTCACCACAGACCTCTTTTGTTAACTCTAATCCATCCTTCACCATCTTCATAAAACGGGCCCTCAGAACCGTGACCTGAAATGATGCCTAGCTAAGTGGAGCGCCATTATTGACCTATTCATTGAAACGTTTGTTGCATGTTATCAATCATTCAATGGCCTAAGTGATAGAATTATAGGCAAATCACTTGTAAGTTAAAACTGTTCATTTGTAAACTACCTCTTAGTCATGAGCTCAATTGATAGTGGATATATAATGTTGTAATATTTGGGCACTAATATGTCATTTAGCCCTTCATGCACCCTCTATACTGGACCACCTTTCTCTTTGAGAAATCCTATAGTTCTGCCTTGATACAGCCAGCCACAATCATGTCATAAGCTTGAAAGCCCAGGCAAATAATGTGGGTCTTATAGATCAGATGTGTAACCAATACAACATAGGAGAAGGTAGTTATAAATAAGAAGTCATTTGGGCCTTCTCAGGTGCTTGCTCGAGAGAGAGAGAGAGAGGGACAAACATATTCCAACTATTCCGATGGTTAAATAATTCCTATACCAGCCATACTAAACAATGAGCACCTGTTACCAATCATGGCTGCTGGGACTGGAGAACTTTAGTACTCGTAGGCTTCATTCATTACTCCTGATCAGTGATTGTTGGGCAGGTGAAACTCATGAATTGCTAGGTTTGAAGGGGACTCAATTCCTTCTAAGTTCCTTCCACTCTAGGTGCAATAAGCATGCTAAGTGAGGCCACGTACAATCTACGTCATCATGAAACTCTTATGAATGGAGGTGTTGGAGCTTTGCTAAGACGCCATCTTCTCCGGAGTTTTGTTTAATGGTAGCATGAAAGTGCTAGCCATATGGTGATAGACAATTGATTTGAGCTAGTACCAAGTTACACTGGAAGGCTATCATCATCTATTTCAACATTGTTTCAATATGTTTCATTGAAGTCTTAATTACAAATTAGTTAATATCAACTGCATAAATCGTTTTTAATAAGATATATATTATTATAGTTTTATACGACTACCAATCTAACGTAATTTTTCTTCTTTATTCAAACTTAGAACTAATTATATATTAAACTTTGTACAAAAGCAGGAAAATTCAACATGCTTGCTTAATTTGATTAATTAAATAATGAAATACAATATTAGTTAGTTAGCTTTCAGAAGAAGCAGTAGGAGTAGTGATTTGATGAGTTGGAATGCATGCATGGCCGGAACATACCAAATTAATGCATGCATCAAGTTGATTCAACTAATTTCACTCAAAAAAAAAAAAAATCCAAAGTTGATTCAACTTATCGGTTCATTTAGCAAATGACTTGTGGGCCTACTTTCTCGCTCCAAACAAACAAGTGAGGCCTATTTACGCTCAATGACTTAGCAAGAGCAAGAAAAGATGGCATTGACCGAGTGAAGGGATACCCATGCAATGGCCTTGTAGACCTAATGAACACAATGATGCCCCTCTTGAGCTTTTTCTCGCTTCGGTTAAGGGGTCGAATCGAGGGCCGGCAACCAGCAAGGAGAGTTAGGTGGCTGTCATCTCAACTCCAGTCTCGATATGATTCAGTGCTCATGTTGTTTAAGCCAAAGGATATATATAAGATGGTGTCACGTTTTAGAATTCTCGTATAGGGGAAGGTTCTTGATGCCTAGGTTAGGTGGTTTAATTTCTTGGCTTTGGCTTGCTTGGAGAACTTTTAAGCTTCCTTTTGGTCAGGGACAACGTTTAAAGGTTCAGGGTGGTCCATGAATGCCAAACCAACTCTCCCACCCCAATCATGAGGTTGGACCCAAACCAACACCATTGTGTGTAGATGGATTTTTACCAGCAGGCACTCGGAAGGAAAACCGTCGTTTCAGAGTAGATTTGTCCGGATGAGAGCTAAGCTGGCATTGCCATCCACTGAATCTGTCTGGAAAAAAACATGGATTCAAAAGCTTTATCATTGCTTGGCTGCGTCTTGTTTAAATGAGACATATGGGTTCACCAGCTCAGACTTGGCCCAGATGCTGGCAACTTGCTCCTTGTCTTTTTAAGGTCGCCAGAACAAGACTAGAAACGATGCATGAACTCCAGTAGTCAGTTGAATCTCACCTAAAGTTGTAGCAGTTTACAAGGACTGTTGGATCTCCCAAGGTGTCCATCAGCAGGGTTCAGATTGCCACGCATGAATCTGAACTGTTCCATGCCAATGCTGCAGGTGAGAGTAAGTCCTACGCAAAGTGTGGAAATATTCCACGCAAAGGTTAGTCTTTTTAGAGTTTTGGCAAATCAAAGTTAAAAGGAATGTGGCAGATGCGTCGTCCTGAATGCTGGCCAAGTATGAAGTACTAGAGGGCACTGATGAGTGGCACCAATAGACGTGGCAACTAAGGAGCTAAAAAGATGATGATGGAAGAAGGTGGGGAGTAGAAATAATTCATCCCAAATAATTTAGCATTTCATTAAAATACTAAAAGAGTTTTGGAATCGCCTGGTAACACCATGGAATGATTTGAAAGCATAAGTAGGAGTCTGTCCGATGATTGATATCCCCCCTCTCTATCTCCCCCACACAGAAAAGAGGGGGGAAAAAAATAAGAGAGAAGAGAAAAAAGTTAGGATCCGCATGACCCTTGGGTTATCGACTCTACTATTGATAATTCTAACACGCGGAAAAAGATCTGATCCCCATCTCACCATCTAGTGGCCCTTTTTTCATGTTTAATGGATTAATTAATCCCAGGTTGGGGCCAAGTTCATGAGTGCCCAATACATCATTCTTCTTCTCTACCGTGCAAAGTGCTTTTAAATTATGCCTCTTTTTTATTCACATCAAAGCATGTAGGTCTGCTACTACTGGTAGGGACATGCCTCAAAGTCATAGGACCAATGCTTGGGCTTGCCAGCAGGGGTCCTTTGCCTTTGGGGTGCCAATTAATGACCGCAATGCTTTATGGTCAAATGATACGTGTTCAGAGCCTGATTCGTATCTTGTTAATTTACCTTCACATAGGTGGTCTTTCTTTTGCTTGTAAACATATATACATACAGGTGAATTTTGTTGATGTGCTCCTACTTGTGTAATATCATTGGCACATGATTGTAAAATATTTCCATAAACTTTTTACTTTCTTTTTTTTTCTAATATTCTTTGGGATAACTAAGCTTGTTGAATAAATTGTATCTGGCAGATGGCACACATATCTTGTGCCACAAACTCCATGATAATCAGGGCCAGAAAATGGTTAACCTCACATGATCCATATGTATGGTTGTGAAACAAGCATGAAAATAAATATGGAGATATAACATATATATGAAAATAATAATAATAATTTTTTTTTTTTTTCACTTGTGGTTCTATATAATAGTATTGTTGCAACATGGGGTTTGCTGCAAAACTCTATTATTTTTAAAATCATCTTATCCATTTATTAAAGTAAAGTTTATTATGCTATTTTGATAAGTAAATCGATTGTTCAAGTTATTCGATGATATTTTTCTTCTCAATTAATCCCCTCCATTTTACACCTCCTTCTTCTAACTTCTTTCAAGTTCAACCCTATTATTTTCCTTTGCACTAGGTCGGTGGATCTCTTATAACTCTCTCTCTCTCATCATATCACTATCTTGGTCAGTGGATCTCTTGTCTCTCTTTCCTCATACCGCCAATTCAATTGATGGATCAACCCTTATAAAACTTCATTGATAACGAGGTGGCATCCTTGAAGAGAAAGGAGACGAAGAATAGCTAGCATCCACAATAATTGTCACGCCCTCGAATTGATGCCTAGTCCAAGGTGATTGTGACAAGACTACATACCATTAGAAGAGAACCTTAAAAGCATACAAGGCTTATTTATCCTAAACATCTACATATTCAAATGTAACATTAAATAAAGTAGCAATCCATTGTCATCAAATGCAAAAAAAATTATAAACTAAAGAACATGTAATCCATCATCATAAATAGTATAGATATATCTATATAATATCAATATGCAATCAAACTAACTACTCTCTCTCAAACCTCAAATCTAGCATAGCATCGAACTCTTCACTTTCTCAAAAGATATGGTAATTTTGTTATGAGTTAACAACCCAATAGCAATTCTTACATATATTGATATGGATATACTGTAAAATAAAATATTTATATATTATGAAGTAATATATTTGATAAAATAAAATATGCTGCAATCATCATGTCGTAAAGCAATATCAAATAAAAGAAAATTTTGTTATCAACTTTTATCTTTTTATGGCTTGTAACTACACTACTTCAATGTCATATTAGGAATCACCACAATAGTTATACCAGTGAATCAGCCATACTAATAATACTGATACTCCCCACATATTGGTAAATTAGTATACAAGTACCAAAGGCATGCTGAAAATACATACTAACGTCATCTTAGCCAGTATTCCATATGAATAAGCTTAACCTAATTGCTACATCATGCCTAGATTGGTTCTTATACTAGTGCCATATGTTACGAGCCTAACCTAATTGCTACCTCAAGCCTAGATGGGTTCTTATACTAGTGCCATATGTTACAAACCTAACCTAACGGTCAACTACAACCAAAATTGATTCCACATATCTAAGTCTGACCTAGCCAAAGTTAGCTTGAACTAGTGCTACGTATCAATAGCCTATCTATGCCAAGTGTCTAAATTAAGCTAGGCAATCACCCCACTAACTCTATATCAAGCTTAATCCAACCATAAACCTTGCCCCCAATGCCACTACATCACTTCCCTATGATTAATCCATACGCTTTTGTTACATCTCTCCTCACATCACCACTTTCAATATTTTAATATGCAAATCAGTTTTTGAATTCATCATATAAAAACCATGCTAGCATAAATATAATATGCCATAACTACACATGATCTCCGCATCATATATCATAGCTAAACATAAGTCATATATAGTTAAAACATGCTGATAAAATAATGTATATAAAATCATGATGCATACTATTAAAATATATGTAAGCAAATTGCATATAAGTTGATGTGAGGATTCTTACATTAATCGCTAATCTAAGATCAACTATAATCCATAATTCGATCAATTAATATTATGATCACCTACAATCATCATTATAATTGTATTAATCCTTAAAATTGTTAAATCAAATTATCAAAATTAAATCTAGACCCATCCTAACTTAGTTAGATCAATTTAGGATTAGGTCTAGGATTAAATGGGTTTAATTAGTTTCTAATTAAGTTAATCCATCTAATTAGAGTTCTAGATCCTCAAATTAGGTCTATAATCTATCTAATTGTAATTAATTGGACCCAAAATAGCTTAACTAGGTCAATAATCCTCTCGCTTAGGGTTTAATTCTACTAATTAGGGTCCAATTAGGTCAAATCAAGTTTAATTGGCTTGCACCCAAATCAATCAGGCTCAAATTTAACATTCTTGGCTCACTAATTTGGGTCCAAGTTAAATTTTAGTTAATTAATTAAGGTTGAGTTGGTTTCAGGTTCAGCAAAATAGGTTTAGGTTTAATTTTGTTTCAACAATTTAAATCTAATTTAGTCTCTATTTCAGGTTTTAGTTCATTGAAACCAGATTGGTTCGAGTATGGTTCAGGTGATTAGGATTGAATCAAGGTTTGGTTTTAGTTCTAGTTCTGGTTCATTAAATCAAACTAGTTAAGAGGTCTGGTTTAGCAGAGATTGTACTCGGATTAGGCTTGGATTTGATTCAAATTAAATGGTTCGATTTAGGTCAGATTAAATTAAGTTTGGATTTGGTTTAAATCAACTAATTAGATTGACTAGGTTTAAACAAATAAGGTTTAAGTCTTGCTTTGATTAAGCTCAAATTAACTTAAATTTGACTCAAACCAAGGTCTTAAGATGCTTGAACCGATCTATTAGGCTAAATCAGTCTAGTTTAACTCAAGAAAACCATTGTATTCTTTCTAGAGAGGCAGATTGTTCTCTTTCTTTTGATCTCACTAGAGATCATGGCCATCATTAAGAATTTGAGTGATAGCACAACCAAGCCAAGACAGTTGTCGATTCGATGGCTGAACCCTTTGAAGAAGAAAAAGGCCTAGTTGATTGAAGGAGGCCAAAATCATCCTGTAAATCAATGATGGTGATATGTGGTCAAAACCCATCTAGGCTCGATGAACTTCGATGAGCAATACCACCAATTATAGGATTTGATTATTAAGGATTCTTTGATTCTAATTAGATTGAAATCAACTAAAATAGGGCATTTGATTACTTCGTGTTTGGCTTGGTCCAGAAGAAACACAACATGATCGTATAAGAGTAGAACCCTAATAACATACAAGACTTGATTTATTATGATAATAGCGTTTCCTCCGAACCAATTTGGAACTTGATAATAATATTTAGCTAAAATAATGATCAATGCCATGTCTCCTCTTCTATCCCTTGGTTACATTCTGTAACAAAAACCCCTTCACTTTCACTTAATTATGTGCATCAGCCATGCATATTACATATCTAATTGATTTCTCACTCATTAAATCTAATTCATTAAAAATAAATGATATCATAAAAAAAAGAAAATCCATGGAGTATCAATAGCAAAAGCTATGCAACATATGTATTATTTTGTATGAAGAATAATAATGAAAGCAATATCTAACCATTTCCTAGAAATGATAAAAAATGCTTAACAAATAACCTGCAAAACTTGATGATTGATTCTCCTTCCAATGGAAAAGAAGTTCAACTAGATGCATCCATATCATATTATTTTTAAAAAATATAAATTAATACCATATGATTTAAGCATTATTAAATTAGACTATTGTGATGTGAAATATTATAATTAACTATCATGTGGTTTAAATTTTATCAAATTACATCTATGTGGTTTCGTAGTTATACTTAACTACCATGTATTTTGAAATATTATCAAATTACATTCATATGAAAGTCCGATTAGGTTTACGAACTTGGATAAAGCTTAATTAAGTTTAAAATACTTAGATACTTAAGTATAATATTTTAAGCTGCATGGTGTAATTTGATAGCATTTTAAAATACATGATAGTTACGTATAACTACCAAAATATATGTGTGTAATTTGATAAAATTTAAAACAGATAGTATTTAAGTGTAATATTTTGAACTACATAAATCTAATTTAATAATGCTTAAACCATAGAGTGCTTATATGTATTTTACCCATATTTTATGCTATGTACCTATGCTAAAATATAAAATAAAAAATTTACAAAAATAAATTATGCATCTATGATATTTCTTTTCAATAGCTTGTATGGCCTTAGATACTCTCTGCCAGAGAAAGAAGAAGCGTGTGAGATTTTTTAGTAAAATCTACATTACTTCTGATTATACATGGGTGGTATCATTTAAAAAAAAAAAAACTCTAAGAACATAAAGGGATGGTATAATATAAGAGGCTAAAGGTATTAAATAAAGCTCTTGAATGGATGAGACTGAAGTTCAATTTTTAAAACAAAAAATGAAAAAAAGTATCCTAACTAAACTGAGATTTTTGTTTCATCATAGTATTTTTTTAAACTAAAATTTTTGGTTCCTAATCCCTAATCACTGATTCATGAGGATGTTTGTGCCAAAGATTATCCATCTCTATACTCATCAAACTTAGTTATACTAGCTTAAAATCCATTTCTTATTTTATTTTTAAAATAAAAACATAAAATTCGATATAAAAATTATATGTTTGGTTATATTATTTTTATTCTTATTTTAAAAATAAACTTTATTATTTATGCAGAAGTAGATGTGATTTTTTTAGTTTATTTTTTTTTAGAACAACATTTTGACAAAGTATTTTTAACAATTATTTCCTACTTAAAATTCTATTTCTATTGTCAAAAATATATAAAAAATAGACATAATTTTTTGAAAAAAAGGAATGCAATGAATTAAAAAAAAAAAGTACTTATGCATCGAAAACAGAGGGAACGCATACTGGTTGTTCAAGTATTAAAACTTAAAAATAATTTAATTTATGCACTGTGCATGATGCAGAACGCACGTAGCGCATGCAGTAATTGGCTCTTCATGTGTAATGATGCATGTATTGAAACTTGAAAGTATTTTTATTTTTATATTTGGGGTTATACGTAAGCATGCGCAGATGCTCATCGCTCGCATGGTGCGTTCCTACGCGGCCACAGTGCGCAAGAGTTTTTCCTTGAAAGTGGAAACTTGTTCCCTGCTAGGCCTTTGACGACGCTCGGAGAGGACCTTCTTTCTCCATCTGAATTCTCGAGAGAGAGAGAAAGAGAGAGAGCGACGCCGGAACGACCCCAAAAACACCTCCGGATTCTTCCAGGTCAGAAAGCTCCGGGCGTCTCATCGTGTCGGGTGGTCCAGCCTTTAGGGCGAGGGGCGGGCCCACATCCAGGTTGATCCAATGGCTCGCGTGCATGTCCCCTTCCCGTTCCCGGCCCCACCTTTCACGTCCTTGTATGGGGAAGGGGCCCATCAGCCCATGTATTGGTGCATGCTGGGTTGGCCCCAGTCAACAGCGAGATTAAGACCCTGAAATTAACCAGTGCAGATACTTTTCCCTTTTTTTATTTCCTATTTTACCTTTATATATATATATATATCTGTAAAATTTCAAAGAGCACATCTATGAAGTTTACACACAGGAATATGTTTTGCTTACTTCTATAGTTCAATGCAGGTAGTAGGAAAGGCCCACATTTGCAAGTAAATCCTTTGCTCCGAATAAGAACTCGGCATGTGTTGCCGACTCTGCTTTAAGATTCGGGCTTCCGTTCTTCTTCCCCGATCTACTGTGCTTTGTTCTGACTGTCTCTGGTTGTCTTCACCGAGAGATGCCGGCTCAAGCTGGGCCGCATTCTGGTGAGTCTGATGGGGCTGGGCCATCCGGCACGGCGAGGCATTGTGTCCATAGAGGAGGGTTTGAATGGATTGCACCATCACCTTCTCCGGTGGTGGTGGCTGAGTTTGGAACGGATGTTTCCGAAAATTGTTCAAGTGCCGGTGCATCCTCTGGAGGTTGAAGAAGATAATGGGGGAGTCATGCGATTCTTGCTCGCTGCCTTTCTCGTTGGATTCCACCGGAAGTTATGGTCCGGGAGTTCCACCGAGCGGGGTTGCCAGGTGACATTGAAGCTCTGGCTCTGGCAAACAAGCATTACATCTTCCATTTCTCTAACATCAGAGCCAAGGCACTTGCTTTGGAAAGACCTTGGGTTATCTATGGACAACCGATCATCACTGCAGACTGGATTCCGGAATTTGTTCCTGTGGACAGCTCTATCCACTTTGCTCTGCTCTGGATACGGTTGCCCCAGCTCCCTATCGAGTTCTGGAATGATGAAATCTTGTCTTCCATCTTGTTGTGGCCGGGCATTTCTCTACTATGATGAATCAACCAAGGCAAGAAGCGTGGAAGCTTTGCTCGGGCCTGTGTCCGAGTTGACCTCAGTAAACCTCTCCGGCGGGAGCTCGGATCCGTGGCAGCAGAGCTCCATTTTGGCAACAGTTTTGTTATAAAAACTTGAAGGAATTTGTGTTGACTGTGGAACGGTGCGCCTTGCCGGATCCTGCCAGCTATGCCGGATTCTTCTTCTTCATCTTTTGGTCCTGGATTTGGGCCCTGGATGGCAGCGATCAGGCGCAGGAAATCTCCCCAGGACATTCCATCGAGTGAGCGGATCAGTGCTCCCAGGCCGTCCCCTGTTTCGGCTGAAGGCTGGCAAATCCCAAAGAAATTGGCTCGTGGTAGTCGGGTAGGGGGAGTGCTTTGCTTTCTTCTTCTGTGGAGTTGATGAATCAGGCAGCGTTCTGCTCTGGGAGAAGCTAGCGTCGAGTCCCCCTTTGAAGGAAGCAGGGAATGTAGTGAAGCAGCAGGTGAAGGTCTGCCTGTGCCGCAAGCCACTGTACTAAGTTTCAGTCTGAAACTGTGACTGTAACTAAGCTTCAGCCTGTGCCGGTTCCCACTGCAACTAAGCTTAGCCTGAGTCAGTGACTGAAGGGGCCAGTGACTCCAATCCTTTTGCTTGCTTGGGGTCTGATTGCTGGACTATGCAGTCTAAGTCCTGGGAGGGTGATTATACTGGTCCTGCTAAGAGGTCCCGGCCTGTGGAGATTCTGTCGCAGCGAGTGGCCTCCAGGACCTCTAAAGTTAAAGGGAAAGCCCCCTTTGGGGGAAAAGCTAGTTCCCAGGGGTCATTCACTTTTCTAGCATCTGATGACTCTACGGGGGTCTTTAGACCCAACGGGGCCAGGGAAGAAGAAGTCCCGTCGCAAGGAAAGGGCCGGGTCTGCGGTCTGTTTCAGGGCTCTCCTTGCCGGCTCAGATGGAGGATGCTAGTCATGATTCAGCGGTCCTTCTGCTTAAGAAGGCCATTCTCGGGCGAGGAGGTTGAAGCCATGGATTCGTCCCACTGAAGGATTCTATTCTCCGGACGTGGAGGTTGAAGCCATGGACTCGTCCCACTCGACGGATTGTAGGGGTAAGGGACCTTCTGAGGGTTCTTTCCATCTGATGATCATCTTGTTGATGAATTGATGGGGGATACGGCTGGGGTCCCCCCC
This sequence comes from Calamus simplicifolius, assembly GCA_900491605.1. NCBI lineage: Eukaryota > Viridiplantae > Streptophyta > Magnoliopsida > Arecales > Arecaceae > Calamus > Calamus simplicifolius. The sequence continues at coordinate 72,050 of UESW01003836.1, read as the reverse complement.
ACTCATGCCTCTGAATGAAGATTCTTGTCTGGAATGTGCGCGGAGCCCAGAAACCATCGTTTCGCTCCGCGTTTGGAAGGCTTTTGCAGCTTCATGGTTTTGATCTCTGTGTTCTTCTGGAAACTCGGTTGTCGGGGACTAGTCTTGTTTGCTTCCGATGTATGGTTTCCAGATCTTGGGCTTCATATGCCATTGACTCGATAGGTCTCTCTGGCGGTATTGTGGTTCTGTGGAGAGCTGATAATATCAGTGGATGCCTTTCACTGCTGTGGTCAGCAAGTTGCTTTGGTCATTTCTGACGGATCTTCTGGTCCCTGGCTTCTATCGGGGTTTATGCCAGTACTGATTTCAGGGTGCGCTGTGTTATGGACCGAGATTCATTCCTTACTGTCCCAGGGTTTTCTCTCTCATTGCGGGTGATTTCAACTGTATTGTCGGGGCCAATGAGAAACGAGGTGGCAGGCAGTCGGTTGGTTCCTGGAAAGAGCTGAGTTCAGGAACTTCATTGCTTCAGCTGGTCTTTTGGATCTGGGATTCTCAGGGACCTAGTTCACTTGGTGTAACAATCGCCAGGGCTCAGCTAGGGTGTGGGAAAGATTGGATAGGGCCATGGCCAATTCTAAGTGGCTCCAGCTTTTTCCCTCTGCCATTGTTACTCATATGTCCAGAATTGCTTCGGATCACTGTCCTATTCTTATCTCTACTGATGTGTCTCTCCAGCAGAGTAGGCTTTTCCGATTCGAGAAATTCTAGACTTTCTATTCTTCTGCTAGAACTATTGTCTCTCAGGTTTGCGGTTGCCTGTCAGAGGGAGTGCCACCTACAGACTTTGAGACGATTGGTCCTTGCTAGACGCAGACTTTGTAGATGGAGTAGAAGGGAGGTGGGGGATATTGCTCGACAGGTTGAGCAGACTGAGTCTATTATTTCTTCTCTGCAGTCCAAGAAGATCAGAGGGTTACCTTCTTGATCCTGATCTTTTGACCCTTAGAACCAGTTTGGCTCTTCATCATTCCCTCTTACTGCAGCAGGAGACGTTCTGGAGGCAGAGGTCCCGCATTCATGGATTCAGGAAGGGGATTCTAACACTAGATTCTTTCACCAGGCCACATTGAAATGACGGCTGTGAACCGTATTAGACGGCTTATTGATGAGGAGGGTAACCCTCAGGAGGATCTCCAGAGGATTAGAGATCAGATGTTCCATTTCTTTCAGTCTAGATGGTCTGAGCATTCTGGTGAGGGGTTCCCGGTTTTCCCGGTCTCTTCTTCCTCCAGGGTTTCTGATGTGGAGAATGATCTTCTCATCCGTCCATTTCTCCGGATGATATTCGGCGGGCTTTATGGGATCTTGGTATGGACAAGGCTCCTGGCCTGATGGGTTCCCGGCGTTCTTTTTTTGCAACTATTGGGATATTGTTGGACATGATGTTGTGCAAGCTATCCAGCTTGTCTTCCAGTCTAAGGCTATGCCTGCTGATTGGAATCAGACTCTCATCACCCTGGTGCCCAAACACCCTGATGCTTCCTCTCCTAGCACTACCGCCTATCAGCCTCTGCACTACCCTATATAAAGTATGTGCACGGATATTGGTCTCCCGCATGTGTTCCGTGTTGCCTCGCCTCATCTCTCCTGAGCAGGGGCTTTCATCAGGGGGCGTAGTATCACTGATAATGCTCTACTTGCTCAGGAATTCATGCATGATCTTCAGCGAGCTCCGGGCCGTCAGAGTCTTATGGCTGTCAAGCTTGATATGAGAGAGCTTATGATAGATTGAGCTGGGATTTTCTGCGACACACCCTTTTTGAGTTTGGGTTTACGGAGCTTTTTGTTGATTGGGTTATGGCCTGTGTTCACCGGCCCTCCTTCTCCCTCCTGATTAATGGTGGTCAGACGAATTATTTTACTCTGAGGTTGGGCTAAGACAGGGTTGCCCTCTTTCTTTTCTGTTTATTCTTCGGCTGACTCGTTGTCACTACAAGAGAAAAAAAATATTGTGACGCTTAAATGCGTCGCTAATGCGTCGCTAAACATGCTATTGCGACGCAATGACAACGTCGCTCAGATGATCGTCGCAGTCTCAATTTGTCGCAATTACGTCGCTTCACAGTGACTCTTTGCGACGCAGCAATGCGTCGCAATATTGCGACGCATCATAAATGCATCACTAATTTTAAAACTTAATTTTAATATTTAATAATATATTAAATATTATGACGTATTCAAGTGCGTCGTAATATAGTGACGCACTTGAATGCGTTGCAATATTTAATAATAATATTTTAGATATAGTAGCGACGCAATTTGAGTCGCTAATGCATCGCTAATTAAATTTTTTTTAAAATATTACGATGCCAGGTCATTGTATCGTAATATTTAATAATAATATTTTAGATTATTAGCAACGCAATATGAGTCGCTAATGCGTCGCTAATTAATTTTTTTTTAAATATTGCAACGCCGAGTCATTGCGTCGTAATATTTAATAATAATATTTTAAAAATATTAGCGATGCAATTTCAGTCGCTAATGCGTCGCTAATTATTTTTTTAAAAAAAATAAAATATTAAAAATTAAAATGGTTAATACAGTTTCGTTACATTTAAATATTGATCGAAACATTCTTCACTCATATTGATCCAAACAATAATTCAATTTTAAAAATAATTAATATATTAAAATTTTGAAGTTTTCATGTACATAATAAAAAAATAAAAAAATACATCAAGAATCCGCGCGATTACATGGAGGCTGGGAACCCTGCAACAGGCGGCTAACCATATCCTGCAACTGACGCATCTGATCTTGCACGTCTGCAAGCTCCTGCTGATGGCCTCGCATACGCTGATCGAACTCATGCTCGAACTCCTGCCGAACCTCCTGACGAAACATCCTGCCGAACCTCCTCCGTAATATATCTCCGAATGTCGTCTAAACGCTCGATAAGAATATCACCACAATATCGCAAGCTGGAGGCTTGATGGAAAATATGCAGAAGCTCTAGTACCCAGACCATAGACTCTGCGGTCTCGCGGCTAGGCACCAACAGCCTCCAAAAACACACGCCGACTCTCCTCTGCTGAGAGTTCGACGGGCGTCTCCCCATCAGTGGAGTCGACCTGCGATGCCTGGGAGCGAAGCTCCTCGACTCGTGTCTTTGAATTATAAAATCAACAATAAATGAATCAATAAATTTCTCTAAATAAAATTTTAAAATTAAACAGATACTACATAAAGCTAATTTCTTACCGCAACCTCCCGTGATCGCGTGTCGACCCAGGAACCATCCCTCCTGGTGTGTGTCGCCCTGAATAGACGAAACTCACCAGGATCTCCTCCCTCCTGCTCAGACTATAAAATAAAAAATTGATATTAATACAAATATTTGTAAATAACTAAATTAGTAATTAAATTATTTATGTTTTCTTACCATACGACGTCTGTGCTCCTGAATCGAAATGGAGCCCGAAGTATGGCGGGAGAGACCCGTGCCAGGACCGCCCTTCTCGGATCGGCGGTTCGTGCTGGCTGATGCGGACCTCCTGCGCCAGCCATCGGACTGCCAGGCCTGCTGCCACTCGTGCCAAATACCCTCTGGCACATGCGCAGGATGCTGACCCGATGACCTCCAACGATGAAGCATGTCGGAGTATCGGCGTCCCGTAAGAGCCTCCCATGCTGCCCTAATGGCATCATGGCTGGCAGGGTCCCACGTAAACTTTTTCTGCATTAAAATAAATAGTTAGTTTCAGAATTTATTAAGATTAAGAAATTTTATATCAGTGATAAATTGTATTTAATAAGTTTACCTGAAACTCAGAAAAATAAAACTCCCTCGTGGCTGCAGATACGTGGCGCCAATCGTAGCCACTGGGATCTGCACGCCTCTGAAATACGGCGCTGATGTGGCTGGATACATGATGCTGCTCAATAAATCTGTTAAAAAAATGCATGTTTATAAGTAATTGACTTAAAAACATAAACATATATTTTTAATTAGTATATACTTACAGCCCATGAGCATCCAGTCGAAGTACGGTGCGGCCGATGGTGGAAGAACTCTCGGAGGTATGTGCGATCGGCTGGATGGTAATACCAATGCAGGATCACCGCCGACTGCTGGAGAGATCTGTGCGATGTGTGGAGATCCGAACTCTCCATCTCCAAAGCTCATGTGATCTGATGCAGCAGGGCTACGTCCCTGCTCACTCCGTATGTCGTCGGTAGATCTACCTCTGCCCGTCATACTGAAAATACTAAAGATTCATGCAATTAAATTACGATTAATGATTGACTATGTAAAAATTTAACACTTATAAAATAAAGTTGAATTTAAAAAACCTCTATGTTTAATCGGTGTCATTTGTTTCATGAAATGTTGGTTCAACATCTGATGCCGTATCGGACTGCGATTCAGTTTCATTATCATCGGAAGGAAACCGAACATTTGCATCCGCAATTTCTTGGACATCACCATTTGGATCTCTAAGTGATGTTTCAGGAGCCCTTGTGTCGTCCTCAATTGCATGCATTTCCATCTCATCCTCTTGAAATGCAGGGCACTCGGCTGATTGACTTGATGAACTCTCCTCTAATAAGATTGTTGAACGTGGGACGATTTTAGAAACAGCCCACCAATCTCGCTTGTCGTTGCGCAAACTTGGATATCCGCAGTAAAACACTTGCTGAGCTTGGGATGCAAGGATGAATGGGTCATATTTCTGCAATCTTCGTCGATGGTTCACTTCAACCAAATTGTAGTCGTTATGAACCCTTTTGCCCACAGGAACTGTCGGATCGAACCAATCGCAACGAAACAATACGGTTCGTTTCATAGGCCAACTGGGATATTCAACTTCAACCACCTCTACTAACTTTCCGTAATAATCTGCATATTTGCTCCAACACTTTCTCCTTTAACACACATGCCCCAGTTCTGCGTGCCTCTTGAAGCTGCTAATCGTTCAATCTGAAATTTGTACCCATTAACAAAATAGCCAGTAGAGGTTGTTACGGTCTTCAATGGCCATTGCGATAGACATTTAATGAAAATATTGTCGGTTGTGGACCATGGACCGTTTACCTATAAATTAATAAGCTATTCACAACCAATTCGAAAAATAAAAGCCATTATTGAAATTGATTGAGTGATACTACTCACAAATTCATAAAACCAGTAAGCGAACTCCGTTTCTAACTTCTGCCCAATTGCAACTTGACTGATGTCGGGATTCATCTGTCGTTGTCTATCACAATACATCCTTATGGGATGATAAGGATTAAAACTTATGTTAGCAATTAAATATTATGGTATATTGTAATTTAAATTAGAAGTTCCAATTAAGCATTGAAGTATACACTTACTCAATATATGGATCGACTTCTCTACAGTTCATTAGGATGTAATAATGTGCTGCATTATACTCCATATCGCTAAGATTTCTTGACTTCTGCCCCCCAAATGAACGGCCGATACCTTTAAAAATTGATATTCTACCATCATTAGGTTCTCCTTCGTCCACACATACGTCATCGTTACGACCAAGATTTTGGCTCCTCGTGTGGACGTGACCCTCAAAGTAATGCGAGGCAAAAGCTGAAACTTCTTCGACCAAGTGTGCATTGCATATAAACCTTCAACCCTTGCCTTATTACGCACATTATTTTTTAACTTCTTAAGGTACCTATATGTAAAGTTGAGACAAAAAATTAACCAATTTTCTCAATGAAATAATATTTGAAATGTCAACATGTCTTAATGATGTATATATTTACCTCTCGAAAGGATATCCAGCGATACTGCACGGGACCAGCTATGCTCGCTTCGTATGGCAAGTGAACCGGTAAATGCTCCATTGAGTCAAAAAAACTGGGAGGAAATATTCGCTCCAGCTTGCATAAAATAATTGGAATTTCTCCTCAAGCCTTGCCATGGATGCAGAAGTAATGACTGTGGCAGATAACTCCTTGAAGAACAAGCTGAGCTCTGTCAATGCCTTCCAGACATGTTGCGAAAGCAACTCACGAAAAGCTATAGGCAATAACCGTTGCATGAAAACATGGCAGTCGTGACTCTTCATGCCGAACAACTTGAGCTTATGCATGTCCACACACCTACCGATATTTGAGGCATAACCATCTGGAAATTTTAACCCTCTAAGCCAGTTACATAAAACTTCTCATGAATTTCTGTCAAGAGTGTAACAGGCTTTAGGATAGTCCCGTCGGCACTCCTCCTCAAATCACCTCTTCTGCAATACTGATTAAGTTCTTCTCTTGACTTTGCAGTGTCTTTGGTTTTTCCCGGGATGTTTAGCACCATGTTAAATATGTTATCAAAGAAATTTTTCTCGATATGCATAACATCCAAGTTGTGCCGGATGAGATTTGTGCTCCAATACGGCAAATCCCAAAATATACTCCTCTTTTCCAGTTATGTTCTTTACGTATACGACTATTTATTCTATCTGCATCGGGTTCCCAAGCATACCTTAACCCCAAATGCTCTATAGTATCAAATATCCGTGCCGGACATACCGGTTCGGCGAATTTTGTGACTGCTTGTTCTTCCAAAAGGCGGTCAAGTTACGCCTGTAAGGATGATTTGGAGGCAAGAACTTCCTATGATTATCAAACCATGACTGCTTACCACTCTTCTGCAATGTAAATGCATCCGAATCATACATGCAATGGGGGCATGCCAGACGTCCAGCAGTGCTCCAACAGACAACATTGCATATGCCGGGAAGTCACTTATTGTCCACATCAAAGCAGCTCTCATGATGAAATTCTGTTTCATAGAAATGTCGTAGGCTAGGACTCCTATTTCCCCACAACAACCGATAAACACTGGGAATGACCCTCATACAATTCTTGATTTGCAGCACGCAACATATCATAAAATTATTGTGCATCTGGATTTGGTTCTTCCATAAATGTATTCTGATTGAATTCATTACCCGATGCATTCATCACCATTTCTTCATATGTGTTTAAATTCACAAATGGTTCATCTACGGGAATTGACACTTGTTGGCTTGTAACAACTGCTGGAATTTCCTCTGGTTCACCATGACAGTACCAAACATCGTAATCAGGAACAAACCCCTTTTTACACAGATGCACCTTAACAGTTTCAACATCTCTGTAGGCTTTATTCTGACACCTGTGATAGTTGCATGGGCACCTAATCCTAGGCCCATCCATCCATTCAGGTTGGCTACATGCAAATGCGATAAATTCTTCCAATCCATTCAGAAAATCTGGATTAAGCAAGCCATCTTTTATCCTTGCATACATCCACGAGCGAGCCCGCTCATTTTTGACCGACTTATACAATTTCTGGTAAACCATTAAAGGAAACCACATTATAAAACTATATTAGCATTACTAAATATATATATTAACAACCATTTAAATCATTTATAACTAAACCAATTTTCTTTTACACAACTAAGGTCCCTACCCTGCAAGGCCGGGCCACGGCTACGATCCTTGGCGTGCTAGCAAGGACCGAGGCACAGGTTCATGCCAGGCTAATGCTAGGGCTTGAGTTCGGGTCGGGCCGCAAGGCGGTCCGTTCATCATGAGACTTCACAAGCATTCAAGTGTCCTAAATTAATTCCACCTTCACTCCATGTCTAAAAGGTAAGGCCCTATCCCATTCAAGAATATTTTTTGTGATATGTTATTCTGCTATTAATTATCATCGATCGGTTACGTTGAAATTTCAGCAGCATTTCCCATATGTTCTCCTAAATGTGTGGCATATATGCCACACTAGGAGAACGTATGAGCAAATACAAACCGCAATCTCAACCAACGATGATTAATAGCAGACTAACATATCGCAAAAAATATTCTCAAACTGTCCACCAGGACAATTTGAGAATTTGCAAGACTAAGTCTTACAAATTCTCAAACGGGTCTAAAGGTTATAGTGCTGTGATTAATAATATGAAAATCCGAAGACAATCGAACTTATGCTTGTTATTCATAAATTCTTGTCAATTATACATATATAGGAATAGTGTTCTATATATATAGTCACTGACTTCTTAGATTATTATGTCGAATATAAATGTTTGTGAAGACTAAAATATAAATCATTGAAACTACTAATTTGTTGCTGAAAATTAAATAAAATACAACAAGACTTTCATTCTAGCATTACATAATTTAATGCATCATTCAATTTGAAGCAGAATGTAAATAATCAAGACATAACAATTGTAAATAACTACAATGCACAAATATTATTGCATAAACAGCTATAAAGAAATGAAAAGCTAGACTGCTATTTTGAAATTAGCTAATCTAAAGAGTTATGGTTAATGAGCTAAATTAGTTGACCTAAATAGCTAAGCTAATTCAGCTCTGTTGACCCAATTAAGGATTTTGATGATTAACAAAACTATTTGAGTATAACATTTGAAGTTACTAATGATTTTGATTAAGTTTTTCAGATTATAAGTCTACTTGATATCAAAATCAAGAGTCAAATCAAGTTCTGGTTCGAATCTAATGTCAAGGTAAGATTACAGACATTAGAGTCAACACATGGAATCGCAGAGTCAACTCCAAAAAATAGTACAGACTTAGAGTCAACTCCGGGATTGTGAGAGCCGACTCTATCAGAAAAACAGAATGATGGATTTTCAGGCTACGACTTAGAGTCGACTCCCAGACTGTAGAGTCGACTCCAGAAAAATTTTGTGTCGACCCCAAAAAGTCAGAGACGACTCCAGATCGAGCGGATTAAATAATTTCAAGTTAGAGCCGACTCCAGAAAAGTTAGAGCCGACTCCAGAATGTCAGACACGGCTTCCAGAACTATCAGAACGACTCTAAACTTTATCTTTATCTTTTTAATCCCAACGGCTATTGTTATTTATGGATCTAATCCTTCTTACACTTGCTTCTAACGGATAGTTTCAAACTATTTGTGGATTAATCGGATCTATAGAAGAGGGTTTGTTGCATCCCAAAAAAAGAAGACAAGAGAGAGGCAAAAAGAAAGAATAAAGAAAATCTTTGAGATCTATCAGAAAAGAAAAGAGGGAATCAAAAATGATGCATCCAGCTCCAATTTCACACATTATTCTCTTGGCAGCTGCAGAGCCTGCCATTATTAATCAAGAATGCTTATCAAGTTTGAAGTAATAATGAAAAATATTAAGTCTTTGCTTCTTTAAAAAAAAGATATAACTCAAAACCGAGCAAAATGATAGAAAAGAATTCATACAGCCGACCCTAACTATTTTGGGCTCAAGCCCCTATTTCGGACAGCTGCTAGGAGGGCCTACAGCAGTTGTTTCCTATCAACTATGCTGTTTCCCAATAGATAGGGTCAACAGCTTCCCCAAACAAGACCTAAGGCTTATCCAGTCCAATAATTTCATCACTCCAGTGCTACCTGGTTTGCCAATTGGGACTCTTTCGTTATGTACAAGAGAAAAGAGGCTTCTCTTCACACTAACACTTGTGCATAAAAGAGTCATCTATGAGATCAGGATAATATTCTTGGGAAGAAAAACAGAAACGTAGTTCAAAAGCAAGAGAAATTGGATAGATAATGTTAACTAAAGCTGTCACTTGGAAATATATTTCAACCCCTCCCAAGTTTTCTTGAATAACATTTAGACCCTAAAGTTTAAAAAGTTTCAATTAATGCCATCAAATTACTTTATAGCAGCAACATGGTCCATCCGTCCATATCAGTTAACCGAAGTCTGATGTTAAATAATCACATAACTAAAAGATGTTTTTTTCTCATATACCCTTTCTCCATTTTTTCCCTAATTTTTCTACTGTCTGACCCCTAAAACCTCATCCGTCACCAATCTCCTCACTCTAATGGACCTCCACCCTCAAAACCCTCCCTATGGTTCCCCAAACCCCATCATAAACTGTTGCTTCTGTACCACCACCATCACCTCAACTCATCCTCATCATGCTAAACTTCGTCGTCATTGCTGTCCCCAATTAATAAGCAAATGCACCATGCCATTGGCACTGTGTTCCAAAGACCAAATGCCATGCGGTGCTCTGCCTCTCTTACTCCCCTCTCTCCCTAATGGATGTCCACCAAAGATTTCGCAAGAGTGCCACCACCATCATATGCCTACTAGAGATCACAGCTAGCTAGCGGTGACATTGCCCAATTTAGATGTTGGATGCCTTCCCCCTCCTCATTTGGCACACCAAACTTCTCTTTCCACAATCTTTGCCACCTCACGTCTTCCTAATGTGTACTAGTGCGAAATCTAATTGTTAGCCTCATCACCACCACAATCCCTACCCTTGCTGCCACCGATCCCCTTCTTTATGGCACTAACCCAAGATCCAAGAAAATACCAATCAATGCTGAGGACAACGAGATCATCTCTTTTGTGGTTGTCGGAAAGACCCTCTCCTACAATGTCAAATCCAAGCTCGAAGATTGCATCACTGTTAGGATCAAGTGGTAGGAGATTGAGAGGATGACTGGAGTATAGCCCATTCCCACTCATAGGAGTAAAACCATAGGTTAATTCCAAGGCATTATTGCAAGATTCTAGTGAACCATGCCCACTTGCCAATAGAGGGTCATCAACTAGGCTGCTGCTACTTCACCACCATCGAGGGTTGTCTTATAGCAAACACTAGCCAGAGGTGGAAGGCAATTGCAAAGTACGATGGCACTGAGCATGCTCTGAAGGGCCAAGATGATAGGGGTGCCATTGGTTTCCCTCCTTTGATGCCCCCTATACTTGATGCTAAGAAGAACTGGATCAAAACCCTCGTTAGCTCCCTTATACTCAAATCCCATCAGCTCCCTACTCTCCAAGGTTCTCTTCATCATCAGCTCCCATGGCTTCCCCAAGCTTGGTCTTCATGTCGAATCATATCCATTGTGTTTCTTTAAGAGTGATACATAGAGCAGCTAGGTGTCAAATGAAATGCCATAAAGGGACCAGCCAGCATGAATGGCAATGATCATGCCTTTGGTTGTAAACGACATAAGAGTAGTCACTATCGCTACTCAATGAGATGGCAAAGTAAAAGGCAATGTTGAGATGATGAAAGTGGCATGGAGGAAAGGTTGGTTGAGGGTGTCAATTGTTGATTTAAGTTTTTTGTTAAACAGATAAGTAGAAGGGTACTGTAGTATTTTGCACATATCCATTAATAGTATTGAGGACCACATAATATGTTGGTCCACATTTCTGCAATAAAGTAATTTGATGGTGTTAATCGAAACTTTTAAAAATTTTAGGGTCAAAGTATTATTTGAGAAAACTTGGCAGGGTCAAAGTGTGTTTTTCCCTGCTTGTCTTTTGCTACTTAAGAGCCAATATAATGGAAATTCGCTAAGCCCAAGTTATTTTTTTGCTCATAACAGCCTTAGTTTCAGATTTATGTAAAGCAGTAGAAGAGTACCATATGCATTAGCAAATAACTTTCAAGAAAATTGCACTAACATTCTTTGTTGCAAATCGTTCGTAAGTGTATTATTATTTTTATAGGTTGTATGGAGGATGATAACAGGAAAACAAATAGCGTGCAAGATTATTTCCAAGCAAACTAAATAATCAAATAAATATATTTTCTAACTCTGATTCAAAGTGTAGACCACAGAATTGAAAGTTTAATGCGTTAAAGTTGAACATGACAAAATCACAGTAATAATAGTTAATAACTGAAGCAAGAAACGACCAAGAAGCATCATGAAATCTGATAAGTGGCACGAGTGGCATCCAAGGTAGAATATCAAAACGCAATACATGGCCTCATCATAGTGTGAAATGCCAAAATTAACCTCACAGTTATATAAATAACTCTAGTGGAATGCGCAGGTAGTCTATTTTGACTAGTCAACTTACCTGCTCATCACGCACAAGTTTTGCTCTGAAATTTCTCCAATCAGACAATGTATGATGGGACTTGTGGGGGGATTCACTAGATTTCGATTTGTCATGGAATGGATGAATTCCTTCAGAGCCATCTCCCTCAGGAATTGATGGATCATTGTTTCCTGCTAACCAAGAAAAGATGTAATCACCAGTACAGCAGTACCTAATCAAAACCTAATAAAATCTCATTTCGAGCATGCACGACATAGAACATAGAACACATTCAGGTTGCAAGAATTCACTAGAAGATTTAATTCCATTAAACTTAACTAACAGTAGTTTATAAACAAAAAGTGAAACTCTAGATGCTAGGCTATTTCTAAAGTTTGATGATTTATAAAAGAAAATAAGCTTTAAAATATCGGTGAAGAACTAAAAAGTAAATGGGTAGCTTATGAAATTCAACAGCTAGGTGACTGCAAATCATCTCAAAGGGTTTCCTCTAGGAAATTGAGGCATACTCATTCTTATCTTGGAGTCTCACCATAAGTAGAGAGAAATCTCAGGTTTTATCTTCTGCTGCCTCGGATTTGTCCCATCTGTTGTATGTGTATATATGACTAAGTCAAAATGAAATTAAGCAGTTAAAATTCCATGAACTTCATTTCAGCACATAACATAAAACCTTACAACCTTGACTACCTACGTTAATATCCTTACAACAACAGCAAATGCCTGCTGTAAAACCAGTCTCCAATGGCCCATCTTCAAACCTCAAACTTATTTCCTTACCTCATTCATAAACACAACCTGAAAACCATCTGGCAAATTCTGAGCCAATACTTTTCATGATCTGAATCCTATTAACTGTCCATTATAAAATGAAATAAGTTCTTCCATCCCTTATTGATCATTGCCATTACATAACATGCACCTTGAAATGGATTCCACATCAGCAAGAAATTATAGTTTTAAGGGATGATTCTTGCTGCTGCATGCTGACTGTTCTTGAAGGGGCATTCATTGCATCCCTATAAGTCTTTGAAAAATTAGTCAGCTTCACTCACTACCTTCGTTAGCTTCAAGATTTGTAACTAGGCTAGCTTCCTAGATTCAAATTCTGAGTTTTTGTAGCATATTTGCGTTGGGTTAGGTCAGTTTCCTCGTACTAGTTTAAGTAAATTTTCATGTGTATATTCTCCTCTATCTTTTTATTAGGTTGATTTTGTCCTTGAAATGCATTGCAGTCCATCATTAAGGAGTGCATTTAGATCATTCTTGTTAGGTTTATCCTATGTCATGGTAGGTATAAGAGCTTACGTTATGCACAAAGTAAACCATCAATGAGGATAATAAAGGTGCATCAACCCATAGTACGCCTAGTACACAATTCAGTTTACTGTATAAGGATGGCACTGATATGGTATGGTACATTCGATATGGGATGGTATGCACATTTATTGCATGCTATGCTTAACATTGATCACTATAGGGGACCGGAAATGTTTGTACCTGATAGTGAATTAGGTCTCAAAGTGTCTGAAGCAACACAATCTAAAGGATGGCTTGCAATAGCATAGAAGGCGGCCTAAGATGTGGGGGAAATTGGTATTAACAAGAACTTTGTCAAATCTTGAATAATAAGTAATAACAAACTGTGAGTTTGTCCCATTGCAACTCAAATTGATTTCCAATTGGTATTGATCACAGAACCAGTTGAACATGGCACACCGAATTCAAATGTAAAAAATAAACAAACCAAGTTACTATAAAATCCTAAAAACCTATAATTCAAATGTTAAAAGAAGTCAATCCTTTAAAAATTGTAAGAAATAACTGCTAGAAACAAAGGACCGAGATATTATTTTCTTTGAAACACAGTAAAAAGAATCAAGACCCTAATTTATAAGAATCTCAACAAGATACTCAAATCAAAATATCTTTAAGAGACATTGGGCCATCCCATCATCAGATTTTTGACCTAACTTACCAAAATCAAAAGCATGTGCAAGGTCTGGTATGGGTGCCAGAGCAGCGAAGCAGAGCCTTCCCAAACATTTTGAGCAAAGAAGAAACTAGGAAGGTGGTGATGGCATGAGATATCAAATAGTTTTGTAGCAAGTGTGGCACTCTATCAAGAAGATTCTCACTACAAAGAATACAATTAACCATGATAAGCATCAAGCCAAATGTAACTAAACTTATAGAACAAAATATATGGGTCTTGAATTAAGATTTTAATCAACTGCTTAAATGCCCAAAATGAATGTGCGCCCACAAGTTATGCCTCTCCAAAGATGTTGACTCAGTCACACTCCAATACCACATCTAGCACCTCCAAAAGGCCTTAAACCAAAAAGAAGTAAACACAACAATTTTTTATGACTGACTATAACTTGGAAGGAATATCATGATTTTGGGTTAATGGCTCTTCAAAAATTGCAAGCTTGTCTCTCAAAATAAACTCATTAAATTGCCATCTTCAATTTTCAGCACCATTCCTTTGCTGCTTACGGTTCAAAAAATCAAATTAGTCACTTGGTAGTGGAGCCCTATAGAGCTAGACTGCTCAAACCAAAACCATCTCAGTGCTTTAACCAAGTAGTTGGTATAGGTAGGCCCCAATCCACAGATCATCTCCAACTTCGCTGCCTGAAGAATCAATGTAGCGTTATGAGTTTCTTTTTTCTACGAAACCACCACTTTATTTCCTACAACTCAACTCAACTCAACTCATCCAAGCCTTTTCCCAACTACATGGGGTGGCTACATGAATCTGCTTCCTCCACTCTACTCTATTCAGGACTAAGTCGACACTCAAATTACAAATAGTTATATTTTTTTAATTATTCATGTTAGTTTAGGTGTACCTCTACCTCTATCATTGCCATAGATTGTTAAAAGAACGCTGTTTTTAACTGAAGCACCTAAATGTCTTCGTTGTATACATCTAAACCATCATAATCTATTTTCTCTCATTTTATCTTCAATTGGGGTTACTTCTATCATTTCTCGTATATATTTATTTTTAATTCTATCTTTTAAAGTTTTACCATATATCCATCTTAACCAAGTAGTTTTACCACTTTAATTCCCAGCAATCTATAAATCAACATGCTGTCTATTGAATGTTTCCAAAATCAATATAGCAACCTCCTTCAGTGCTTTTTAGTGTCAATCCAGCTTTCAATCAAATGCACACTTATTTATTCAAATCTACATCTAATTTCATATTCAAAGGAAAAAATCTAATAGGTTGATCTAGGCAAATGCACGCTTCAATCAATTCTAGCAAGCAAAAATCTGATGGTCGAGGTAACGTCTCAATGATCTTTAAGGAGAATATTCACTAATGTCATTAGGAAAGATATATCTCTCAAAAGAACATAAAATGTTCATTCAAATTCTACTGTCAACTACTATCACAGTCAACAAAAGTGCTTTCAAATGATTAGAGCTGGGGAAGATCTGACTATTATGAAAATAGCAGTAACTATTATACTCTAATCCCTTATGAAAGACAAGCTCTTTGTCTATCCAATGTTAACAGAATGCAAAACAAGTTGTGAATTCCTCTCTATAATGCAGAAGAAACGAAACATATATTCCCAACATTCAGTTTTTACCTCTTCAAAAAAAAAAAAAAGGTTGGGGTGGGGGGGATGAACCCCGGTTGGAAGTCTAAGAAACCGATGAATCTAATCTGACCGCCAAAGATCATTGAAAAGGATGCTTCTTTTTTTTCTAAATACATCCTAATCAAACACGGCCATCGCCTTTTTCCAATAGATCGCAACCAAATAACACCAGACCGGCAATTCCAAATCAATTCGAGGAGGGGAACACAAAAGAAAAACAAAAGAGAAGACCTTACCGGAAGAAGAGGGTTTATCATGGTTCTTATTCTTGCCCGTGGCTCTCACCACAAGAGATCGGTGCCTCAAGGAAGAAGCCCTCCCGGTCCTCCTCGCCGAAACCCTAATCTGGAGGCCTCCGCCAAATCCGAGGGCCTCCTCCGCGCCGCCGAGGACCCTCCATCCGCCGGTCTGCCTCAACCCCTTGTCCAGCCTCTTCGTGGCCGGCCCCCAGACGAGGCCTCCGCTCTTGGGATTGAGAGCCAAGATGTCCATGGCCGCGCTATTGATCTCAGAATTCTTCTCTTCTCAATGGTTTTGTTCTCCAATTTGGCGTTCGATTTGGGAATTTTAGGAGGGAGAGTGTTGCAGTTGGGAAGCGGAGGCGTGGGATGCGACGAGAGCGAGAGAGAGGGGGTGGCGTGGGGAGGAAACCGCGGGTGGGGTCACCCCCGGTGGGTAAGGTGCGCGATCCAGCTAGGAATTCTGGCGGCTTAGCCGTTGAAACGGTTTCCGAAGTCTGTTGAGCGCTGGCAAGAGATTACGCAAAGAATGTTGCGTTGCGTGCCGATGGAGCAATATGGTATGGCAAATTACAATTGCGTCAACGTGGTCAAAATAATAATAATAATTAAAAATTTTAAAAGCATTATGCTAAAAGAAAAAAAAAATGCAGCTGATAATATTATATTATTTTACTTCTTTAGCTAAGGTGCAGTACCAAAGCTCGGTTGATGATTAATTAATTTGTTAAGAGATCATAACCAGATTGCTGTAAAAGTTTTTAAAAACTTAATAAAAATTAACCAGTAGAAAATAAATTTTAGTTATAAATATTTTTTTTCTATCTTGAAACTATTTTATTTAGTGCTATAAAGTAGCTTTACGTGCGAAATTTTACCACCATCCTATGAATACTCTTTCACTCAAGTCAAACCAAATTATTGATACTATAAGGATAGCTTTATGCCATAGTAAAATTCTATTACCATTTCATGAATAATCTTTTTGACTTGAATCGAGCTGGATTATTAATACATTGGTACCGTAAGGATGATTTTATGCCATAGCATGACTTTAGCCATCATCATCTTATGAGTAACTCTTTTATTCTATTCATCAACTTTTGTATATCGAATCGATTCTAATACTATTTGTAAAGTTTTAAGCCCTTATGCTAGTTTAATTAATTTGTAAGCTTAAAAATTTGAGTGAAAATTAATTCTTAATATGTGAACATGAGTTAAACTTTATTTTTTCATTCAATATGGGGTCATTTTTGAGGTATTAAAAGGGTATATTATCTCGCTTCTTAGCCAAGATCACAGAATTGAGAGACTTCATCAATTTATTTTGATTAAAGCTTGGGAGAAGGCAATTCATATCATGCTCTCAAGTTAGTAGGTTATCCTTAACTTCCTTATTTTCTTTATTTACTAGGCATCAATACCCATTATTATTTCTTCAATGGCTTAATAAGAATATAATGAAGAGATTGGATTTGCATTAAAAAATAAAGACATTAATGTATATTAATGATTAATGATTTTCATTATATTTGCTTTAATATATATTATTATATATATATATATATATATATATATATATATATATATATATATATATATGATAGGACCGTTAAATCAATTATACTACTGAATACACGTATTACATATGTTTTTATTGAGGGCAATAATAAACAAAACAATTACTTAACTAAAATGGATTATTTTAATAATAAAGGATGCTATTAAAGAGAAGACGTTTTAGGGAGGTAGATTTAGATTTAAATTTTGCTTCATTTACGCTAGAAATATAGATATGGATCGAAGCACAAGTGGTGCATCAATATTCCTTTTCTTCCCCTTGATATTCATTAAAATTAGATTATATACATTAACACTGTTGACGCCTAGTCACTTTCTTTAGATGCCGGGGAAACGGATGTCCTCCTCGGACTCCTGCAAGAAAAGTCCCCGGAGACCGGATGCTCCGATGGGGATCCTCCGACGCTCAAGTTAGTCATCCGGATATAGACGAGAACTAACTAACGGAAAGAAGCTAAAAAGTTGGGGTTTAGCTAGTGGGAAGAAGCTAGAAAACCCGAGTTCTTGATCTTTACTTACAGTGAGAGTGTGTGCTTTTATACCTGTTCGAAGATCCACCTTTTCGTTCCAGAAGATCGCTGATTTCGAAACACCTTATCCAATAATGGACAAAAAGGTGAGGCTGACAGTGACGGGTCATACCGTCACCGTGCATGTCGGAGGCATCCTGCGTTGCCTGCCAGTACGACTTCACAGGTGTCTAGTGGTTGTAGTTGTGCGTGGTGCGTGCCGTTGCAGGATGTGACCGTGCACAGTTGCAGGCGGGTGGTGAATTATACGCTGTAACGGGGTATGGTCACGCACAGTCGCAGAC
This sequence comes from Calamus simplicifolius, assembly GCA_900491605.1. NCBI lineage: Eukaryota > Viridiplantae > Streptophyta > Magnoliopsida > Arecales > Arecaceae > Calamus > Calamus simplicifolius. Next base: position 53,941 of record UESW01003836.1, on the reverse strand, counting down.
GTGCGATGGACCATACGTCGTTATGAGGTATGGCCACACGCTGTTACGGATGTGCGACGGACCACGTGGGTATGCCAGGTGGCTCGAGGCTATAGGTTGTTGGGCTCAATGGCTAGACCACGTACCGAGCACTGTTCATAGAGTCCGAGGCCATGGGGGTCTCGGAGGTTGAGATACTGTTTATACAGTCCGAGGCCGTGGGGTCTCGGAGGTTGAGATACTGTTCATGCAGTCCGAGGCCGTAGGGGCCCCAAGACCCCGATGGTCGGAGTTGACCCGATGCGAGGTGAAGTTGGAAAGTTGAATGACATTTTGGAGATGCGAAGAGTGAGTCAAGTCTGGTGCCTGGCGAGGCCGTTGCTGATATCCGAGGCTGAGGGGGTCTCGGTCAGGCGCTACTACTATTTATTTGACGGTGCTAGATCAGCCATATCAGATGCCCCCTTACCCCTGAGACGAAACGGGCCCACCCCAGTAAGGCGAAATGGGTGTCACCTCCCCAACGACTGATTCCCGTCCTTTGCGAACTGCCCCCGGACATGTATCTCTGGGCGCTGCAATGACTTTATGCAGGTGACCTGGGGAATGCGAAGGGGCAGCCACTACCGTCCACCCGATCTGCCGCAATCGTCCTCGAGGTGAGGTTGATCTTTTGGAACCCGTGAGAAAAGCTGGCGCCATCATTGCCCATCATAACGATGATGTCAGAGGTGTCCCATCATTGGCTGGAGGCGGATCGTATCACGCTGGGCGATCGCCGAGGCAACCCAGCCTATGGTGGGGGTCCACGTGGCTGATGAGACGAGGCAGGATGATTTGAAACTTAATAAAAAACTCGGAGATGGGTTGAATCTGATCACACTGCTCCTGCTATCGTTGTCTTCTTCCTCTGAACCCCTGCCTCCTGACCTTCCCTGCAACCTGAGAGCCTGCGTACGCCATTTTCTTCCTCAGTCAGCTCTTCGTCTCTTTTAGACTTCTCCGTTCCTTTTTCTAGCAATGAGTTCCAATCCTGGACCTCGAGGACGATTCAGAGGATCGTTCTTCTTCTACGAGGCTTCATGCTTCTCCTTCTCCTCCCCCTTCTCCTTCACCTCCTCTTGAGTGGTCCTCTGATTCGGAGGACCGCGTCCCTCTGGGTTGGCGACAGGTCGCCGGCGGGGCTCCTGCAGGGAGACGCCCGGTGGCGGCTGGCAGGGCCTCATCGAGGAGATGCCGGACAGAGGTCAGCACCTCCTCGAGGGTGGGGGCGGAATCCCCGGAGGGGACAACTTCCACGGTAATAGGCCAGGATTTGGCAAACATCCGAGCCCGTTACCACATCCCCCGGGATGTCGGGCTCTTTCTTCCGACTCCCGATGATAGAGTGATTTCTTCTCGACCCGGTCGAGTGGCCATTTATGAAATGTCTCTGAGGGTGGGCCTCCGTATACCCTTTCCTCCTTTTTCATCAGCCTCCTTGACTACTACTCCTTGACCCCTTCTCAACTGGTCCCGAATACCCTTCGGACCGTTAGTGCCTTCGTCATTCTCAGCCATCACCTCCACATTACCCCCCGAATCTCCCTCTTTCGCTCTTTCTACATCCTCCGGGCTCAGAAGGGTTGGTGGCTGTTCCAGCCCCGACCCGGCCGAGTCCTCAAACTTCTCCTTCCTACTTCCGTCAAGGGATGGAAATCCCAATTTTTCTTTGTCAATCTGGACCAGGTTAAGCCCCGGTGGGGGGACCCCGACCTCCGAGGTAACATGAATTCCACCATCCTTCCTGGAGACAAAGAAGCGTTAGGGCGGTTGTTGACTACCGACATCCCTCGGTGCAACCTGCTTCTAACTGAGGAGAACCTCCAGTCGGTGGGTCTCATCTCCCACCGTGGTGAGTAAGTCACCTCCATACTTAGTCAAGTAGTCTTCTTGTTTCGTTCGTTTTTCATTTTTTTTTACTGACCCGGGCCGATACTGTGCAGCGATGAAGGTCTCGACCAATAAACTCAAGAAGGCTGCCGCAAAAAGAAGGGCCCAGGAGGGGCCGAGCGAGGGACAGCAAACACCGGCCCCGAAACGTCCGACAGTGTGGGTGCCCGAGCCGCTCGCACCGCAAGAGCCTCTAGCCACCCCGGAGATTGATCTGACGGCCGACACCCTGCCAGAAAGGGCGGTGGCCGAGGGGGCAATGATGGAGGAGCCAGCCACGGAGGAGCTGGCGACAGCGGAGAAGCCCCTGCTCCCAGCGGACCAGCCCTCGCCGAGGAAACAAGGAGCTGGGGGGAGGGACCGTCAGGAGCAGCAAGTCCGCCCCCCGAGCAGACACCAACAAGCAGCCCTCAACGTGCCGAGTTCGAAAATGCCGAGGCCGCTAGGGGAAATGGAGTCAGACCGAGGCCGTCCCGGGACTCCGTTTTGAACGATGGGCGCTGGGCAGAACGACTTATCTCACCAGTCATCGTGCCTGAGGTCCAGGAAGAACTTAGCCATTTGAAGGCGGCTACGTTCTTCCGAGAGTCCTACGCGGTCCTGGTCAAAGTGAGTGGTCTTGCAGCCCCTTTCCTTTAGATTTCTCTTCTCTCTACTACTTTTTTTTTTGACATGAGGCATGCATGCAGCTTGTGAACTCCCTGGCGGCTACAAGGAAGGTTATCCATGGTGGAAAGACCCTCCTGCGAGGCCCAGCAGGAGGCCGAGGAGGCTCGTGCTCGAGCCGAGGCAACCGAGAGGGCCCTAGAATCGGCCAGGGTTGCCCGGGCCGATGAGATAAAGGTGGCCAAGAGCCGGGCAGAGGCTGACGCCAACCGTTTGCGGGCGGCACTCAGCCAGCTGATGGAGGCCGAAGGCACCGTCGCAACAAAGACCTGCACATTGCCGAACTGACCGCGGCCATTCAGGCGGCCGAAAATCGGGCGGACGAGGCCGAGGAGAGGGCAAAAAAGGCCGAGGAGGAAGCGGGTCATGCCCAGGAGGCCGAGAGGGCAGCGGCAGTGTCTCTAGCTGCGGAGGAAAGGGCTCGAGCCGCTGAGGTGGAGGCAGCTGTCGAGGCCAGGGCTGCCAGGGCCATAGAAGAGTTCATGGTGTCCGAACGCTATGAGGATGAGATGGTCGAAGCTTCGGCGCGCGTATCTCGAGGATTCCAGTGCGGAAAGGAAAAAGTCGCCCGAGACCTGAACCTCCCTCAGGCCCTTGAGGTTGAGTCGGAGCGTCTTTCCAAAGTTTCCTCATCTAACGACGAGCCCATGCCGGCCGAACCGTGAGCTTTAAGTTGTACTCTTTTACTTTTTGCAAGTCCGATTTGGTCGGCGTTTTGTAAACACTTCCAATTAATGAAGTACCGCCTTTCCTTCAATAAAAATTGTCTTTATCCAACTGTAGCTTCTACCTCAAGTCCTTTGGTTGCCGACATGGGACCCTTAGGGGCTTCGTCAGCACCAAGGAGCAACCTTTAATTCATTCTCGAATAACCTCGACTTAGCCACGTAGGACTGGATCCTGGAGCCGAGGGAGATGGACTTCCGAGGACCGACGGAACATCAAACTCAGAGGGCCGAGGTAGACTCGGGCTTCTAGGAGCCAATTGTACGCCGATGGTACATCGCTCTGCCAGTGGTACACTGGGCTTTGTACCTGGCTAGCCAGGGCTTTCGGTGCCGAGCTGGCCTCGGCTTTTGGTACCGACCGAGGTCGGGCTTGTTGCTGAGAGCCGATGGTACATCGCTCTGCCAGTGGTATACTACCTTTGATGCCGAGCTGGCCTTGGGCTTTTGGTGCCGACCGGGGTCAGGCTTGTTGTTGAGAGCGATGGTACATCGCTCTGCCAATGGTACACTGGGCTTTGTGGCTAGCTGGCCAGGGCTTTCGGTGCAGAGCTGGCCCCGGGCTTTTGGTGCCGATCGGGTCAGCTTTTTGCTGAGAGCCGATGGTACATCGCTCTGCCAGTGGTACACTGGGCTTTGTGCCTGGTTGGCCCAGGGATTTCGGTGCCGAGCTGGCCTCGGGCTTTTGGTGCCGACCGGGTCGGGCTTGTTGTTGAGAGCCGATGGTACATCGCTCTGCCAGTGGTACACTGGGCTTTATGCCTGGCTGGCCCAGGGCTTTTGGTGTCGACCGAGGTCAGGCTTGTTGTTAAGAGCCGATGGTACATCGTCTGCCAGTGGTACACTGGGCTTTGTGCCTGGCTGGCCCAGGGCTTTCGGTGCCGAGCTGGCCTCTGGCTTTTGGTGCCGATCGGGGTTGGGCTTGTTGCTGAGAGCCAATGGTACATCGCTCTGCCAATGGTACACTGGCTTTGTGCCTGGCTGGCCCATGGCTTTTGGTGCCGAGCTTGCCTCAGGCTTTTGGCGCGATCGGGATCAGGCTTGTTGGTAAGAGCGCTGGTACATCGCTCTACCAGTGGTACACTGGGCTTTGTGCCTGGCTGGCCTAGGGCTTTCGGTGCCGAGGTGGCCTTGGGCTTTTGGGGCCGGCCGGGATCGGGCTTGTTGCTGAGAGCTGATGGTACATTGCTCTGCCAATGGTACACTGGGCTTTGTGCCTGGCTGGCCTAGGGCTTTTGGTGCCGAGCTAGCCTCGGGCTTTTGGTGCCGACCGGGGTCAGGCTTGTTGGTGAGAGCCGATGGTATATCACTGTGCCAGTGGTACACTGGGCTTTGTGCCTGGCTGGCCCAGGGCTTTCGATGCCGAGCTGGCCTCGGATTTGGTGCCGACCGGGGTCGGGCTTGTTGCTGAGAGCCGATGGTACATCGCTCTGCCAGTGGTACACTGGGCTTTGTGCCTGGCTGGCCCAGGACTTTCAGTGTCGAGCTGGCCTCGGGCTTTTGGTGCCGACCGGGGTCGGGCTTGTTACCGAGAGCCGATGGTATATCGCTCCGCTAGTGGTACATGGGGCTTTGTGCTTGGCTGGCCCAGGGATTTCGGTGCCAGCTGGCCTTGGGCTTTTGGTGCTGACTGGGGTCGGGCTTATTGTTGAGAGCCGATGGTACATCGCTCTGCCAGTGGTACACTGGGCTTTGTGCTGGTTGGCCCAGGGCTTTCGGTGCCGAGCTAGCCTAGGACTTTGGTGCCGACCGGGGTTGGGCTTCTTGTTGAGAGCCGATGGTACATCGCTCTGCCAGTGGTACACTGAGCTTTGTGCTTGGCTGGCCCAGGGCTTTCGGTGCCGAGCTGGCCTTGGGATTTTGGTGTCGACCGGGTCGGGCTTGTTGTTGAGAGCCGATGGTACATCGCCCTGCCAGTGGTACACTGGGCTTTGTGCCTGGCTAGCCTAGGGCTTTTGGTGCCGAGCTGGCCTCGGGCTTTTGGTGCCGACCGGGGTTGGGCTTGTTGATAAGAGCCGATAGTACATCGCTCTGCCAGTGGTACACTGGGCTTTGCGCCTGGCTAGCCCAGGGCTTTCGGTGCCGAGCTGGCCTTGGGCTTTTGGTGCCGACCGAGGTCGGGCTTGTTGTTGAGAGCCGATAGTACATCGCTCTGCTAGTGGTACACTAGGCTTTGTGTCTGGCTAGCCCAGGGCTTTTGGTGCCGAGCTGGCCTCGGGCATTTGGTGACGACCGGGGTCGGGCTTGTGTGAGAGCCGATGGTATATCGCTCTGCCAGTGGTACACTGGGCTTTATGCCTAGCTGGTCCAGGGCTTTCGGTGCTGAGCTGGCCTCGGGCTTTTGGTGCCGACCTGGGTTGGGCTTGTTGCTGAGAGCCAATGGTACATAACTCTGCCAGTGGTACACTGGGCTTTGTGCCTGGCTGGCCCAAGGCTTTCAGTGCCGAGCTAGCCTCGGGCTTTTGGTGCCGATCGAGGTCGGGCTTGTTGCTGAAAGCCGATGGTATATCGCTCTGCTAGTGGTATAGTGAGCTTTGTGCCTGGCTGGCCCAGGGCTTTCGGTACCGAGCTGGCCTCGGCTTTTGGTGCCGACCGGGGTCGGGCTTGTTGTTGAGAGCCAATGGTACATCGCTGTGCCAGTTGTACACTGGGCTTTGTGCCTGGCTGGCCCAGGGCTTTCGGTGCCGAGCTGGCCATCGGGCTTTTGGTGCCGATCGGGGTTGGGCTTGTTGCTGAGAGCCGATGGTACATCGCTCTACCAGTGGTACACTGGGCTTTGTGCTTGGTTGGCCCAGGCTTTCGGTGCCGAGCTGGCCTCGGGCTTTTGGTGCCGACCGGGGTCGGCTTGTTGCTGAGAGCCGATGGTACATCGCCCTGCCAGTGGTACACTGGGCTTTATGCCTGGTTGGCCCAGGGCTTTTGGTGCCGAGCTGGCCTCGGGCTTTTGGTGCCGACCGGGGTCGGGCTTGTTGGTAAAAGCCGATGGTACATCGCTCTGCCAGTGGTACACTGGGCTTTGTGCCTGGCTGGCCCAGGGCTTTCGGTGCCGAGCTGGCCTCGGGCTTTTGGTGCCGATCGGGGTCGGGCTTGTTACTGAGAGCCGATGGTACATCGCTCTGCCAGTAGTACACTGGGCTTTGTGCCTGGCTGACCAAGGGCCTTCGGTGCCGAGCTGGCCTCGGGCTTTTGGTGCCGACCGGGGTCGGGCTTGTTGCTGAAAGCCGATGGTACATCGCCCTGCCAGTGGTACACTGGGCTTTGTGCCTGGCTGGCCCAGGGCTTTTGGTACTGAGCTGGCCTCAGGCTTTTGGTGCCAACCGGGGTTGGGCTTGTTGGTGAGAGCCGATGGTACATCGCTCTGCCAGTGGTACTCTGGGCTTTGTGCCTGGCTGGCCTAGGGCTTTCGGTGCCAAGCTGGCCTCAGCTTTTGGTGCCGACCGGGGTCGGGCTTGTTGCTAAGAGCCGATGGTACATCGCTCTGCCAGTGGTACACTGGACTTTGTGCCTGGCTGGCCCAGGGCTTTTGGTTCGAGCTGGCCTCGGGCTTTTGGTGCCGACGGGTCGGGCTTGTTGTTGAGAGCCGATGGTATATCGCTCTGCCAATGGTACACTGGGCTTTGTGCCTTGTTGGCCCAGGGTTTTCGGTGCCGAGCTGGCCTCGGGCTTTTGGTGCCTACGGGGTCGGGCTTGTTGCTGAGAGCCGATGGTACATCGCTCTGCCATTGGTACACTGGGCTTTGTGCCTGGCTAGCCCAGGGCTTTCGGTGCCGAGCTGGCCTCAGGCTTTTGGTGCCGACCGGGGTCGGGCTTGTTTCTGAGAGCGATGGTACATCGCCCTGCCAGTGGTACACTGGGCTTTATGCCTAGCTGGCCCAGGGCTTTTGGTGCCGAGTTGGCCTCGGGCTTTTGGTGCCGACGGGGGTCGGGCTTGTTGGTGAGAGCCAATGGTACATCGCTCTGCCAGTGTTCACTGGGCTTTGTGCCTAGCTAGCCCAGGTCTTTCGGTGCCGAGCTAGCCTCGGGCTTTTGGTGCCGACCGAGGTCGGGCTTGTTGCTGAGAGCCGATGGTACATCGCTCTGCCAGTGGTACACTAGGATTTATGCCTGGCTGGCCTAGGGCTTTCGGTGCCGAGCTGGCCTCGGGTTTTGGTGCCGACTGGGGTCGGGCTTCTTGCTGAGAGCCAATGGTACAACGCTCTGCCAATGGTACATTGGGCTTTGTGCCTGGCTGGGCCAGGGCCTTCGGTGCCGAGCTGGCCGGGCTTTTGGTGCCGACCGGGGTCGGGCTTGTTGTTGAGAGCCGATGGTACATCGTTCTGCCAGTGGTACACTGGGCTTTGTGTCTGGCTAGCCCAGGGCTTTTGGTGCCGAGCTGGCCTCGGGCATTTGGTGACGACCGGGGTCGGGCTTGTGGTGAGAGCCGATGGTATATCGCTCTGCCAGTGGTACACTGGGCTTTATGCCTGGCTGGCCAGGGCTTTCGGTGCTGAGCTGGCCTCGGGCTTTTGGTGCCGACCGGGGTTGGGCTTGTTGCTGAGAGCCAATGGTACATAACTCTGCCAGTGGTACACTGAGCTTTGTGCATGGCTGGCCTATGGCTTTCAGTGCCGAGCTGGCCTCGGGCTTTTGGTGCCGACCGAGGTCAGGCTTGTTGCTGAGAGCCGATGGTATATCGCTCTACTAGTGGTACACTGAGCTTTGTGCTGGCTGGCCCAGGGCTTTCGGTACCGAGCTGGCCTCGGGCTTTTGGTACCGACCGGGGTCGGGCTTGTTGTTGAGAGCCAATGGTACATCGCTGTGCCAGTTGTACACTGGGCTTTGTGCCTAGCTGGCCCAGGGCTTTCGGTGCCGAGCTGGCCTCGGGCTTTTGGTGCCGATCGGGGTTGGGCTTGTTGCTGAGAGCCGATGGTACATCGCTCTGCCAGTGGTACACTGGGCTTTGTGCTTGGCTGGCCCAGGGCTTTGGTGCCGAGCTGGCCTCGGGCTTTTGGAGCCGACCGGGGTCGGGCTTGTTGCTGAGAGCCGATGGTACATCGCCCTGCCAGTGGTACACTGGGCTTTATCCCTGGCTGGCCCAGGGCTTTTGGTGCCGAGCTGGCCTTGGGCTTTTGGTGCCGACCGGGTTAGGCTTGTTGGTGCCGATGGTACACTGGGCTTTGTGCCTGGCTGGCCCAGGGCTTTCGGTGCCGAGCTGGCCTCAGGCTTTTGGTGCCGACGGGGTCGGGCTTGTTACTGAGAGCCGATGGTACATCGCTCTGCCAGTAGTACACTGGGCTTTGTGCCTGGCTGACCAAGGGCTTTCGGTGCCGAGATAGCCTCGGGCTTTTGGTGCCGACCGGGGTCGGGCTTGTTGCTGAAAGCTGATGGTACATCACCCTGCCAATGGTACACTGGGCTTTGTGCCTGGCTGGCCCAGGGCTTTTTGGTACCGAGCTGGCCTGGGCTTTTGGTGCCAACCGGGGTTGGGCTTGTTGGTGAGAGCCGATGGTACATCGCTCTGCCAGTGGTACTCTGGGCTTTGTGCCTGGCTGGCCCAGGGCTTTCGGTGCCAAGCTGGCCTCGGCTTTTGGTGCCGACCGGGGTCGGGCTTGTTGCTAAGAGCCGATGGTACATCGCTCTGCCAGTGGTACACTGGACTTTGTGCCTGGCTGGCCCAGGGCTTTCGGTTTCGAGCTGGCCTCGGGCTTTTGGTGCCGACCGGGGTCGGGCTTGTTGAGAGCCGATAGTATATCGCTCTGCCAATGGTACATTGGGATTTGTGCCTTGTTGGCCCAGGGTTTTTGGTGCCGAGCTGGCCTCGGCTTTTGGTGCCTATCGGGGCGGGCTTGTTGCTGAGAGTCGATGGTACATCGCTCTGCCATTGGTACACTGGGCTTTGTGCCTGGCTGGCCCAGGGCTTTCGGTACCGAGTGGCCTCAGGCTTTTGGTGCCGACCGGGGTCGGCTTGTTGCTGAGAGCTGATGGTACATCACCCAGCCAGTGGTACACTGGGCTTTGTGCCTAGGCCCAGATTTTGGTGCCGAGCTGGCCTCGGGCTTTTGGTGCCGACCGGGGTGGGCTTGTTAGTGAGAGCCAATGGTACATCGCTCTGCCAGTGGTACACTGGGCTTTGTGCCTGGCTGGCCCAGGTCATTCGGTGCCGAGCTAGCCTCGGGCTTTTGGTGCCGACCGGGGTCGGGCTTGTTGCTGAGAGCCGATGGTACATCGCTCTGCCAGTGGTACACTGGGCTTTATGCCTGGCTGGCCTAGGGCTTTCGGTGCCGAGCTGGCCTCGGCTTTTGGTGCCGACTGGGGTCGGGCTTGTTGCTGAGAGCCGATGGTACATCTTGCCAATGGTACACTGGGCTTTGTGCCTAGCTAGGCCAGGACTTTCGGTGCCGAGCTGGCCTCGGGCTTTTGGTGCCGACCGGGATCGAGCTTGTTGTTGAGAGCCGATGGTACATCGCTCTGCCAGTGGTACGCTGGGCTTTGTGCCTAGCTGGCCCAGGGCTTTCGGTGCCGAGCTGGCCTGGCTTTTGGTGCCGATCTGGCCTCGGGCTTTTGGTGCCGACCGGGGTTGGGCTTGTCCTTGAGAGCCAATGGTACATTGCTCTGCCAGTGGTACACTGGGCTTTGTGGCTGGTGGCCCAGGGCTTTCAGTGGAAAAACTGAGAGACTAGAACTCAAGTTTGTTAATATGAAATGAGGGGCGAATGCCCAGAAGAATAGGCATGGCATTTAATATAAAAAGGAAATGCACTACTGATAATACCGACGAAGGTTGTCAGCGTTCCACGTCCAAGGGAGCGGCTTCCCATCCAGCTCTTCAATCTTGTATGCTCCATGACGGAGTGCTTCGGTGATCCGGTAGGGCCCCTCCCAGTTCGGAGCTAGCTTGCCTCCTTTCGTCGGCTTTGAAACTTTGGCTCGTCGAAGGATCAGGTCTCCCGGCATGAAAGTCTTAGGGCGCACACGGGCGTTGTAATACTTAGCAGCTCACTGTCGGTAGACGCCATTCGGAGCCGCGCTCGGTCTCGCACCTCCTCCACCAGGTCGAGGTTGGTTCGCAGTCGTTCTGGGTTGTCTTCCTTACTATATGACTCCACCCGAGGGCTCGGGAAGCCTATCTCTACCGGGATTAGCCTCGGACCCAAAGACCAGGCTGAACGAGGTCTCTCCGGTGGGGGCTCGTGGCATTGTATGGTAGGCCCATAGCACATTGTGGAGCTCCTCCACCCACAGTCCCTTGCAATCATCCAGTCAGGTTCTCAGTCCTTGGAGAATGATGCGATTGGTCACCTCGGCTGCTCCATTGGTTTGAGGGTGTACGACGGAAGTGAATCTCTGATGGATGCCGAGTTTGGTGCAGAATCCTCGGAAGGGTGCGTTGTCGAACTGACGGCCGTTGTCGGTGACCAGAGTGTGTGGTAGCCCGAACCGGCATATTACTTCCAAAAGAAGGATCTCACCTTGCTCTCAATGATCTTAGCAAGGGCTTCGGCCTCAATCCACTTGGTGAAGTGATCGACGGCCACCAGGAGGAACTTGCGCTGTCCGGAAGCTGGAGGGAATGGTCCCAAGATGTCTATACCCCACTAGGCGAAGGGCCAAGGCACCGCCAGGGGGGTCAGCTGAGATGTCGGCTGCCGCTAAATATTGGCATGGCGCTGGCAGCTATCACACTTCTTAACAAGCTCGGCCGCATCCTCCCTCATGGTCAGCCAGTAGTACCCCTATCGCAGGGCCTTGTAAGCTAGGGCTCTGCCCCCCAGATGACTCCCGCAGATGCCCTCATGGATTTCCCGCAAAATGTAGTCAGCTTCGGCTGGTCCGACGCACTTGAGGACCGGGTATGAAAATGATCTCCGATAAAGCTTTCCGTCCATCATTAAGAACTTCGAGGCCCGCCGCCTGAGCAGTCTGGCCTCAGTGGGTCCTCAGGGAGAATGTCGTTGGTCAAATACCGGACGTAGGCGTCCATCCAGGAGGCTTTGCTCGACCGGCAATGCTTCATCCGCAGCGTCAATGCTTGGGGTCTACAGGTGCTCCACATACGTTCTTCCCAGGGTTCGTCAGCCGAGGTGGCCAAACGGGATAGCGCATCGGCCCTAGCATTCTCCGCCCGAGGGATATAACTGACGCAGAAGTAAGAGAACCGAGAGGCTCGGGATTGCACCTTGCTCAAGTAATGAGACATGGTCAGGTCTTTGGCTTCATACTCCCCAGCAACCTGCCCGGAGACAAGCTGGGAGTCCATGAAGGCCCTCAGACGCTCCGCACCGAGCTCCTCGGCCAGCTTCATCCCCGCCAACAGGGCTTCATACTCCGCCTGGTTATTAGTGGCTGGGAACAGAAACCGAAGGCATACTCCACCACCTCTCCCTCGGGACTCGCAAGGATGAGCCGGCTCCGCTTCCCTGAGAATTTGCTGCTCCATCCATGTACAAGATCCAGTCTTCCTTTCCTACTTCCTCGGCCGAGGAGGGCTCCATGCGTGCCTCCGGACGCGATTCCACCGAACACTCCTCGGCCCAAGTGAACTCGATCAAGAAATCAGCTAACACTTGGGACTTCATGGTAGACCTTGGCCGGATAGATAAGTCAAACTCGCTCAGCTTGATGGCCCACTTGGCTAGCTGACCAGAAGTGTCAGGACGGGACAAGATGGTCCAAAGAGGTTGGTCCATGAGCACCACGATGGGATGAGCTTGGAAATAGGGTTGGAAGCGTTGGGCAGAGACTACCAGGGCGAAGATGATCTTCTCGGTCCTATAATATCTGTCTTGGCATCATGAAGCACTTGCTGGTGTAGTAGACCAGCTTTTGCACTCCGTTGGCATCCATATGCACGAGCATAGAATTGACGGCCTCGGGGGAGACTGCAAGATACAGAAATAGCTCCTCCCCCCCCTCAGCTTGGATAACAGCGGGGGAGTGGATAAAAATTCCTTCAACTCCTCGAAGGCATCCTGACACTCCTTTGTTCACTCGAAGCTGTTGACCTTGTGCAGCGCCTTAAATAAGGGCAGGCACCTTTCTGCCGATCTTGACATGAAGCGACTCAAGGCCGCCACCTTCCCGGTTAAGCGCTGCACCTCCTTTTTATTAGCTAGGGGCCTCATTTCCAAAATGGTCTGGATCTTGTCGGGATTGGCTTCGATCCCCGCTGAGTTACCATAAAGTCCAAAAACTTGCCTGCTACAACCTCAAAGGCACACTTACGAGGGTTCAGCCTCATCGGTACTGGCGCAGGTTGTTGAAGGTCTTCGCGAGATCGGCGATGTGGTCGGCGGCGTGGGTGCTCTTGGTCAGCATATCGTCCACATATACCTTCATATTATGCCCGATCTGGTCCTCAAAGACCTTATTCATCAGCCTCTGATAGGTGGCCCCGGCATTCTTCAGCCCAAATGGCATCATCTTGTAGCAGTAAATCCCTTTTTCAGTAACAAAGGAGGTGGCCTCTTCATCAGTCGGGTCCATCCTTATCTGGTTGTATCCTGAGAATGCGACCATGAAGCTAAGAGTTTCGTGGCCGGATGTAGCATCCACAAACTGGTCGATCCTAGGTAGCGGAAGCTGTCCTTTAGACACGCCTTGTTAAGGTCGGTGAAGTCCACGCACATCCTCCAACTCCTACTGGCCTTGCGGACTTCAGGATCTAACTCCCCCTCTAAGTCCCTTTTGAAAAAAGGGATTACATGATCTAACTCCCCCCCTTGGCCTCTTGGGCGGGCCGCCTGCCCCCAGGAAATCATCGCCACCATCTTCTCAGTTGGAGCATTGTCGATCACCGGTGGCGGAGGCACCGACGGACCAGGAGCATCCAGGTTTCTCCTTTGAATGAACTTCCCCAGGTGGCCATGCTGGATAAGATCCTCTATCGCCTTCTTCACTGTCGATAGTTGTTGGTGTCGTGGTCGTGATCTTGGTGGTAACGATAGTATAAATTCTTATTGTGGAGAATCTTTGAGTTTGGAGGAGGGCATGGAAGGTACAACTCACCCTCTATCTCCAGCAAGATGTGGGAGATGGGAGAAAGCAGAGGGGTGTAAGGTCCGTCCCTCTATGCCAGAGCTCGAGGATGGTTGTCCGGTCGGCGGGGAGGCTCGGGCCTTCTGGGTCGGACTTCAGCAGGCTCAGGGCGAGTTGGCTTCTTGAGGACACTCCCGCTAGCCTCGCGCTGAGAGGAATCAGCCTCATCGACGTGGATGTACTTCTGAGCCCGGGTCAAGAGTTCGGTGTAGGAGCTGAGCCGCTTCTTGTCAAGGGAGTATGCAAAGCGAGATGAACAGAGCCCTCGCTTCAAGGCCAAAGTGGCCACTGAGTCCTCAAGGTTGTAGACTTCCAGGGCTACCTCCTTGAACCGAGTAACATAGTCTCGCAAGGACTTGCCACTCTTCTGCTGGACAGAGAAGAGGATGTTAGCTACCCTTGGAATCTTTTGGCAGACATCAAAATGGGCCAAGAAGGGCCTTTCCAGCTGACGAAAAGAATCGATACTCCGCGGCGGCAGATGAGAGTACCAGGCTCGGGCAGCTTTCTTCAGCGTGGCAGGGAAGGCGATGCACATGAGCGAATCGGTTGCCCTCTGGACCTGCATGAGAACCTTGTAACTTTCTAGGTGGTCCAGGGGGTCCGTGGTCCCGTCATATAGATCCAGTTGAGGGAGATGGAACCGGGTGGAGATGGGCTCTTCCATGATACGGCGGGACAGCGGAGGTCAGCTATCATAGTCTGCCTCTAGCAGGTGAGTGATCCGGTGGCTGAGTTCCTCTAACCGTTGGTTGCACTCGTCGAGCCAGCGCTCGGCTCGATGGGCCATCCTGCCATCGAAGGACTCCTCCCCCGAGGACTCTGAGGATGGGGAAGAGTGACGGCGATGTTGATGAGGGTGCTGCGCCTCCTTCTCGTGCCGCCGCTTGGGAGAAACACTGGCGTGACGAGAACGCGACTGGGGTCTCTTGGAGGCTCCCCAGCGGTAATGCTTGGGCGAAGCATGGCGGTGGCGAGCTTCCGGGACCGATGATCTCCTCTGAGAGGAATGCTGGCTGGGTTGCACCACCCCGAAACCGATGGGAATGGCTATGACTGCTGCGCGGCCGCCTGCTGGTGCTATAGACCTTGAACCGTTGCCGCCAAGGACTGGACTTGCGTGGCTAGGGCGGCAAGCCGGTCTTCCTGGAGCTGCTACGGAGGAGGTGCAGAGACGTCGATCAGGGGAGCGGAAGGTCTAGCCGCCTAAGGACGCGGCGATGCAGGGACACCGACTGGGCGAGCTGAGGGGCCAACCGCCAGCAGATCAGCTCCTTGACGCTGCCCCCCAGCATAGCTGGTGGAGACCCCTTTCGCACGGGTCGTAACTGTAGGGAGAAATAGTCTCCGAGGCATGCATATTTTTAAAAATTGATAACTATTATCATTGCGGAAATTAAAAGATTACATATTAATCTATCTAATATGCATCAAGATCATATCTTTGCCTATGTATTCAGGGTCGTTTGATCTAAAATATGCATATAAAAACATCAAGATCATATCTTGATCTTCAAGATGACTAGTCACACTATTATCTTGAAGCCTGCCTTAAGATCTAGGGATCAAATCACTTACCTTAAGAACAGTAGGTAAATTCTTATCGCTCTGCAGCCGTTCAATCGTCCGGCCTCTAGTATCGTCCACGCGAAGCCCCGAATGATCAGATTTTTGGGAGTGCTAGCTCACGAAAAAATAGCTTTGCTGATCTTGAATCCTCTCACTTGAATCTTCCTCCAAGATCCACTAGGCTTCCGCTAACACCAGAATCACCAGGATTTTCTATTCTAACATTTTAGAATTACAATCCACGATAATTTAGAATTACAATCCATGACAAATCGTGTATTATTGTTCTATTTTTGTTCTGTGTTCTCTGGTGAGGGAATGCCCTCTATTTATAGTCTAGATTTAGCCTTGACATTTAATTCTGACATTTAAGAATCCATCGTTTGGCAAAAGCGAAGAGACGCCGAAGGTGCGGCGCTTGGTTTAATTCTGACGTTCGGAGAAAACCAAGGAGTCGCGGGATAAATCCGACGTTCGGTAAATAAATGTTATGCATTAAATTCTATCTCATGAGATGAGATTTTAGCCATCTCATTATATGAGATCCATATTCGAGAGGTTTGGGTTCTGATCAGAATTTATTTGACTTAACCCACATAGATCATGGTCCAAGCCCAAATCAAATTTGGCTAGTCCTGAATCTATTTAAATTCAAATCAAGTCTAATTTCAAATCAATATTTAAAATTGACTTGTCCTTCTAATAGACTTAAACCAAATTGAATCTTATTCAATTGTACTTAACCAATTGAGATAATTCAATCAATCAAATTGATTAATTAAATCATATACGATTCTCAATCGTTGATCAGCAAATAGATCATCCTAGGAAACTTCTATGCGTGTGACTCTCTAGGTTCGAACCTAAGCCGGTAGCATAGAAACAACTTTCTATACTAATCGATGTGCTCATCTAGCAATGGAACCCGACGTCCGGATAGGTCGAAGAGTTGTCGAGCAAACTTCAAGAACCCTAAGAAACAGTTACCGTATAATTCATCCTCTTGACCACAAATGCTAAGGATGGCTTAAGAGCCTGTCAACTCTAAATAGCAAATCCATAAAGTGATTTCAACTTTAGTGATCATGTGACTTTCACATGAAGTGCCTTGGCCAAGGTCTTGCTAAATTGAAACACATGCATTTCTCCTTTTAATGGGATAGGTCAAATTCCATCTTGATCCACAACTGACTACCATAAGTACTTGACTGCACCCAGTAACCTTTCGTAGCTGGATTAGAAATCCAGGTGGTCCGGCACCTAAGTATAATGAGTTGCTTGTAAGCCACTAGTTGTGATCTTCAGGTCTGAAGGATACTTATACCTATATCTTCTCGGATTAACTCTTGACAGCAGAGTATCCGGAAATGAGTCACGTTCGGTGAAATGTACTCCTACACTTTTACCTGTATGTCATACCAATGTCTCTACACTTTTGGTTAAGAGGATAACCAACAAATATGATATACAACGTCCTATAATTGATAGTACTATGACCCTGTCATAGTATATCATTTGGTCGCGAACTCTTTTAAGGACCTTCTAAGATAAATCCTCCTTTATCGTGAGGAAGATCCTAAGGGCTTCATTACTTTCAGGAGTATTAAGAAGATGTTCTTGTAATGAATAAACTGCCAAATAACTTTTATTAATATATCAATTTATATACAATTTACATCAGCACAATCATCAAATGATTGGCTTTAGGATACAATTCCCAACAAACTCCCACTTAGCCTAAAGCCACTCATTACAGTTTCTAATACCCATCTTCAACTTATAGTTGTCAAACTCTTTGATGCTGAGTGCTTTAGTAAATGGGTCACCTAGGTTTTCCTTTCCATCAATCTTCTGAAGATTTATGTCACCTCAGTCTACTATCTCTCGAATAAGATGAAACCGGCGCAGTATGTGCTTGGTGCACTGATGTGCTCGTGGTTCCTTTGCTTGAGCTATGGCACCAGTGCTGTCACTGTATAACAGGACTGGTTCATCTATGGAAGGTGTCACTCCAAGCTCGGAGATGAACTTTCGCAGCCACATAGCTTCTTTCGCAGCATCTGATGTAGCGATGTACTCTACCTCGCACACCGAATCTGCCACTGTATGTTGCTTGGAACTTTTCCAGCAAACAGCTCCACCATTTAGGATAAACACGAAACCTGATACACTTTTGCTATCATCATGATCTGATTGAAAACTGAATCAGTATATCCAACAAGTTTCAAATCAGACTCTCCATAAACTAACCACTGGTCCTTAGTATTTCTCAAATACTTAAGGATTGTCTTAACAACTTGCCAGTATTTTTCTCCTGGATCAGATTGGTATCTACTCACTACTCCTAGTGAGTATGCCACATCTGGTCTTGTACATGTCATGGTGTACATAATCGATCCTACTGCCGAAGCATATGGAATTCGACTCATACATTCTCTTTCATTAGGAGTTGTCAGACAATCCTTCTTAGAAAGATGAATTCCATGGCCTATCGGAAAATAGCCTTTCTTGGAATTCTCCATGCTAAACCTCTTTAGCACTGTGTCAATGTACGTAGATTGGGATAAACCTAGCATCCTCTTAGATCTATCTCTATAGATCTTCATCCCTAGGATGTATGATGCTTCTCCCAGATCTTTCATGGAGAATTGTGATGATAACCATGTCTTTATTCCTTGTAATGCAGGGATATCATTTCCGATTAAGAGAATATCATCCACATATAATACAAAAAATACAATAACAGAATCGTTAGCCCATTTATAAATGCAAGGTTCTTCTTTATTCTTAATAAAGCCATAAGATTTGATCACTTTATCAAATCGTATGTTCCAACTCCTTGATGCTTGCTTAAGTCCATAAATAGACTTCTGTAGCCTGCACACTTTAGACTCATCTTCAGATATAAAACCTTCAGGCTGTATCATATACACCTGTTCTTCTAAATCACCATTTAGAAAAGCGGTTTTAACATCCATCTGCCAAATCTCATAATCGAAGTGTGCTGCTATAGCTAGCATAATCCGAATGGATTTCAGCATTGCCACAGGAGAAAACGTTTCGTCATAGTCAATACCATAACGTTGACGATACCCCTTGGCAACCAGACGTGCTTTATAGGTCTCTACCTTTCCGTCTGCGCCTCTTTTCCTCTTGAAAACCCATTTACACCCTATGGGTTTTATCCCTTCGGGTGGGTCAACTAATGTCCATACATTATTGTCCTTCATGGAATCAAGTTCGGATTTCATGGCATCAAGCCATTTATTAGAGTCAGTCCTTTGCATAGCATCCATATAGGTGATCGGATCCTCGTTGTTCTCATCGAGTTCAACAGGATCATCGTTCTGGACCAAGAAACCCAAGTATCTGTCCGGTTGATGTGGTACTCTACCAGATCGCCTTAATGGTGCATCTAAAATGGGTTTTGAGTTTGATCTAATCAACTCAGATTCTAGGGGTTCACTGGTTTGTGTTGTTCCTTCTACTTGATGAACTTCCTCAAGTTCAACATTAGAGCTATTTGTTCCTTCACTAAGGAACTCCTTTTCAAGAAAAACTGCTCTATTACTAATGAACAACTTTTGTTCTTCAGTATTGTAGAAGTAATATCCTTTTGTTTCTTTCGGATAGCCGATGAAAAAATATTTGTCAGATTTGGGTTCAAGTTTGTCTGATTTTGCACGTTTCACATAAGCCGGACACCCCCAGACTCTCAGATAGGTAATAACCGGTTTATGTCCATACCACATCTCATGTGGAGTTTTAGAAACAGACTTACTTGGAACCTTATTAAGAATATGACAAGCTGATTCTAATGCGTATCCCCAAAATGATATTGGCAAGCTTGCAAAACCCATCATGGACCGAACCATGTCTAACAGAGTTCGATTCCTTCTTTCGACACACCGTTATGTTGCGGTGTTCCAGGAGGAGTCCATTGGGAGAGAATCCCATTCTCCTTTAAATATGTCACAAATTCATTGGAAAGGTATTCGCCTCCTCGATCTGATCGAAGGGTCTTAATACATTTTCCTGTTTGTTTTTCTACTTCTTTATGATATAGTTTGAACATTTCAAACGATTCAGATTTATGTCGCATAAGATAGACATAACCGAACCTAGAAAGGTCGTCTGTAAAAGTAATGAAGTAGTAGTATCCACCTTTGGCACAAGTGCTCATTGGTCCACATACATCAGTATGTACTAGACCCATAGCTCTTTGGCTCTTTCACCTTTTCCAGTAAAAGATGACTTGGTCATTTTACCAAGAAGACATGATTCACAGGTAGTTAATGATTCACAATCATCAACTCGAAGGATGCCCTCCTGAGTTAACCTGTTTAATCTGTTCTTGTTGATATGACCCAGCCGATGGTGCCAAAGATAAATATCTGTGACATCAGTTGTTCTAGGGCGCTTACTTGATTGGTACACTACATTCACAGGCTGTGATAATATATAAATGCCATTAGATAAATGCCCAGTCATTACAGTGACTCCATTCATAATGATATTCAAAGTAACATCCTTTATTGAAATTTCATAATTATTTTTGGCCAGAAGGCCTACAGAAATTACGTTCAATAAGAACGTTGGGCAAAAATGACAATCATTTAGTATAATGACATTTCTATTGAAAACTATTTCAAGAACTCCTAATGCCAGTACTGGAACTAATCTTCCATCGCCGACATTTAGGAATCTTTCATTGTCCTCAAATCTTCTGGTGACCTGTAGTCCCTGCAATGAATTGCAAATGTTAAAAGGACTCCCGGTATCCAATACCCAGGTCTGATTATCATATAGAAAAATTACAAGGTGTTATCATATAAATACCTTGTTGAGCAACATCTTGCTCCTTTTTCTTCTTTGGCCTGTTTGGATCAAGTGTGGCAATGTAAAGAGGACAGTTCCTCTTCCAGTGCCCTTGCATCTTGCAGTGAAAGCATTCAGCTTGACTTTTATCAACTTTCTTCTTCTGCATCTGACCCCTTATAGATGTCCTAGCATGTTGCACCCTTTTATTATTCTTTTTCTTCTTCCCTTTCCCAAAGGGTTTACGCCCTACCTTAGATCCTTCAACCACATTAACCAAACCCTTAGAGAGCTGGTTATCCTTCTCAAAGTTCTGTAACAACCCCAACAAACCGTGGTAGTTGACTGCAGGCTTTGTCATTCGAAAATGAGTAAGGAAAGGTCGGAAGGATGGAGGCAAGGAATTCAGGATCGCATCTTTTCCCAACTGCTCATGTAAGGGAAAGCCGAGCTTGCTTAGGAGTTCTATCTTCTCGATCATGTACAATACATGATCAGTGACAGGAGATCCATCTCTCATTCGAGCATTGAAAATAGCACAACTAGTCTTGTGCCTTTCAACATCGTCGGGTGTGCCGAAAGATTCATTCAACGCTTGAATGATTTCTTCTGGCTGAGCATTCTCGAACCGGCGACCGAATTCATCGTTCATTGCTGCTAACATGATACAACGCACGCTAGTTCTATCATTGAGCCACTTCTGATAAGTGTCTCTCTCAGAACTTTGGGTGTTTGCATCAGGTATCTTTGGTGCAGGATTATTCAGAATATATAGAATCCTCTCATGCTCAAGGACGATCTTAAGTTTTCTGAACCAGCTATTGAAATTGGAACCATTCAATTTGTCACTATCCAATAGGGACCTTAATGATAAATTAGTGGCCATGTTCTGCATAAGGAAAAACTAAAGTTTATTAGTATATAAATTGATTCAGTCTAAAGACTTGGACTTTAGTCTAAAGATTCTCCACTATTTTGTTCAAATTGGCAGCCTCTACACCCCAATTCGAAGAATTATTCTTAATTCTTTAGCGGGCACTAAGATCTACATAAACTACATACAGGCCCAAGTGAAGCTTGGCTAACCCATATGCATCTAAGAGTAGGTTCAAAACCAATTGTTTCCCCAAACAATTCTTAGTGTTCAGTTTTGCCCCATGTACCTCTTCAGCAGGCATGAAGTGCCTCCACTGAAAGTTCTGGTTAGGTCCAACCCAGTGTAATAGGTCCAACCATTAAATGATATAATCAGTGTAACCTATCAATAGACAACCAAGCCGAGTGAAGCTCGGCTCACCTGACTGTTTATTTAATAGTTACGCTGACTTATCATATAATGAATGATAATTCCGATGGTTGACAAGCACCAGGCATGGAGTGCCTCCAATGATTATCAAGACATCGGACTCATTATCACCCACCTTAATGGGAGGCTATGATCTAGTTATCATATAACTATTTCATTTTAAGGACCTAATAATTTTAGAGGATTTTAATAATATGAAGATAAATTGACTAATCAAGTTCTCCCACTGAATCTATGAAATCGGTAGAATGAAACAAGATTAAGTCAGGTTAAGTGGCACCTAAATCAGTCATACTGATATCCTTACAGGCATGGGTCAACCCGAATCAGGTAAATGATCTGAATCATAAATGGTTCACCACAATGACCAGGTGAGAGAGATCGATGGGAGGGATATGCCATTAACTCGTTAAAGACGCATCAATACGAGTAGCTCCCAATTAAAAACCATTCGATCGTTGATCCTAGAGCAACTTGCCATCCCACCTTGACATCATATGGTTAACCAATTCTGATTTGACCATCTAATAGATTCATGCTCAACCACGGAGCCTAATCTACTTCCATTTGGTTTAATCAAAGAGAAGGACTTGATCAACTACAACTATTGTTTGATTTAGAGCATTCTTAACCTAATCTAATTAGATTTGAACAAATACTCTTTTAGTCCAGTTGATTTAAACCTTAGAGTCTAACCCTTTATGGACCCGATTTAGCTAACCCAAATGATTAAATATATTTCATGTTAACATGTCATATATTTCAATCAAGCATAATGTTACTACTCATAATTCCTATATTTAGATCATATCTAAAAAAAATTATGAACTAATATTTGACATTCAAATAAAACTCTCATAAATATTTGTATGTTTTATAACATAGACATCATGCCATCATATATCATATCTATGTTTTTATACTAAACATGCAAATATTATGGTTTTATACAACATCAATATGTATCAAATATAAAATATCTTTTGAGAGTGTGTGTAATCTATGTTTTGATGCCAAAGCACAATTTAAATTTTCTTTAAACAAAGCATCAACGATAAAATAATCGCACGCAATATGTCACAGAATACCTCATTGAATGGGTAATTCGGATTTTCAATCCACCTGTGACCATATGGCCTTGTGATAAGTTTTAGCCATAATTACATAATTAATGAGAATATTAATTTACATGCAATAAATTAGATCATTAACGAAACCATGGCTCTGATACCATTTGTAGGGAGAAATAGTCTCCGAGGCATGCATATTTTTAAAAATTGATAACTATTATCATTGCGGAAATTAAAAGATTACATATTAATCTATCTAATATGCATCAAGATCATATCTTTGCCTATATATTCAGGGTCGTTTGATCTAAAATATGCATATAAAAATATCAAGATCATATCTTGATCTTCAAGATGACTAGTCACACTATTATCTTGAAGCCTGCCTTAAGATCTAGGGATCAAATCACTTACCTTAGTAGGTAAATCCTTATTGCTCTGCAGCCGTTCAATCGTCCGGCCTCTAGTATCGTCCATGCGAAGCCCCGAATGATCAGATTTCCGGGAGTGCTAGCTCGCAGAAAAATAGCTTTGCTGATCTTGAATCCTCTCACTTGAATCTTCCTCCAAGATCCACCAGGCTTCCGCTAACACCAGAATCACCAGGATTTTCTATTCTAACATTTTAGAATTACAATCCACGATAATTTAGAATTACAATCCATGACAAATCGTGTATTGTTGTTCTATTTTTGTTCTGTGTTCTCTGGTGAGGGAATGCCCTCTATTTATAGTCTAGATTTAGCCTTGACATTTAATTCTGACATTTAAGAATCCATCGTTTGGCAAAAGCGAAGAGACGCCGAAGGCGCGGCGCTTGGTTTAATTCCGACGTTCGGAGAAAACCAAGGAGTCGCGGGATAAATCCAATGTTCGGTAAATAAATGTCATGCATTAAATTCTATCTCATGAGATGAGATTTTAGCCATCTCATCATATGAGATCCATATTCGAGAGGTTTGGGTTCTGATCTGAATTTATTTGACTTAACCCACATAGATCATGGTCCAAGCCCAAATCAAATTTGGCTAGTCCTGAATCTATTTAAATTCAAATCAAGTCTAATTTCAAATCAATATTTGAAATTGACTTGTCCTTCTAATAGACTTAAACCAAATTGAATCTTATTCAATTGTACTTAACCCAATTGAGATAATTCAATCAATCAAATTGATTAATTAAATCATATACGATTCTCAATCGTTGATCAGCAAATAGATCATCCTAGGAAACTTCTATGCGTGTGACTCTCTAGGTTCGAACCTAAGCCGGTAGCATAGAAACAACTTTCTATACTAATCGATGTGCCCATCTAGCAATGGAACCCGACGTCCGGATAGGTCGAAGAGTTGCCGAGCAAACTCCAAGAACCCTAAGAAACAGTTACCGTATAATTCATCCTCTTGACCACAAATGCTAAGGATGGCTTAAGAGCCTGTCAACTCTAAATAGCAAATCCATAAAGTGATTTCAACTTTAGTGATCATGTGACTTTCACATGAAGTGCCTTGGCCAAGGTCTTGCTAAATTGAAACACAAGCATTTCTCCTTTTAATGGGATAGGTCAAATTCCATCTTGATCCACAACTGACTACCACAAGTACTTGACTGCACCCAGTAACCTTTCGTAGCTGGATTAGAAATCCAGGTGGTCCGGCACCTAAGTACAATGAGTTGCTTGTAAGCCACTGGTTGTGATCTTCAGGTCTGAAGGATACTTATACCTATATCTTCTCGGATTAACTCTTGACAGCAGAGTATCCGGAAATGAGTCACGTTCGGTGAAATGTACTCCTACACTTTCACCTGTATGTCATACCAGTGTCTCTACACTCCTTGGTTAAGAGGATAACCAACAAATATGATATACAACGTCCTATAATTGATAGTACTATGGCCCTGTCATAGTATATCATTTGGTCGCGAACTCTTTTAAGGACCTTCTAAGATAAATCCTCCTTTATCGTGAGGAAGATCCTAAGGGCTTCATTACTTTCAGGAGTATTAAGAAGATGTTCTTGTAATGAATAAACTGCCAAATAACTTTTATTAATATATCAATTTATATACAATTTCCATCAGCACAATCATCAAATGATTGGCTTTAGGATACAATTCCCAACAGTAACCATGGCTCAAGAGCTCGGAGAGAGAGAGATTGTAGATTGCTGGTTCGAAATCTCTCTTACCCCCCCTTCCTGGCGCGCCAATCTGTTGATGCCGAGTCACTTTCTTGAGACGTCGGAGAAACTGATGTCCTCCTCGCCTGAGTCCTGCAAGAAAAGTCCCCGGAGACTGGATGCTCCGATGGGGATCCTCCGACGCTCAAGTTAGTCATCCGAAAACAGACGAAAACTAACTAGCGGAAAGAAGCTAGAAAGTTGGGGTTTAGCTAGTGGGAAGAAGCTGAAAACCCGAGTTCTTGATCTTTACTTACAGCAAGAGTGTACACTTTTATACCTGTTCGAAGATCCACCTTTTCGTTCCAGAAGATTGCTGATTTTGAAACACCTTATCCAATAACGGACAAAAAGGTGAGGCTAACAGTGACGGATCGTACCGTCACCGTGCGTGTCGGAGGCGTCCTGCGTTGCCTGCCAGTACGGCTTCACAGGTGTCTGATGGCTCTAGTTGTGCCTGGTGCGCGCCGTTGTAGGATGTGACAATGCACAGTTGCAGGCGGGTGGTGAATCGTACGCTGTAACGGGGTATGGTCATGCACAGTCGCAGACGTGCGATGGACCATACGCCGTTATAAGGTATGGCCACATGTTGTTACGGATGTACGGCGAACCATGTGGGCATGCCACGTGGCTCAAGGCTATAGGTTGCTGGGCTCAATGGCCAGACCACGTACAGAGCACTGTTCATAGAGTCCGAGGTCGTGGGGGTCTCGGAGGTTGAGATATTGTTCATGCAGTCCGAGGCCGTGGGGGTCTCAGAGGTTGAGATACTAGTTCATGCAGTCCGAGGCCGTAGGGGCCCGAGACCCCGATGGTCGGAGTTGACCCGATGCGAGGTGAAGTTGGAAAGTTGAATGCCATTTTGGAGATACGAAGAGTGAGTCAAGTCTGGTGCTTGGCGAGGCCGATGCTGATATCCGAGACCGAGGGGGCCTCGAAGGCTGAGGGGGCCTCGGTCAGGCGCCGCTACCGTTTATTCTGATGGTGCTGGATCAGCCATATCAAACACTAATAAAACAATGGAACAAACTTTTGGTTATTTATGTGCACACAATAAGTTTGCGTCCAAATTCATAAATGATAACAAAATTTGTGAGTTGCACCCATCTTTTGGTTCTAGCTAGTGGAAGAACAGTTCCAACAGGCGCATGATAAGAGTCACATAGCATCACTCTAAAATAATCTGCAACAAGGATGACAAACTATAGTTACATACTTAACAATATTTACAAAATAAAATTCTATTAGCAGGACAATATTATACATACAAATATTAAAAAATATAAATCCTTTTTTGGTTAAAAGAACATGTTTTCTGCTGTTTTGATATATCATTTCTCTTTATGATGACTTTTATCAGTCTATTGATGGCAAAATAATAGTGTTGAACTCTTATTAAATATATATATAATAAATTTAAAACAGTCCACCTGTTCTAGTATACATTGCAAAATCTATAATTTCATTTGATTTCTCAAATAATGATGAGTAATGGGTTAGAGATAATCAGATAACCGATACCAACTTAACTATGTCTGACTAATTTGGTGTTGAGTGCTTATTAGCTAGATTCTAAGTCAAAAATCGTGGAACCGGTTTCTATCGGATCAATTCCCCGTTCCATGATTGATTCCTTAGTTCTAATCCAAAAAATGATCATAAAAATTATTTTTTAAAAAAATAAAGTACTCTGAGGAATCAAATTATAGGCCTTAAATATACCTCATAAGTTATTTATCATCTCCGCTAAATATATTTACTGTAAAATTTATCAATAAATATATATATATTCTTTTTAGTTAATATAACTCAGAAAAAAAATGCACCGTTAAATATCAGAACATTGTCATTTTAAAAAAAATAAAAATTAAATAAAATCTATCAATATGATGATTTTTTAAGCATTTTTTTATAACTCTTAGCCTTACGTTCAATTTCTATAATTATGAAAAAAACATTTAGTATATCAAAAAGACAAAAAAAGTTTAAAAATCGAAACTAATGCGCAAAAAAAAAAAAAAAAAAAGGAATACAGGTTTTACCTGAAAACAAAAATTGGATTGATTCTGGATTAGCTTCAGAATATATATTTAATTCAGTTCTAGATTTAAAATTTTAAAATCAATCTTAATCAGACAGCTTCTTGGTTTGGATCCCACTGCGGGCTAAGCTTGAACGGTGGACGTTAAATTTGGATAGGCCAATCGCACTCGAAAGCCAAGCCAATTCATGCCGAAGTTTTGGATGGAGAAGGATGGGTGAGCGGAGTTCGTGACCCCACTCCCAGTTCCACTCTCGGCTAAGCTTGGTGACAGGACTGCAGGATTGTCAATTAACCTAGAGATTTTTAAAATTTGACATTTAATCTAATAACTTGTATTTTTTCTGTCATTATAATATAATTGAGGTTGCCAAAACTATTATAATTGCCATTACAATGATTGTTATACCTTTATTTTTAGTTGATAGAGCATGCAGTAAATTTTTTTTTAAAGAAAAAGAAGCTACCATGTTCATATATATGGTTTCCAATATATGATGACCCTCTATCAATTGTGTTGACCCAATTATTGATTTTGATGATTAATAAAAGATATGAGTATATTCATTTGGTTTCTAATTGATTTAACAAGTGTTTCAGGGATTTAAAATGTTTGATCAATCAAAAGGATAAAGAAACATGTTTTGAATCAATGTTTTAAAAAGAAATTTTCAAAGTTCAAAGCCTGGAGTCGACACCCAAATGGTAAGGAGCCGACCCCATGGCGTATCAGAAAGTTTTTGGGATTTTGGCATGGTCCAAAGTCGACACCCAAGGTTTCGGAGCCGACTCCAACCTGAGATACAGAGAAGTGCATCCTGTTTCAGTTTCTGGAGCCGACACCCAAGATTTCGGAGCCGACACCTGAGTTTCTGGAGCCGACTCTAACTGAGAACAGAGAGCGTATTTTATGGACCATTCTGGAGCCGACACTTACAGTTTTTCGGAGCCGACTCCCGAAAACGACGAGCCAACACTTACCTTTTTTGGAGCCGACTCCCCAACAACTTTTTCTTTACTATTTTTGAACACCCGACTTGGAGCTGACACCTGAAAAGTTGGAGCCGACTCCAACCTGTCAGGAACAAATTTTTTATCTGTCAGAACATACTTCGGTAAGATTTCTTTTCACCTAACCTCTAACGGCTATTTTCTTTGTGCGCAGAAGAATCCAAACATCTCCAACGGCTATATTTCTACCTAAAAACTGGATTGAGAGTTCTATAAAAAGGGAAACGTCCGGTTAAAATAGATAGAAAAATTAAAAAAAATAAAAAAATGGAGAGAAATTTTTAAAGAGAAATCTTCGAATCCACGTCTATCTTCTGAAGAGAGATTCAAGAGAAATCCAAGTGATTCAAGTTCAAAATCAAAGAATTTTCCAAGTGAAGAAAAAGAAAGCAAAAGCCCTGATTTTCCCAACTTCTCAACTGCAATCTTTGTGAAGAATCTGAGCTGAGGCCTGATTCAACATTTCAAAGGAGAAGAGGAAAAGAAGAAAAGCTCACATCAAATTCGCTTCAAACAGGCTTTTCTAAATCTTTGTTTACTTATACTGCTTATTTGCTCATTTAAGGAGCTTTGCATTGTTATAAACCTTAAATTAATTTGGTGTTTACTAATTCAATCAGGGGATGAATTAGTTGAGGTTGTTTACCTCGGGAACAAGCTAGATTAGCTTGGGTTTGGGTTTTGTGCTGGTGAGCCCGGAAAACCAGCTGGGTTCGTTGTGATCCCGGAGGAAACAACAAGTTTTGAGTTGTGAGCTTGTAAAACAACTCGGCTGTAATCAAGTAGATTATAGTGTGGACCCAAGAGATACTTGGGAGTGGACGTAGGTGTTGGATACACCGAACCACTATAAAATCCTTGTGTTTGCCGTGTTTTGACTCTCTCTCTCTCTCTATCTCTTTATTTGTGCTTAATATTTATCCTGCACTCAATCTTATATATTCCAAAGCACATAGTTATTAAAAAGTTAAATTTTTAAGAACCCAATTCACCCCCCCTCTTGGGTTGCCATCTGGGCCAACAATTGGTATCAGAGCTTGTGCTCATTGTTTATTTGATCACACGATCAAGAGTTAAAGATCCAAATGGCAGCTCAAGCTGGATCTTCATTTGCTGAAGGTCATTCTACTAATAGACCTCCTTTGTTTAATGGTTCAAATTATTCTTATTGGAAAGCTAGAATGAAAATTTTTATTCAAGCTTTAGATTATGAACTTTGGAGTGTAATCACTAATGGACCAAGCACACCCACACACTTGGTAGATGTTCAATAGTTCTAAACCCGAAAGGGATTGGAATGAGAACGATAGGAAAATGGCTCAGCTCAATGCAAAAGCCATGAATGTTTTATATTGTGCTATAGATGCTAATGAGTTCAATAGAATTTCTACATGTATTTCCGCAAAAGAAATTTGGGATAGATTAGAAGTTACCCATGAGGGTACTAATCAAGTTAAAGAATCCAAAATCAATATTCAAGTGCACAAGTATGAATTGTTTAGCATGGAACAAAATGAAACCATCACATGCATGTACACTAGATTTACTGATATTGTAAATGGTTTAAAAAGTCTTGGCAAGACCTACACTAACTCTGAATTGGTTCGTAAAATTCTTAGGTCTCTTCCAAGAACATGGGAAGCAAAAGTAACTGCAATCCAAGAAGCCAAGGACCTCAACACCTTACCTTTGGAGGAGCTACTTGGATCATTGATGACCCATGAACTGACCATGAAGCAACATCAAGAGGAGGAAGTCAAAAAGAAGAAAACAATTACTCTTAAAGCTACAGAAAAGGAGATAAACAGTGAGGAAGAAGAGGAAGATGATGAGACAGCTCTCCTTGCTAGAAAATTTAAGAAATTTATGCAAAGGAGACCCTTCCATAAGAAGAGATATGGAACAAAAATGGAAGGAGAAAAAGAAAAAGAGAAGGACAAGGACAAAGAAAAAGAGAAACCCCCTCATATGTTATGAATGCAAAAAACCGGGCACTTTAGATATGATTGTCCTCAACTGAAAAAGGGGCACAAGAAGAAGAAAAAGGCATATGTTGCAATATGGAGTGAAAGTGATGAATCCTCATCGAGGAGGAACAAAAAAAAGTTGCCAACATTTGCTTTATGGCAAACGACGATAATGAGGTAAGTTCTGAAAACCTTGTGATGATTTTACTTTTGAAGAATTATATGATGCATTTAATGAGTTAGTTAGTGATTTTAAAGTTTTGAAAAAGAAGAACAAATCTTTAAAAAATGATAATTTAAATCTTGACAAAGAGAAGGATAAACTAACTCATGAAATTGAAAAACTAAAATCTGAAAATGAAAATCTATTAAAAGATAAAGAGTTAATTTCTAATGAAAATGTTAATTTAAAGAAAGAAGTTGATAAATATAAAAACATAGTTGATAAATTTACATATAGCTCAAAAACTTAATTTGTTATTGAGTAATCAAAGAGCTGTATTTGATAAGGCTGGACTAGGTTATAGACCTAATAAGAAACAAAAGTATGTTAAAAACTTTTTTTAGAAAAGAACATGATAAGAATGATTTTCATGTTATTGCTGTAACAAGAAAGGACATAAAGCATATGAATGCAATCTTAGAAAACTTAATAAGAATTTAAGTATTAAAGGAAAGAAAATATGGGTTCCGAAAGGAACAATCCTTGTTGCTACTAACCATGAAGGACCCAAGAAAGCTTGGGTACCTAAACAGAAAGTTTGATTACCTTGCAGGAGTGTCTTGCGGCCAAAAGATCAAAACGAAAGTGGTATCTTGATAGCGGCTGCTCAAGGCACATGACGGGTGACAAGGAGCAATTCATCACCCTTGAAGATAAAAGAGGAGGAGTTGTCACATTTGGAGACAATGGTAAAGGCCAAATTATGGGATTTGGTAAAATTCAGATAACTCCCTTTACTTTTTAGAAAATGTTTTATATGTAGATGGCTTAAAACATAATTTAATTAGTATTAGCCAATTGTGTGATAAAGGTTTCAAAGTTTCATTTGAAGCTTCTATCTGCACTATTTCTAATCCCATTGACAATAGCATTGTATTTGTTGGTAATAGAAATGGCAATGTATACTTAATTGATTTAGACAATTTGTCTACTAGTAATCATTGCTTACAATGCTAATGAAAATGAGATTGGATGGTTATGGCATCGTAGATTAGGCCATGCAAGCACACACCTAATTTCAAAATTAATTAAAATGGATTTAGTTAAGGATCTTCCAAAGCTAGATTTTGAAAATAACAGAATTTGTGATGCTTGTCAATTAGGCAAACAAACTAGAAATTCTTTCAAATCAAAAAATGTAGTTTCCACTTCTAGGCCATTGGAGCTACTTCATATGGACCTTTTTGGACCTACTAGAACCACTAGTCTAGGAGGAAAGAAATATGGTCTTGTGATAGTAGATGATTATTCTAGATACACTTGGGTATTGTTTCTGGCTCATAAGGATGAGACTTTCTCAATATTTCTGAAATTTTTCAAGAAAGTCACTAATGAGAAAAATAACACTATAGTGTCTCTTAGAAGTGATCATGGCACTGAATTTGAAAATCACTTATTTGAAAATTTCTGCACAGAACATGGCATTCATCATAATTTTTCTGCACCTAGGACACCACAACAAAATGGAGTTGTAGAAAGAAAAAATAGGACTTTAGAAGACATGGCCCGTACCATGCTATGTGAAAGCAACCTACCAAAGTACTTCTGGGCGGAAGCTATAAACACGGCATGTTACATTCTTAATAGAGCCTAATTAGGCCAATCCTTAAGAAAACACCTTATGAATTATGGAATAATAGAAAACCAAAGATAGGTTATTTTCATGTATTTGGTTGTAAATTTTATTCATAATAATGGAAAAGATAATCTTGGTAAATTTGATGCAAAATCAGATGAAATTTTCTTAGGATATTCAACAACTAGTAAAGCCTATAGAGTATTCAATAAGAAATCCCTAATTGTAGAAGAATCTATTCATGTAGCTTTTGATGAGTCTTTAGCATCAAGTTCACAAAAATTTGATGATGAGGAAGATACAAATATACTAGAAAGAGATATTGAAAAATTAAATATAGATGTATCTTCAGATCATGAACAAGAAACTAAAGATGATGATTCACCTAGGATTGATGATATTGATACTAATCATAATGAAGTAGATCTTCCTAGAGATTGGAGATATGCCTATGGTCATCCAAAGGAATTGATTATTGGTGATCCATCTCAAGGAGTAAGAACTAGGTCATCTATGAGGAATATCAATAATCATCTTGCATTTGTATCTCAAATTGAACCTAAAACTATTGAAGAAGCTGAAAAAGATAGTAATTGGATGCTAGCTATGCAAGAAGAATTAAATCAATTCACTAGGAATAATGTATGGTCCTTAGTTGATAGACCTAAAGGTCATTCAGTTATAGGATCTAAATGGGTATTTAGAAATAAATTGGATGAAAATGGCATAGTAATTAGAAATAAAGCTAGATTAGTTGCAAAAGGATATAATCAAGAAGAAGGAATTGATTTTGATGAAACTTTTGCACCTGTAGCTAGATTAGAAGCAATTAGATTACTACTTGCATTTGCATGTCATATGAACATAAATTTATTTCAAATGGATGTTAAAAGTGCATTTTTAAATGGTTTTATAAATGAGGAAGTATTTGTGGAACAACCACCTGGTTTTGAGATCATGAATTTTCAAATCATGTTTTTAAATTGCACAAAGCACTATATGGTTTAAAACAAGCACCTAGAGCTTGGTATGATAGGTTAAGCAAATTTCTGATTGAAAATGATTTTACTAGAGGAAATGTAGACAAAACCTTATTTTTGAAAAGGAAAGACAAAGATTTATTAGTAGTACAAATATATGTAGATGATATTGTATTCGGTGCTACTAACAATCTCTTGTGTCAAGAATTTGCTAAGTTAATGCAGGGTGAATTCGAAATGAGCATGATGGGAGAACTCAACTTCTTCCTAGGACTTCAAATCAAGCAAAGCAAAGAGGGATTTTCATCAACCAAGCAAAGTACACAAAGGAACTTCTCAAGAAGTTTGGAATGGAGTCAATCAAACCCCTTGGAACACCTATGAGTCCTTCATGCAAATTAGACAAAGATGAAGATGGTAAGAAGGTAGATCAAAAATACTATAGAGGTATGATCGGATCTCTACTTTACTTAACAGCTAGTAGACCAGATATCATGTTTGCTGTTTGTCTATGTGCTAGATTTCAATCAGAACCTAAAGAATCTCACTTAATTGCAGTGAAAAGAATTTTAAGATATCTAAGTGGAACTAAAAATGTAGGATTATGGTATTCTAGAGACTCAACACTAAACTTAATTGCATATTCTGACTCTGACTATGCTGGATGTAAACTAGATAGAAAAAGTACAAGTGGTGCATGTCAATTCTTAGGAAGTAACTTAATCTCTTGGTTTAGCAAAAAGCAAAATTCGGTTGCATTATCCACTGCTGAAGCAGAATATGTTGCAGCTGGAAGTTGCTGTGCTCAAATCCTTTGGATTAAGCGACAACTTGAAGATTATGGCATAACACTTGATAAAACTCCTATTAGATGTGATAATACAAGTGCAATAAATTTAACTAAGAATCCAATCCAACATTCAAGAACTAAACACATTGAAATTAGATATCATTTTATAAGAGAACATGTAGCTAACAATGAAATTTGCCTTGATTATGTTAATACTGAAGAACAATTAGCTGACATATTTACAAAACCTTTGAGTGAAGAGAGATTTTGTTATCTTAGAGGTGAATTAGGGATTTGTGATCCTTTGGAATGATTTTGAAACCCTTAAGGAATGACTATCTAGACTTCTATCAATTTCTTGAGATTCCTTTCATAATTTTAAGGAATTTATCTAGTCATTTGAGCAATTTGATTCTCCACATTCCAAAGATTTTTTCAAAAATTTATTGATTTTATTTTGACAAGTTTCGGCTGTTTGAAACTCATTTATTTTTCTCTGAAACTGTCAGTGGAGTCGACACCTCAATTTGAGGAGTCGACACCTCTTCTGTGTCGCTCTCGGTCCTTGACCTTGGAGCCGACACCCGCTTAAGTGGAGCCGACTCCAGTTCGGGCGCTAACTGTGTTAGCGACTTGGAGTCGACACCCGACTTTGCGGGAGTCGACACCTGGTGGTCCCAAATTGACTTTATTAGGGCAGAGTCGACACCTTCGTGATTTCTATCTTTTCCAAACCCTTTCCAAATCTTTTCCAAACCCTCTCAAAACCTCCCAAAGCCAAATACTCCCCAAATCAATCATTCCCTAAGATTTCTATGGCACCTAAGCGTAGGGGATCGGTCTTTGATGCTCCCGTTGCTACGAGGAAGCGTACGGCGCGTCCCGTCCGTGAACCCACTCCGAGTGATGATTCTTCTTCTACCATCAGATAATCCTGGCCCCTCATCTCCACAGGTAGATACCTAGCTGGGCGAGTTATTACCATGGGTAGAAAGTTGATTTTGATTTCTTTGAGCCGAGGGTTTTGACATTGGAAGACAAATTAAAGAACTCGGTTGGGATAAAGTCTGCTCTTTGGATGTNTATCTTCTCCAAACCCTTTCCAAATCCTCTCCAAACCCTCTCCAAACTTTCCAAAGTCAAATTTTCCCAAATCAATCATTCCCTAATATTTATGGCACCTAAGCGTAGGGGATCGGTCTTTGATGCTCCTGTTGCTACAAGAAATCGTATGGCGAGCATCTCATCCGTGAGCCCACTCCTAGTGATGATCTTTATCAACTCCATCAGATAATCCTGGCCCCATCTCCACAGGTAGATACCCTAGCTAGGCGAGTTATTACCATGGGTAGGAAGTTGATTTTGATTTCTTTGAAACCGAGGGTTTTGACATTGGTAGAAGATTAAAGAACTCGGTTGGGATAAAGTTTGCTCTTTAGATGTTCCTACTTATCCAGCTTGTCAAAGAATTTTACCTGAATTTATCTAGAGGAGATGGTGGGATCGTTAGTTCTGTAAGAGGAAAGAGAATTCATCTTACTTTTCAAATTTTAGAAATATGTTAAGTATTCCTGTCACTGGTTTTGCAAACATTCATAGTAGAGATCGACTGCTTTATCAAGAATGTTAGGAAGAGAAATAATTGAATTTGAAAAGGTTAGGGAAACCAATTGCCACTTGAGCTTAGGCTGTTACATAACATCTGCAGTAGGATTCTATTTCCCAAACTGATCGTTTTGAGTATGTCTCAGAGCGAGACATTGTTGTCATTGATAATATCTTGATAGGTCAGCCTATAAATCTTGCTGGATGATGATATGGTATATGGCTGAGGCCGGGGGCAAGAAGAGATCTTCACTACCTTATGGAATGATCCTAACCTTGGTTTTTAGGAGTCAAGGAGTAGTTATTTCTAAAAATGAGCCTTTGAAGAACCTAAGGCACACTGACTACTACAGCTTAGCCATTGTGCACAGGATGGGTTTTGTGAAAGTAGATGGTAAATGGAAGAGAAAAGCTCATACTGGCGATAGGGTTGCTGAGACTAATGTGCCTGGCCCTTCTGAGGCATGACCATCTGTGAGACACAGCTCACCAGAGCCCAGTTAGGATGTACCTCTAGCTCCACCTGTTCCTTCTGCTTTTGTTATGTCATCTATTGGTTTTTCAGATATTCAGTTAGAACAGCTTAGAAGTATTTTTGCCACTCACAAGGAAGAGATGAAATCTGAGTTAATAGCCAGTTCATGAACTTGAGAGAGACACTCTATTCTTTGGATGAAAGAGTTAGAATAATTGAGTCTACTCTTGGAGCCTCCGCTGAATCCTTAAAGAACGATCTCAAGAACATTTTCGAAGACTTAAAGATATTGGTGGAGACTCAGAGACTTATTCCAAATGTAATGCTGAGCTTCAGGATAAAATTGCATCTGCATGTACATTTGTTGATGAAGACTGAAGGCTTTTGTCAAGACTCAGAGTGAAGGAATGGAAAGAATAGTAGAAGAATTGCAAAGACTTTAGAACTAACTTTTGATTATCTTGTAATGAAATTTTTTGATATTGTTGAAAGATGATGTTTAGTCTAGTTTGATGTTGATGCAATGAAGTTTCATTTTGTAAAATGATGTAATGCTTGACTTCTTGATGTAATGAACTTATTTGATACTTAATGAATGTCTTTTGATCTTTGAAGTAACTATCAATTTTGTCACTTCACTTGAAACTTCTTGACCTTTTTTTTTTATTACAAAAAAGGGGGAGAAGTAATCAAGTATTTAATAATCGTATATGCATTGAATGTAAAACAAAAAAGGGAGAAGTATTTAGCTTTTGTATATGCATTAAATCAAATAAGCTTAATTAATTGCACATAAGGAGAAGTAATTGAAATTCCAATTCTATATGCATTGAATGGAATAGATGTTAAAATAGATATAATTGTTTAATTGGTATCAAACATTAAAAGTTTACTGTTAAAAGGAAGAATAGATGTTAAACTGAGTATCATAGGGGGAGCTACCTCATTCAGGGGGAGCTTACCTGTGAGGAATAAATTTTAAGAAATTTGATTTGAAAATCTTATTGTTAATCATGCATATACTCAATATTTTTATAATCATCAAAAAGGGGGATATTGTTGACCCAATTATTGATTTTGATGATTAATAAAAGACATGAGTATATTCATTTTGTTTCTAATAGATTTAACAAGTTTCAGGGATTAAAATGTTTGATCAATCAAAATGGAAAAGAAACATATTTTTGAATCAATTTTTAAAAGAATTTTTAAAGTTCAGAGCCTAGAGTCGACACCCAAATAGCAGGAGCCAACCCCAAGGCGTATCAGAAGTTTCTAAGATTTTTGCACGGTCCGAGTCGACACCCAGGTTTCGGAGCCGACTCCAACCTGAGATACCGAGAAGTGCATTCTGTTTCAGTTTCTGGAGCCGACACATAGAATTCGGGAGCCGACACCGAGATTTCGGGAGCTGACACTGAGTTTCTGGAGCCGACTCTAACCTGAGAACATAGAGCGTTTTATGGACTTTTCTGGAGCCGACACTTACAGTTTTCGGAGCCGACTCCCGAAAGTGACGAGCCACACTTACCTTTTTTGGAGCCGACTCCCAACAACTTTTTCTTTACTATTTTTAAACACCCGACTTGGAGCCGGCACCTGAAAAGTTGGAGCCGACTCCAACCATGTCAGGAACAGATTTTTTATCTATCAGAACGTACCTCAACGGTAAGATTTCTTTTCACCTAACCTCTAACGGCTATTTTCTTTGTATGTAGAAGAATCTAAATATCTCCAACGACTATATTTTCCACCTAAAACGTGGATTAAGAAATATATAAAAAGGAAGGAATCGTCCATTTGAAAGTGGTGAAAAAAGAGAGAGAAAAATAGATTGAAAAATCCGAGATATCTTGAGCAAGAAATCAAAGAGGAAAGAGTCAAAGCTCAAATCCATCATCCTTAGAAAGCTCAAAGAGAAATCTACAAGCTTCTCAAGTTCAAATCAAGGAGATTTTCAACATTTGAAGAGAGAAAGCAAAAGCCCCAAATCTCCATCTTCTCAACTGCAATTTCTAAGAATCTGAGCTGAGGCCCTGATTCAATCTTTTAAAGGAGAAGAGGAAAAGAAGAAAAGAAGAAAAGCACATATTCAAAGATCTTCAAACAGGCTTTTCTAAACCTTGTTTATTACTTTGTTTATTGCTCATTACTTAAACTCTATTCTCATTTATTGTTTGCTAGTTCAATCAAGAGATTGAATTAGTGGAGGTGGTATACCTTGGTACAAGCTAAGGATAGCTTATGGTTGAGTTTTGTGTTGGTGAGCCCGAAAAACCAGCTGGGTTCGTTGTAATCCCGAGGGAAACAAGAAGTTTTGAGTTGTGAGCTTGTAAAACAACTCGTTGTAATCAAGTAGTTATAGTGTGGACCCAAGTGATACTTGGGAGTGGACGTAGGTGTTGATACACCGAACCACTATAAAATCCTTGTGTTTGCCGTGCTTTGACTCTCTTGCTCTATCTCTTTATTTGTGCTTAATATTTATCCTGCACTTAATTCATTTATTCCAAAGCACATAGTTTATAAAAGATCAAATTTTTTTAAGAACCCAATTCACCCTCCCCCTCTTGGGTTTCCATCTGGGCCAACACAACTCTTGTCGGAGGACAATCTCTGACTTGCGGGGGTCTCCACCCGGAGCGGTGAGTAGCAGCCGACCCAACACTTAGCAGATTTTCCTTCCCTCTCTCTTCTCTTTTTTTTTTTTGACTAACTCTGACTAATGCTATGCAATGATGAAGCTCCCGACCCTCAAGCTCAAGAGGGCCACCGCAAAGAGGAAGAGGGCCCTAGAGGGGTCGAGCAAGGGGCAGCATGCCCCAGCCTCCAGGCACCCGATGGCGCGAGTCTCCCCGCCACTCAAGCAGCAAGAGCCTCCGGTCGTATCGGAGGTTGACCTGATGACAGACACCCCTCCGAGGGGGTGAGGGTTGAAAGGGCATCGGGGGAGCCCGAGCCCCCCGAACCAATCCCATCAGAGGAAGAGCGAAGCTGGGGAGAGGGGCTATCGGCGGTAGTGAGCCCTCCCCCAGAGGAGATACTGGCCAGCAACCCTCCGAGCACCAAGCCTAAGCCTGCCGAGACTGCCGAGGGGAGCAGCTAGGCCGATGCCACCTCGGGACTCCATCATGAATGATGGGTGCTGGGTAGAGCGGCTCATTTCCTAAATAATTGCTTGAGATTCCAGGAGGAGCTCAGTCACCTTGGAGCAGCTACATTCTTCCGAGAAGCCTTCGTGGCTCTCGTCCGGGTAAGTAACCCTGTGACCCTCTACCTTCAAACACTTGACTGTTGAGCACTGACACATTCTAAATGCAGTCGGCAAACTCCCTGGTGGACACAAGGGAGGTCATCAATGAAGGTAAGGCCATCATCTGTCAGGCTCAGCAGGATGCCGAGGAGGCCCAGGCCCGAGCCGAAGCGGCTGAGAGGGCCCTGGAGGCGGCAAGGACCGACCGAGCTGCCGAAATAAGGGAGGCCGAGAGCCGGGTTGAGGTGAAATCCAATTGACTCCGGGCAGCGCTGAACCAGCTCGAGGAGGCCGAGAGTGCTGTCGAGGCCAGGACCTTCACATCGCCAAGCTGGACTCGGCCATCCGGGCGGTCGAGGCCAGAGCCAAGCACGCCGAGCAGAGGGCGGAGCACGCGCCGAGGAGAGGGCGGAGAGTGCCGAAGAGAGGGAAAGGGAGGCTACCTCCCTGGCCGCAGAGAAGGAGGCTAGGGCCCAGGAGGTGGAGGCTGCAGTGGAGGCCAGGGTTGCAGCGGCCGTAGATGAGTTTCGAGCATCTGAGCGCTTCGCGGATGAGCTAGCCGAGACTTAGTGGATTCCTACCTCCAAGGGTTCCAGTGCGGGAAAGAGGAGGATCGGGACTTGAATTTCCCCCAGGCACTAGAGGTCGAGCCGGATCGCATGTCCGAAGTTGCCTCGTCCGACGATGAACCAGCGGCGGCCGATCCATAAAGTTGTACTTTTTCTTAAATTTTTGTACTAAGTCCAACCCAGTCGGCATTTTGTAAACACATTGGTCAATGAAAATATTTTTACCTATTTGAAATGTGTTGCGTTTAAGTCCTCAGCTCGCCGACGTGGGACCCCTAGGGGCTGCGTCGCACTGAGGGGTAGCATCTATCCGCTTACCACGAGCGACTTCGACTTAGCTGCCACATAGGGCCGAACTCCCAGGAGAGCTGAAGTCGAACTCAGAGTTAAGTCCGCCCCAGGCCATCAAGTTTTGATGGGACATCGGCCTTCAGTACCGATGGGACCTCAGCTTGGCACGCCGAGCAGGGCTCGGGCTTCTAACCACCGACGAAACATCAGCCTTAGAAGGCCAAGGTGGACCCGGGCTTCTGAGCACCGATGGAACATCGGCCTTGGACCGAGGTGGACTCGGGCTTCTGAGCACCGATGGAACATCGGCCTTGGAGTGCCGAGCTGGCCTTGGGCTTTTCGGAGCCAGTGGTATACCGGTCTTCGGTGCCAATGGTACATTGGTCTTGAAGTACCGAGCTGGCCTTGGGCTTTTTGGAGTTGATGGTACATCGGTCTTCGATGCCAATGGTACATTGGTCTTGAAGTGCCGAGCTGGCCTCGAGCTTTTTGGAGCCGGTGGTACACCGATCTTCGGTGCCAATGGTACATTGGTCTTGAAGTGCTGAGCTGGCCTTGGGCTTTTTGGAGCCAGTGGTACACCAGTCTTCGGTGCCAATGGTACATTGGTCTTAAAGTGCGGAGCTGGCTTCAGACTTTTTGGAACCGATGGTACACCGATCTTCGGTGCAAATGGTACATTGGTCTTGAAGTGCCGAACTGGCCTCGGGCTTTTTGGAGTCGGTGGTACACCGGTCTTCGGTGCCAATTGTACATTGGTCTTGAACTGCCGAGCTGACCTCGGGCTTGCAATGCCGAGCTGGCTTCAGGGCTTTTGGAGCCAGTGGTACACCGGTCTTCGATGCCAATGGTACATTGGTCTTGAAGTGCCGAGCTGGCCTCAGGCTTTTGGAGCCGATGGTACATCGATCTTCGGTGCCAATGGTACATTGGTATTGAAGTGCCGAGCTGGCCTTAGGCTTTTGGGAGCCGATGGTACATCGGTCTTTGGTGCCAATGGTATATTGGTCTTTTGTCGAGCTGGCCTTGGGCTTTTGAAGCCTATGGTACATCGATCTTCGGTTCCAATGGTACATTGGTCTTGAAGTGCCGAGCTGGCCTCGGGCTTGCAGAGCTGGCCTTGGGCTTTTTGGAGCCGATGGTACACCGATCTTTGGTGCCAATGGTACATTGGTCTTAAAGTGCTGAGCTGCCTCGGGCTTTTTGGAGCCGGTGGTACATTGGTCTTCGGTGCCATTGGTCTTGATGCCAAGCTGACCTTGGGCTTTTGGAGCCGATGGTACACCGGTCTTCGGTGCTAATGGTACATTGGACTTGAAGTGCTAAGCTGGCCTCGAGCTTTTTAGAGCCGTGGTACACCGGTCTTCGGTGCCAATGGTACATTGGTCTTGAAGTGCCGAGATGGCCTCGGCTTTTTGGAGCCGATGGTAAACCGGTCTTCGGTGCCAATGGTACATTGGTCTTGAAGTGCCAAGCTGGCCTTGGGCTTGCAGTGCCGAGCTGGCCTCGGGCTTTTTGGAGTCGGTGGTACACCAGTCTTCGATGCCAATGGTATATTGGTCTTGAAGTGCCGAGCTGGCCTCGGGCTTTTTGGAGCCGATGGTACACCGGTCTTCGGTGCCAATGGTACATTGGTCTTGAAGTACCGAGCTGGCCTCGGGCTTTTTGGAGCCGATGGTACAAATCTTTTTGTTGAAAGCTGGGTTACTCGAACACACTTTTATTAATATAGAGTGCGGGGCGAGAGCCCGAAAGAATGCAAATGTGTAAATCAACATGAAGAAAGGGTACATTACTGATAATACCGATGGAGGTTGTCAGCGTTCCATGTCCACGGGAGCGGCTTCCCATCTAGTCCTTCAATTACGTATGCTCCATGATGGAGTGCCTTGGTGACTCGATAGGGTCTTCCCAATTTGGTGATAGCTTGACTCCTTCGTTGGCTTTGAAACTTCGGCTGCCGGAGGACCAAGTCCACTGGCAAAATGTCTTTGGGGCGGACACGGGCGTTGTAATACCTGGCCATTCGCTATCGGTAGGCTGCCATCCGGAGTCGCGCTCGGTCCCGTAGTTCTTCCACTAGGTCGAGGTTGGCCCGCAACTGATTTGGGTTGTCCTCCTCACTGTATGCTTTGTCCGGGGGCTTGGGGCACCTATCTCCACATGAATGATAGCTTCGGACCCAAAGAGGAGCTGAAGAGGAGTCTCGGTAGGGGCTCGTGGCGTTATATGGTAGGCCCACAGCACATTGGGAAGCTCCTCCACCCACCTTTCTTTGCAGTCATCCAGCAGCACTCTAAGTCCTTGGAGGATGATGTGGTTGGTCACCTCAGCTGCACCATTGGTCTGAGGGTGCCCGACTGAGGTAAACCGCTGATGAATGCTTAGCTCGGTGCAAAATCTCTAAAGGTCGCATTATCGAACTGCCGGCCATTGTCGGTGACGAGGGTATGCGGCAACCCAAACTGACATATTATAGACTTCCAGAAAAGGATCTCACCTTGCCCTCGGTGATCTTAGAGAGTGCCTCGGCCTCGATCCATTTAGTGAAGTGGTCAACGGCTACCAGCAGAAATTTGCGCTGTCCGGAGGCCGGAGGGAATGGTCCTAGGATGTCCTTACCCCACTGAGCGAAGGGCCAAGGTGCCGCTAGGGGATCAACTGAGATGTTGGCTGCCGCTGATGCCAGCATGGCGTTGACAACTGTCACACCTCTTGACGAGCTTGGAAGCATCCTCCTCATGTTAGCCAATAGTACCTTGCCGTAGGGCTTTGTATGCCAGGCTCTGCCCCCAGATGACTTTCGCATATGTCCTCATGGATTTCTGCAGGATGTAATCAGCTTCGTGGGCCGACACACTTAAGGACTGGGTATGAGAATGACCTTCGGTAGAGCTTTCGTCCATCATTAGAAACTTCAGAGCCCGCCGCCTGAGCAGTCTTGCCTCAGCTGGGTCTTCAGGAGGGACCATCGGTCAGGTACTGGATGTAAGCGTCCATCTAAGAGGGCTCCTACTCGACTGGCAGAGCCTCTTGGCGGCTTTAATGCTTGGGGTTTGCAGATGCTCCACGTATGTTCCCCCAAGGTCCCATCGGCCGAGGTGGCCAAGCGGGACAATGCGTCGACCTTGGCATTCTCCCCTTAGGGAATGTAGCTGATATGGAAGTAGACAAACTGAGAGGCTTGGGAATGCACCATGCTCAGTAACGGGACATGGTTGGGTCTCTGCCTCGTACTCCCCAACGACCTATCCAGAGACAAGCTGAGAGTCTGTGAAGGCCCTCAGGCCCTCGCACCGAGCTCCTTTGCTAGCTTCATCCCTGCCAGCAAGGCTTCATACTCTGCTTGTTGTTGGTGGCTAGAAAAAGAAATCGGAGGGCATACTCTACCACCTCCCCTTCGGGGCTCGCAAGAATGAGTCCAGCCCCACTCCTCTGGGAATCTGATGCACCATCAACATGGAGGATCCAGTCTTCCTCTCCTGCCTCCTCAGCCGTGGGGACTCCACATGCATCTCCAGGTGCGACTCCTCCGGATGCTCCTTAGCCCAGGTGCATTCGATCAGAAAATTGGCTAACACCTGGGACTTCATTGCAGATCTCGGGCGGATGAATAGTCAAACTCCCCCAGCTTGATGGCCCACTTTGTCAGCTGACCGAAGGTGTTAGGACGGGACAAGATAGTCTGGAGGGGTTGGTCCGTGAGCACCACGATTGGATGAGCTTGGAAGTAAGGTCGGAAGCGCTGGGCAAAAATGATCATGACGAAGATAATCTTCTCGGTCTGAGAATACCTACTCTCAGCATTATGAAGTACCTTACTATTGTAGTACACCAGCTTCTGCATCCCG
Source organism: Calamus simplicifolius (assembly GCA_900491605.1). Taxonomy (NCBI): domain Eukaryota; kingdom Viridiplantae; phylum Streptophyta; class Magnoliopsida; order Arecales; family Arecaceae; genus Calamus; species Calamus simplicifolius. The sequence goes on along the minus strand of UESW01003836.1, from coordinate 11,047 downwards.
TCGGCGTCCATGGAAAAGCACGAAGCTGACAGCCTCGGAGGAGGCTGTAAGATATAGAAAGAGCTCCTTCCCGCTCCTCGGCTTGGAAAGCAATGGCGGCATGGATAAAAACTTCTTAATTCCTCGAAGGCTCTTGGCACTCCTTCATCCACTCAAAGCCGTTGACCTTACGCAATGCCTTAAAGAAAGGCAGACACCTCTCTGCCGACCTGGACAAGAAGCGGATCAAGGCTGCCACCCTTCCGATCAGGCACTGCACCTCCTTCTTGTTAGCTGGGGGCCTCATGTCCAGGATAGCTTGGATCTTGTTGGGATTGGCCTCGATTCCTCGCTGAGTCACCATGAAGCCCAGAAACTTGCCCGCTATAACCCCGAAGGCACACTTGCGGGGGTTCATCCTCATCTGATATCGGCGGAGATTGCCAAAGGTCTTCGTGAGGTCGGCAACATGATCGGTAGTACAGGCATTCTTGGTCAGCATATCATCCACGTACACCTTCATGTTATGCCCGATCTAGTTCTCAAAGACCTTATTAATTAGCCTCTGATAGGTGGCCTCCGCGTTCTTCAACCCAAATGGCATCACCTTGTAGCAATATATACCCTTCTCGGTCATAAATGAGGTTGCCTCTTCATCATCCGGATCCATCTTAATTTGATTGTACTCCGAGAAGGCATCCATAAAGCTGAGGGTCTTTTGGCCGGACGTGGCGTCCACCAACTGATCGATTCGAGGTAGTGAAAAGCTATCCTTAGGGCATGCCTTATTGAGGTCGGTGAAGTCCACGCACATCCTCCAGCTCCCACTGGCTTTGCGGACCATCACGACATTGGCTAGCCAGTTCGGGTAGTGCACTTCACGAATATGGCCGGCAGCCACCAGCTTGCGCACCTCCTCATCAATGGCCTTCTGTCTATTGAAAGTGAAGCTTCTCTTCCTCTGCCGGACGGATCGGCACTCTAGCTTGATATTAAGCTGGTGGGTAATCATCTCCTCCGGAATACTCGGCATGTCGGACGCTGACCATCAGAAGATGTCGGCGTTGGCTTGCAGAAAAGCGAGGAGCTGGTCGCGGGCCTCCTTCGGAAGTAGGGCTCCGATCTGGATCATCCTCATTGGGTCCTCCCTTAGGGGGAAGGCTAGCAGGTGCTCGGCCAGCTCCCTCTCCTCTCTGAGTCTCGAGGGTCAAACGCTTCTGGTGCAGGTGCAGGCACCACCTCCTATGGGCTGGGGCCATGTGGTAGTAAAGCGGCAGCGGGCTCTACTCCCCTCGCATCTCCCCAACCCCCTCACTGGTAGGGAACCTCACGAGCAGCCTTTTGGTGGAGATAACAGCGTCCAGAAGGTTGAGCCTGGGCCTTCCGAGTATGGCGTTGTAGGTAAGGGGCACCCAAACTATGAGGAAGTTCATGAAAACTGTGCTCTGATATGGCAGGACCCGGCCGTGACGGGGAGGGTGATCTCTCTCTCAACCCTTACAGAGTCCTCGGTAAACCCATTAAAGGTGTAGTGACAGGCCGAAGCGAGCTAGGAGATAAGTTCATACGGACAAATGCATCATAACTCAAAATATCCACTGAGCTTCCACTATCAACTAGGATTCATTTTATAGGATGCTAGCGATCGTCATAGACACGACGACGCTATCATCATTTTTGTTGACCACCCCCTCTAGGTCCCTTTTGGAAAGAGAATTACAGAATCTAATCCCTCCTCCCCCCTTGGCTTTTGGATGGGCCGTCTGCCTCCCAGGAGATCATTGCCACCGTCTTCTCAGTCGGGAAGTTGTCGATCATTGGTGGCGGAGCGCTGACGGGCCAGGTGCACCCGTGTTGCTCCTCTGAACGAACTTCCCCAGATGGCCACGCTGGATGAGGTCTTCTATCGCCTTCTTCAACTGGCGACAGTTGTTCATGTCATGGCCATGGTTCCGGTGGAAGCGGCAGTATAGGTTCTTGTTACGGGGGGTCTTCGGGTTCAGCGAAGGAGGGCACTGGAAATATGGCTCGCCCTCGATCTCAAGCAGAATGTGAGATATTGGCACAAGAAAGGGGGTTAATGGACCATCCCTCGGGGCGAGAGCTCGGGGACGGTTATCCTGACGTTGGGGAGGCTCGGGCCTCCTGGGGCAAGCCTCAACAGGCTCGGGATGCGCCTGCTTCTTGGCGGAGCTCCCGTTGGCCTCGCACGGGGAGGAGTCAGCCTCGTCGGTGCGGATGTACTTTTATGCCATGCTAAGAAGTTCGGCATAGGAGCTGGGCAGCTTTTTATCGAGGGAGTATGTAAAATGGGAGGGGCGGAGCCCTCGCTTCAAGGCCAGGGTGGCCACAGAATCCTCAAGGTTGTAGACCTCGAGGGCAGCTTCTTTGAATCGAATGACGTAGTCCTGCAGGGACTCGCCACCCTTCTGCTGGATGAAAAACAGACTGTCCGCCACCCTAGGTATCTTTTGGCAGGCAACAAAATGGGCCAAGAAGGCCCTCTCTATCTAGCGGAAGGAGTTGATACTCCGTGGCGGCAGGTGGGAGTACCAGGCTTGGGCAGCCTTTCTCAAAGTGGCGGGGAAAGCGATGCAGAGAAGAGTCGGTTGCCCCCTGGACCTGCATAAGGACCTTGTAACTCTCCAAATGATCCAAGGGATTAGTGGTTCCGTCATACGGATCCAACTGAGGGAGACAGAATTGGGTTGAGATTGGCTCCTCCATAAAGCGGCGGGACAGCGGTGGCCGGCTATCATAGTCCACCTCCGGTAGGTTGGTGATCCGGCGGTTGAGCTCCTCCAGCCGCTGGTTGTACTCGTCCAGCCGACGCTCAGCCTAGCGAGCTATCCGGCCATTGAAAAACCCTTCCCTTAAAGATTTTGAGGACGGGGAAGAGTGACGGCGATATTGACAAGGGCGCTCCGCCTCCCTCACGTGCCGCCGCCTGGGTGAAGCGCTGGCATGACGAGAGGGTGACTAGGGCCTCTTGGAGGCTCCCCGGCAATGAGGCCTAGGCGAAGTGTAGCAGTGGCAAGCTTCTCGGATGGGGGACCTCCCCCGAGAGGAATGTTGGTTGGGCTGGACCACCCCTGGGATCGATGGGAATGGCTCGGGCTGCGGCGTGGTTGTCGGTTGCTGTTGCAGGATTTGGACTGCCGCCACCAATGACTAGACTTGCAGGGTGAGGGTGGCGAGCCGATCTTCTTGGTGTAGTTGCGGCGGCGGCGATGGTGGTGCAGGGATGCTGGCCTGGGGAGTAGGGAGACCGGCCATCGGCAGGTCAGCTCCCTGGCGCTGCCCCCCAGCATGGCTGGTGGAGACCTCTTGTGCACGAGTCATCACCATTTGTTTGAGAGCTTAAGGAAAGAGAAAAGCTGTCGCTGATTGGTTCAAAATTCTTCTTTATCTTCCCCCCTTCCTGGCGCGCCAATCTGTTGATGCCAAGTCACTTTCCTTCAACGTCAGAGAACGGAGATCCGCCTCCTCCTCGAAGATTCCTGCAAGAAAGTCCCCGGAGACCGGTTGCTCCGGTGGGGACCCTCCGATGTTCAAGTTAGCAACTTGGGAACAGACAAGAGTAAACTAACAGAAAGAGCTAGAGAACTTGAGTTCAGGATCCCTTCCTCATTGCGAGTGTGGGCTTTTATACCTATTCGAGGGTCCCTTTTCTCGTTTCCAGAAGGTTGCTGATTTCGAGGTGCCGTTGTCCAGAGGTGGACGGAAGGCAAGGCTGACAGTGACAAGTCGCAACCGACATTGAGCATGTCAGAGGTGTCTTGCCCCGCCGGCCACCTGCCAAGTGTGGCGCTACAGGTGGTAGGTGGGCCGTCATGTGAGGTGCGCGCCGTCATGAGGCGTGGCCATGCGCTGCTGCAGTTGAGTGGTGGACCACGTGGCCGCTGCAGACGGTTAGTGGGCCACGTGCGTGTCAGGCGGCTCGAAGTAGCGGGACATGAGGTCCGAGGCTGAAGGGACGCTGGGTCTGAGACCGAGGCCAAGGGGACGCCTCGAAGTAGCGGGACATGAGGTCCGAGGCCGAAGGGATGCCGGGTCTGAAGTCGAGGCTGAGGGGACGCCGGGTCCGAGGTCGAGGCCGAAGGGACATCGGGTCCGAGGTTGAGGCCGAGGGGATGCTGGGTCCGAGGCCGAGGGGACGCTGGGTCTGAGGTCAAGGCCGAAGGGATGCCGGATCCGAGGTTGAGGCCGAAGGGACGCCGGGTCCGAGGCCGAGGGGACGCCGGGTCCGAGGTCAAGGCCGAAGGGACGCCGGGTTCGAGGGGACCTCTGAGGTCGAACCCGCCTCATGGGGCTGAGACGGGGGCTCCATCAGTTTTCTTCACTGTTAACTCTAACAACGCTGGATCAACCACATCAGATATATTATTATTTCTTTAGTTGTTGTCATCACTTTTCTTTACTTCTATGCAAGTCTACATCATACCTCTTGTTGGATGATCACACCACATGTAGATTTGTAGTTTGAGCCATTTTATTCTCTAAAATCTTTGCTTTTTTCTGGATGAAATTCAATTTTGCAAACTTGATCTTAGCCTTTGTGAAATATCTCATCTCTTATTATGATTCGTAAAGTTGGACAATTTTCTAACCCATACGTCGAGTATAGTTTCAGCAATGGAGTGTTCATGATGCGGGGAAGCTGTGCTGCATCGATTCATGGATAACCGGAAAAAAAAAAAAGAAAAGAAAAGAAAAGAAAGATGTGAGAGAAGGACCGAGAATAAAGATGACTACATCATTGTGATGGCTCCAGACCACAGCCATTTACAGCAGTCAAAGCTGAAAAGGACACACAAATAATTAATAATAATAGCAATCAAGGAGTTAAAGATCCTTTCCATCCTGGAATTGTTAACATTGGATCTGAACAAGTTCCCCAGAGGCAACATCCAAGTAGACCCAGAATTGTTAAGCTTATTTCCTATCTTTGGTTTTTTGATAAGAATGCTTACCACTCTCATGGAGCAAGTCTGAAGCTGATCATCATGGAGCAAGTCTGAAGCTGATCATCATCTCACTGGTTTTATCTTCCATTAACCACCCTACCAAAATTTTAGCATATATAGATCAAGTTAATACATCAAAGATTGCAATCCATGGGACACCATCAAAGCCTCAAATCAGCATCTCACAAATGAACCATCTTGCTTTAAAATGTGCACACCCTCATTTCTTAACAACCTTGCCTTTGAAATCCTGGGCACCCATCGTGCGCCAACGTCCATTCTCTCTCCAAATTCTTTATCCAGGACCAGGAGATAGCCAACGCATTCAGTGGATTTTGGAGCCATTCTTAAGTAGGCTTGATGTGACTTATAAACCATATATACCAAATAATGAGTATACTATTATGGCCCCGTCTGCACAATATTGTGGAGTGTGTGCTCATGGATTAGTCTAGTTTATTGACCACGTGGTAAGCTAGATTTCTCTAAAATGGCTTATAATTCAAGCTCACCAACCATTAAAACCTCATTGAGTGGAGCTGTTTGTATGGAACTTTTGAAAGTAGAACATTGAGTAATAGAGCTTTTAAAAATAAAGTCTTTAGAAAAGTTATTTATTGTTTAGCAACCATATTTTAAAGAGCTTTAACATTTGTTTGACAATCAAACTAAAAAAATGCTTTTAAAATAAAAATTGTGAGAGATTATATTATATTTTCAATCATTATGGCAATTTATATTATTATATTATCTTATTTTAAACAATAAATATATTATAGTTATAACAATATTTTTATATACTTACAATAAGTATATTTTATTTATATATATTATGATAATATTATCAAATGTTTGAATATAATATAATATATTGCATTATATTGTTATAGTAATATATATTATTATAATATTACAATATTAAAATTGTTGTTCTTTCTGTTTTGGTTTATGAACTTTAAATAATAGTAAGTAGAATTTTCGGAAAACCTTCAAATTAGAGCTTTTAACAACTTTTAGTGGAGTTAGAAAGTACTTTTAAAATTTTATCAAATACCATAAATTATTTAAAAGTACTTTTAGGCACCTAAAAGTGCTTTTATTAAGGCCTAAGACACATTGAAGACTAAAACACAGCCATGTTTTAGCACTCGAGCTATCCGGGATTGCTTCAAGATTCATGCATGGTCATAGGATTGCTTTAATATTACTTTAGTATTAGTGAGAATTTTTGTAGCTACACATTTCAAGTTGCCGGCTTCATTCTTACTACAAATTAAGGTGGAGGGCGAGCATATAGTACGATTTCCCTATACTATCATCATTGGTAGTTTGAAGTTAATCTGTTTAGCAAATACATGAGTAACCCTAAGAAGATGCACTAGCAAGTCATGAGATGGATCTCATAATTAATATTTGAAGTACTTGAAAGGCTCTATAAGCATGGGCTTGATATAAAAATTGAAAGATCACCGCTCAAGATGTTGTTATGATGACAAAGTCAATTCCAAGAGGCAAGCTCAAGTATTTTTTTTAGTAAAGATGATGAAGAAGTTCCAAAACGGTTGGCAAAGAAAACCTTAAGCCAAGGTAGAGATTTGTTAAAGTTTATTCTAAGTTTAACAAGCTCTATAAGGACATATTTCCTAATATATTTAGAACATAAATTCTAGTCCATATAGGGCACTACCATTCCTTTCTCCATATAAGCATATATAACGAAGCCTCAGTGGAGTCCAGAGATGAACAGTTCTAGAGAGATGTTCTAATTGAGTTTATATAGGTTGAGGGCTTTATTATTGATGAGAGAAAAACAACTGAGTCAGATATATTTTCAATTTTATCCAAGATGTTATCAATTTAATTGGTTTTTGGGGCTATTTTATTCGATGATAGTTTCTTTTATCATTCTCCTTCTTAGGCTGATTTGGTTGTCTATATTTTGGGCTTTTAGGTGAGTGTGCTTTTGTAGTTTTTCCATCATAGAAACATGTTTGATGCATCAAGATTCCTCGTTACGGATGTTTGATGATGGGTAGTGACAGTTAGGGCCTTTGCTTGTAGGATAGTATTGGCAGAGAGTGAAGCCAGAAGGTCTCCAAAAATTATTATCACTTATCTTAAAATTTCATTCTTCTATTATATTTCATAGAAATTTAATCTGTGTACCATATAGAATCTGTTACTATATTTCTTTTTAGTACAATGTACATTTTTAATACAATCGATCCTTTCCCATGTTTGGCCATTCATTTACACTAATCTAACCATTTATCTGCTCCCATTGCTAAATCATCTACTCCATAAACTCACATAACATAGATCAAATCTCTTATCAAGTAAGCATTATCAATAAAGTTTTTTTATAAAATAATTTAATGTAAACTGCCTATAGAAAAATAACAAAACCAGATGCTCTCTTATTGCACATATTAAACTTAACTCTTGATTTCTACTTTGAAATTACAATTTTGATTTTCTACCTACATGTGTGAAATTCATATTGGTTTATTTCCACCCACTTACTCACTTTCTGAATAACATGTTGACAAGAGATATCTTCTCTTATTCAATAATTAGTCTTAGAATTTAAAATCTAATATTTGTATTTTATTTTCTTTAATATTTTATATTTGTTCAAAGTTAACAGCATAAGAAGACCCCAACATGTCATCAAATTAAGACATCATATTTTATTCTAAAAATGCAAGGACCATATAATCATCTCAATTGAAGATGAGAGTTGACACTTTTAGCATTCTCTGGTGCACTTCATTGGAAATAAAATTCAGCGAGCACCTAGCATGCGGTCTGATCAAACGGCTTGATCAGCGAAGATCAAGGCAGTATAGAGGTCTAGGCCAAGCGGGCTTGGACACGGACAAGACTAGGCCGGTACGCACAAGAGGTGTGCGGGTGCAAGGCGCTAAGGTCAGTTTCTTGTTTTTAAGTAAGATTGGGGTGAGCACTTTAAGTGATCTTTGTAAGGGACAGAGAAAGTGTTTGGCCTATGGGCAACCTTATTGTATCTAAAGTTTCTTAGTGAAAAGTTCTTTGGTTGGAAGGCTTTGCTTCCCATGTATCGTTGTGTTTGTGGGAACTTATATTTAGGGTTTTATTTTATTATTATGGAGTCTAGATTGGTTAGGAGAGGGACCTTCTAACGCCATCACCGGTAGACGCAAGGACCTAGTGGCCATAGGGAGCACTTGCACATGCCGATTGAAAGCCCGGTAACATAATGCTTCAAGCCCACTTGGTAGCCCAATTAACTCGTTAGCAAGTCAAAACAATATGGCCCAAAGCTCAAAAAAAATTAATTGAAAACAAGTAAACTTGGGTTAAGTATGTAACACTTTCGTTTCCATCTAATGTAGAAATAAATTTGAAGTATCACATTCAACTTAAGGTTTTATTTAGCTATGTAAGTAGATGCGCAATAGCTTTTTGGCTATAACATACTTTTTTCCCCAAATTTTTCATTCAAAATTTATTTTAGTTCTTAAATTTTAATTGCTACAGTTTGATCTTTGAATTTTAAAAATATTATATTTCTAATGTCTCTAAGTCTATTAAAATTGATCGAACAGTTGGTATGCTACTTATGTTAGAAAAAACTTTGTTTGCATCAAAATGACATATTAATTATTCTATCAATTATAACTGATTTCATGTAATGTTTTAGGTCCTATTTTAGATTACCTGCTAGGAATCCTGGGATGCTCTATAAGTAGCTACTATTTTCTAACAACCACATGAAATAGCTATTGACTAGCAAATAATGCTAGTATCTCACATAGATCCTTAAAGTATGAGAAACTAAATTATAATAACTTAAATTTAAAAATTAAAAATAATATTTTGTGAAAGTTTGAGGGTCAAAATATATTTTTACCATATTTATTGCTTGCTTGTTAAAGCACGTGGCCATCCCTTGCATCAACTAAATGTATATAAAATTGTTGGCCGCTTAAGTTTCGGTGAAGGTTGCGGGAGACGACACCTGAAAGTTGCTGAGCCGACACCTAAGTTTCTGGAGCCGACTCTAACCTGAGAACAGAGAGCATATTTTTTGGACAAAGTTAGAGTCGACGCCTTGAAATTTTGAAGCCAACTCCCGATAGCGCCGAGCTGACACTTAACTTTTCGGAGCCGACTCCTCAACGAACTTCTTATTACTATTTTTGGACACCCTGATTCGGAGCCGACACCTGAAAAGTTGGAGCCGACTCCATCCTATTAGGAATGGATTTTTTAAATGTCAGAACGGACTCCAACGGTAATATTTTTCACCTAATCTCTAACGGCTATTTTTCTGTGCAGAAGCAATCCAACTACTCTGCAATGGCTATTTTTCACCTAATCTGGGATTAAGGAATCTATAAAAAGGGAGAACCGTCCGTTTGAAAAGCGAAAGGAAAATAGAAAAAGAAAAAGGAAATTTTTGTGAAAAATCCAAAAATCTTGAGAGAAAAATCAAAAGGAAAGACTTAGAGCTTACATCACCAATCCAAGAGAGTTCGAAAGAGAATCCAAAGCATTCAAGTTCAAAATTGGAGGATTTTCCAAGTGAAGAAAAAGAAAGCAAAAGCACTATTTTTTCTAACTTCTCAACTATAATTTTTGTGAAGAATCTGAGCTTAGGCCTGATTCAACATTTCAAAGGAGAAGAGGAAAAGAAGAAAAGCTTAAACCAAATTCGCTTTATACATGCTTTCTTACCCTTGTTCATTTAATTGCATATTTGCTCACTTAAGGAGCTGTCTTGTATTGTAAACTCTATTTTTTATTGTTGTTGGCTAATTCAATCAGGAATTGAATTAGTGAAGGTAGTATACCTCGGAACAAGCTAAGGATAGCTTGTGGTTGGGTTTTGTGCTGGTGATCCTGGAAAAACCGGTTGGGTTCGTTGTGACCCCGGGAAAACAACAAGTTTGAGTTGTGAGCTTGTAAAACAGCTTGACTGTAATTAAGTGGATTACAGTGTGGACCTAAGTGATGCTTGGGAGTGGACGTAGGTGTTGGATGCACCGAACCACTATAAAATCTTTGTGTTTGCTGTGCTTTGTCTCTTTCTCTATCTCATTTATTTGTGCTTAGCATTTATCTATACATTTCACTTAAGCACTTCATATCAAAGCACATAGTCTTAAAATGTTAAAAAATTTTAAGAACCCAATTCACCCCCCCTCCCCTCTTGGGTTGCCATTTTGGTCAACAATTGGTATCAGACCTAGTACTCATTTCTTGTTTGATCCAATGATCAAGAGTCAAAGATTCAAATGGCAGCTCAAGCTGGATCTTCATTTGCTGAAGGTCAATCCACTAATAGACCTCCTTTATTTAATGGTTCAAATTATTCTTATTGGAAAGCTAGAATGAGAATTTTTATTCAAGCTTTAGATTATGAACTATGGAGTGTAATCACTAATGGACCTAGACACCCACATACATTGTAGATGGTTCAATAGTTCCTAAACCCGAAAGGGATTGGAATGAGAACGATAGAAAAATGGCTCAGCTTAATGCAAAAGCCATGAATGTTTTATATTGTGCTTTAGATGCTAATGAATTTAATAGAATTTCTACATATTTCCACAAAGAAATTTGGGATAGACTAGAAGTTACCCATGAGGGTACTAATCAAGTTAAAGAGTCTAAATCAATATCCTAGTGCACAAATATGAATTGTTTAGCATGGAAAAACTGAATCAATCATATGCATGTACACTAGATTCACTGATATAGTTAATGGTTTAAAAAGTCTTGGAAGACCTATACTAATTCTGATTTGGTGCGTAAAATTCTCAGGTCTCTTCCAAGATCATGGGAAGCAAAGGTGACTGCAATCCAAAAAGCCAAGGACCTCAATACCTTACCTTTGGAAGAGCTACTTGTATTATTGATGACCCATGAGTTGACAATGAAGCAGCATCAAGAGAAAGAAGTCAAAAAGAAGAGAACGATTACCCTTAAAGCTACAGAAAAGGAAACAAGCAGCAGTGAAGAAGAAGAGGAAGATGATGAGACAGCTCTTCTTGCAAAGAAGTTCAGAAAATTTATGCAAGAAGGAGACCCTTCCACAAGAAAAAGTATGGAACAAA
>UESW01003835.1:1921454-2017524 GCA_900491605.1 Calamus simplicifolius | reverse complement strand
CCCTTCAACACTTTGATCTTCCCCTTTTGCCAGGTACACCCTTCTAATCTACTAGTAACTTTATTGTAGGAGAGCAAGCCCTACCGGGGCTTCTTAGCCTCGGCGGTCCTTCTTCTTTATTTTTTTAGGAACTATTTCACATGCATATTTACTGTGAATTTTTCTGAATCCCTCTTAGGCTATTACTTTGGGAGAATAATCAACTACAATCATTAATCATTAAAAAAAAAATTACTTGCATGCGAATCGGTCCTGCATCAGTTTGGTATCAGAGCATAGTTAGGGCTTAATTTTAATTCATGTTATTATCAGTATATCATCTGTTAATTAAATTTTTCTACCTGCATACACATCAAAAAATTACAAAATTTATTTCTCTAGATTTTATAATTTAAAGTATTTTTTATTATTTTTTGAGAATTTAATTCGATCTGTGAAAAAAAAAAATTTCTGAGATTTATTGCTATTTATAGATTTCTGAATTAGGGTTTGTGTTTTACATGTCATTCATTTGCATTAAATTACTCTTAAGGGCTTTCATTGATATCAGATAAGGGAGGGATTTAGACCCTTCCTTGGCCCAAAACAACCACCTGTGCATTCCGATCCCAAGCCTCTAATCTAAAACTGAGTAGCAACTTAATTGACATTTGTCCTAGGGCTAGGGACACCAACAGTCGGTTAGTGTATTGGAGGAGACTAGTACAAATCAATCTGGCATGTGCTCTGAAATTGGTGTCTAGAAGGAGGTCAAATGTCAAATGAAAGCGGAGTGTTGGGGTTATTCTAATTAGGCACCTGCAATTTGCGGGACGAGCCTCCCCCCTTCTACCTGTCCTAACTGGCCAATTGAAGAGTTACTGTTAGATTGGCTTGCATTAAGCCAAATCCTTTACTCTGGATGACTAAGTCTAGCATACCATAGTCCGAGTCAGTCTGAGTCTTGTATGCTTGATTGTGCTTGCATGTGCACTAGATCAGGAGCATCTTTTTGCCCGTCACCACCTCCATTACAGGCTGAACCCATGGCTAACCAAAGCATTGATGATCACTTAAGGATCATCACTGAACAACTAGCCCAAATGAACCAAGACATCAAGCAATCTGAGGCTAGATTAGGGTCCAGGTTCGATCAAGTCGAAACTAGTTGGGCATCCTAGAAGAAGCCCGTGAGCCTCACACTGAGTCTGATCATGAGACCCCACCTCATTCTAGGAGAGCCAACAGCCTGACCTCTACATATGGCCAAACCCTAGGAGACCAGGCAGTAGACCAAGAAGAAAGAGCCCTTAGAAGTGTCAGACTTGAAGCACCTACTTTTAATGGCTCTATGGACCCTAAGGACTACCTAGATTGGGAGGAAGGGATGGACCAGTACTTTGACTGGTATGACATGTCTGAAGAGTAAGTTTAAGTTTGCCAAGCTCAAGTTAGTACATGGGCTAGGTTATACTGGGCCACTCTAGAGCGAAGGCAATTATTAGAGGGAAGAGACCCCATAGTCACCTGGCACGCCATGAAGGCTAGACTTAGGTCCAATTATGTCCCCACATCGTATGAATAGAGCCTATTGGACCAGTGGTAGGGATTAATTTAGGGTAGTAAAACTATGAATGAATACATTGCTACATTCCAAGAGTATACCATGAGGTGTAATATCGTTCAGTCTGAGGAAGTCACCCTATCCAAGTTTAGGTATGGCCTGAGAGCATATTCAAAGAGAACTCTACCTAAGAAGGGTACACATTTAGAAGAAGCTTACCAAGTTGCTAGGGATTATGAACATTTTCAGAGAGGGCCACCCTATCGTAGATCAGAGGCTACCAAGAGCCCTAGCCCATATCCAGGATCTAGCCAGGCCTATCCTAGTCGTCCCAGACCTACCCAATACTCAGACCCCTGTCAAACTTTCCAAGTCGACCCAACACTAGGCGACCCAGTACAAGCCGAACTGAGTTGAGTCGACCCCAGAATAGTACCCCTATACCCCAGAGAAAGGATAAGGGCAAATCTGTAGAGGTCCAAAGAAATTCCAACCCCAGATCAAATGCTTTAGATGCAACAAACCAGGACATATGATCAGCCAGTGTCCAGTCAGATCCCTTCATATAGATGAGTTACCTGAGACTGAATCCGAGTCCCTAGTTGAGCTTGAGGGAGAGGTCTATGAGGCTGATACCCATCTGATAGATGAGTACGATGGAGAGGTGGAAACATTTGAGTCTGAAGACCTACTAGGAGTGGTTAGATGTACCTTGACCCAGACTCAAACTAAGGACCAGGAAGATTAGCGTAGGACTAACATCCTATAGACTTTTGTTAAGATAGGGGATAAGGTGCTCAAGATCATAGTGGATAGCGGGAGTTGTGTCAATGCCGTCTCTACCAATACAGTTAAGTCATTAGGATTGACCACAGTTTCTCATCCTAGTCCCCATAAGGTCTCGTGGGTAGATTCCACCTCTATCCCAATCAAGTTCAGATGCCAAATACTAATCAAATCACAAAATTATGAGGAAAAGGTCTGGTGCGATGTAATTCCTATGGGTGTTAGTAGTATTATATTAGGTCGACCTTGGCTTTACAATCACGATGCCACCTTGTTTGGTCGATCCAACATCTGCTCTTTTAAACACAATGGGAACAAGTATGTGATACATCCAACTCCACCTAGGGACCCAATCAAGAAAGGATCTAGCAACCTTAAGGATAGCAAGCCAAGAGTTAATCTGATTAAAGCTAAGGAATTAGAAAAGGACATCACTGAGGGTAATCCTGTTTGGATTTTGACCACTAAAGAGATTTATGAATCAGTCCAAAAGGAACAACCCCCAGAAGTGATTGAGATCCTAGAGGAGTTTAAGGATGTCTTCCCTGAAGAATTGCCTGATCAGTTACCACCCCTGAGAAATATCCAACATGCCATTGACCTGATCCCAGGATCCACCCTCCCAAACCTTCCATTATAGGATGAACCCCACTGAGCATCAAGAACTACAAAAACAGGTGGAAGAATTACTTAGGAAAGGTTTCATTAGGGAGAGCTTAAGTCCTTGTGCAGTTCCTGCACTATTAACCCCTAAGAAGGATAGTACCTGGAGAATGTGCATGGACAGTAAGGCCATCAACAAAATCACTATCAAGTATAGGTTCCCTATCCCCAGACTAGATGACATGTTGGATATGATGGCGGGTGCCACTATCTTTTAAAATAGACCTTAAGAGTGGCTACTATCAGGTTAGAATTAGACCAGGGATGAGTGGAAGACTGCATTTAAGACTAGAGATGGTCTGTTTGAGTGGGTTGTGATGCCTTTTGGGCTGTCAAATGCACCTAGCATATTCATGAGAATCATGACCCAGGTCCTGAAAGAGTACACGGAAAAATTCCTAGTGGTCTATTTTGATGATATATTAATTTATAGCAAGACCAAAAAGGGCCATCTTAACCATCTCAGATTAATCTGTCAGACCCTTAGAGAGAATAGCCTATATGCAAACCTTAAGAAGTGTGATTTCATAATGCATAGGGTTATCTTTCTAGGTTTTGTGGTAACCCCAGAAGGTGTTTCAGCAAATCCTGAAAAGGTTAGGTCGGTCGTAGAGTGGCCGGTACCCATGAACGTCCACGATGTCCACAGCTTCCATGGCCTACCTAAGACCATTGTTTCTGATAGGGATGTTAGGTTCACCAGCTACTTTTGGAAAATGCTATGGCATCTGTTAAGGACCAAACTTAATTTTTCCACAGCCTTTCACCCCCAAACGGATGGGCAAACTGAAGTGGGAACCGTAGTCTAGGAAACCTTCTTAGGTGCCTTGTAGGCGAACACCTAGGGACGTGGGATTTATTACTACCTCGTGCAGAGTTCGCCTACAATAGCTCAGTGAACAGGTCCATGGGTCTATGGGTACAAGCCTAATCGTCCACTTGATCTAATTCCTTTACCCCTCCACACATGAGTCTTAGAGTCCGCACAAGCATTTGCACAACATATCAAAGACTTACATAAGGACATTAGCCAGAAAATAAATCTAAGTAATGAAACTTATAAAAGACTGGCTAACTTCCAAAGAAGAGCCAAAGAGTTCGGTGTAGGGGATTATGTCATGGTTAGGCTTAGGCCTGAACGGTTCCCACCAGATACCATTAAGAAACTTCATGCTCGCGGAGCTGGTCCCTTTAAAATAATAAAAAGGTAGGACCCAATGCCTATGTGCTAGATCTGCCCTCGGATTGGGGCATTAGCTCTACCTTCAATATTGCAGACCTAGTAAAATATAGGGAACCGACAGCGATTCCTAGTGAGTACATTGGACCTAACCCACCTTTCATGAGAGAACCTACCCAAGAGTGTCCACCACCAATTTTACCTGAGCGAGGAGAGCGATCGAGCGTATCCTAGATGATCAAGACATTACGATCCAGAACCGCGGTTATCAACGCTACCTGGTCCGATGGCAGGGTCGCCCAAATCTGACGATTCATGGATTACTTGAGAGGACTTGCAACACTTCGACCCAGACCTACTAGAAGATACCATAGCCAGAATGACCCATACTCGATGGGGTCGAGTTCTTCCCATCCTGGAGAATTGATGCGGGCACCAGGATCAAGCAGAGGATTCTTAACCCTCTGTGGATATCTGATTAGTTATGATTCAAGTCTTGAGTTGGAAAATCCAGCTACCGCTGATTGCATCTAGAAGATCACCTTCCTCATCTGGACGCTGCAGATTTCATGCCAAATTAAGCTGCCGCTGATTGCATCTCAATCATATCTAGAAGATCACCTGCCTCATCTGAACGCCATAGATTTCATGCCGAATCCAGCTGCCGCTGATTACATCTAGAAGATCACCTTCCTCATCTGGACGCTGCAAATTTCATGCCAAATTTGATTAGGGCATCTTTTTTTCTCTCTTTCCATATCTGTATTTTCTTGGGCCCTGAGTCTCTTACTTTATAAAAGAGACCTCTTGTATGAATGATGTATCTTTTATTATTAATCAATCAATCCAAGTTTTGAGTTATTATGATTTTTGTTAATTGGTTCTCTAGTGCTCTCGTTTCCCTCCTCCTGTGCGTGCCAACATCCCAACTCTGCAGGAGAAACCTTGGCCGCCCTCTCCTTTTCTCTACTCCTTCCTTGTCTCTTTGCCTCTATTCTAAATTTTCTCTATTATTCTTTAACCATTGTATGGTTATCTTGCAGATCCCTCAGTAGCCACGAATCCAGGATTCAAGGTGATCGTCATCCAGGTCAGCGGATACTTGGCCGCAGATCCATGGGCTCAAGGCTTGGTTATCTAGGGCGCATCCGCCAGGTAGAGCAACCCCTTCAACACTTTGATCTTCCCCCTCTTGCCAGGTACACCCCTCTAATCTAGTAGTAACTTTATTGTAGGAGAGCAAACCCTACCAGGGCTTCTTAGCCTCAGCGGTCCTTCTTTTTTTTTTTTAGGAACTGTTTCGCATGCGGATTTACTATGAATTTTTTTGAATCCCTCTTAGGCTATTACTTTGGAAGAATAATCAACTACAATCATTAATCATTAAAAAAAATTACTTGCATGCGAATCGATCCTACATCACAGTCGGCCTCGGCACCCGGCCTCGACCCCCAGTCGGCCTCGGCCTCACACCAGCTTGCCCGGCATCATCAAAGCCAACCTCGGCCCAGCGTCATCCGAGCTGGCTTCGCCTCGGCATCATCCAAGACCACATACCTGGCACCACCTACTTCTGACGAGACAACACCTGTGGCTCTAACATGCCACTAAGAGGGAACATCTTCATAAAGGCCCTCTGACATGCCACTTAGAAGAAGGATCTTCATAATGGCCCTGACAAGTGGCATCACATCAAGTCTCACAGATATTAATCCTGACATTCCTCCCACCAAAGTCCTTCATCATCATGACACCCCAACACTCAAATCAGATAAACCCCAAAAGTCACGGCCCATCATGAGGCCCCACTTGACCCATTCTCACTAAAAGACAAGGCTTCAAGCTTTCCAGGAAAGCTACACAGAATGCCAAGATAAATAAAGGAGGTAAGAGGGACCAGGTAACTCCAAGAGAACTCAACACACAAAGAATACGTGTTCATTTTCTCTAGGGGAGCTCTTCTTTGGGGCTCTCCCTCTTTCTCTTTCGAGCTTCCTCAAAGCTCATGGCTGTTGCTCAGAGCACTGACTTGAGTGTCGGAGGGTTCCCAATGGAATCTCCGGTCGTGGAACATCTTGTAGGTTCAAAGGGTGAAGAAGAAGCCCTGATGCTTCCCTGGAGTGATGGCTGACGCTTAAGACACCAGCTCAAAGTGATCTGGCATCAATAGATTGGCGTGCCAGGTAGGGGGGGCACTGTGCTAAAGGAAAGAGAGCTCTATCTCCATGATCTGTAAGTCTTTGTCCACTCTAAAATAGCCATGGTGGTGACGCGCGTACTGAAGGTCCTCATCAATCATGCTGGGGGGCATCCACATCGCACTGAGCAGCAAAATCACTCTCTTTCTCTGCTCCTCCTTCACCACCAACTTCAGCTGCTCTGATTAATCAGCTGGCCATCCTCAATCAACAATATCATGCCTTGAATGCAGCAGTTTGTGAACTACAGAAGCAACGCTTAGGGGGCCACTTAGCAGCACCCCAAGCCTCTCACATCGCTCATGATAGCTGCACCAGTTAGCCAGCGATTCACCCACGGGAAATCTTCTCATGGAGAAGCTTATCGCCATCATACCTCATCTAAGCACCACCATCGTGAAGCTTTCAGGAGACTGCAGTCTCCTACCCCACGCTCAAGCTGCCACTCCTCCCCTTACTCTTCTTCTAAGCCATCTGGGAAGATCTTAATCCTGAGATGAAGGGGCGTCTGGATGAGCAACACCGGCAGCTGGAAGAGCTCAATTAAAGGCTCAACAATCAGCCAGAGGTGGACTGCAATATGGTCAACAGAATAATTTCCAAAAAGGGGCAAACTTGGGACATTATCCATGGCCCGATACTGCAAGCATTTGTGGGCATTTTAATTTCTGATGGTAGGCCAAGAGGTGTTGATGCAATTAATGCAAAATAAGGACAAAAGGCTTTGACTATTGACTCCACCAAAGCCTTCTCTATCTCTCTCTCAGCATCAGAGTAAGCCAAGAGGTGTTGATGCAATTAATGCAAGGCGAAAGATGAGGACAAAAAGCTTTGACTGTTGACTCCACCAAAGCCCTCTCCGTCCCTCTCTCTTCCTGTCTACTGCACCCAAGAGCCAAACCGAGCCCGAGCCCTTCGGCGGATTTGGTGAGGGTGACCAATTTCTTCAAAGGAAAAACACTGCGCAAGGGCAAAAAAGCTACGAAAGATAAGTACACTGCACCCTAAGAAAAAGTTTCTTTTATTCAACTTCTCAAAAACTCCCGGGCTGACGCAAGAAACCCTCATGGTAGTTTTCAAAAGGACCTCAGTGGCCCAAAAGACACAGACACCCTGAACCAGTGCGAGAAACCTCCGGAGGTTCAAGTCTTGTGATCTAGGCGGCCCCGAGTCAAACTCCCGGGCCAGCGAGAGAAACCCCCGTAGCAGTTTTCAAAAGGATCTCAGCGGTCCAAAAGACACAGACACCACGGACCGGTGCGAAAAACCTCCGGAGGTTAAGTCTTGTGCTCTAGGTGGCCCGAGTCAAACTTCCAGGCCAGCGCGAGAAACCCCGATGACAGTTTTCAAAAGGACCTTGGCGGCACCCAAGAGCCAAACCGAGCCGAGCCCTCCGCGGATTCGTTCCAGCTGCTCTCAAACTTCAGCACTGAGGGTGACCAATTTCTTTTAAGGAAAAACACTGCAAGGGCAAAAAAGCTAGAAAGATAAGTACACTACACCCTAAGAAAAAGTTTCTTTTATTCAACTTCTCAAAAACTCCCGGCCAATGCGAGAAACCCCCCGTGGCAGTTTTCAAAAGGACCTTGGCGGCCCAAAAGACACAAACACCCTGGATCGGCGCGAGAAAACCTTCGGAGGTTCAAGTCTTGTGATCTAGGCGGCCCCGAGTTAAACTCCCGGGCCGGCGCGAGAAACCCCCGTGGCAGTTTTCAAAAGACCTCGGTGGCCCAAAAGACATAGACATACCGGACCGGCGCGGGAATCCTTCGGAGGTTCAAGTCTTGTGCTCTAGGTGGCCCCGAGTCAAACTCTTGGATCGGCACGAGAAACCCCCATGGCAGTTTTCAAAAGGACCTCGGTGGCCCAAAAGACACAGACAACCCGGACTGGCGCGAGAAACCTCTGGAGGTTCAAGTCTTGTGCTCTAGCGGCCCCGAGTCAAACTCCCGGGCCAGCGTAATAAACCCCCGTGGCAGTTTTCAAAAGGACCTCGGTGGCCCAAAAGACACAAACATCCCGGACCGGCACAAGAAACCTCCGGAGTCTTGTGCTCTAGGTGGCCCTGAGTCAAACTCCTGGGCCGGTGCGAGAAACCCTTATGGCAGTTTTCAAAAGGACCTCGGCGGTCCAAAAGACACAGACACCCCGGACTGGCACGAGAAACCTTCGGAGGTTCAAGTCTTGTGCTCAAGGCAGCCCCGAGTCAAACTCTCGGGCCAGTGCGAGAACCCCTATGGCAGTTTTCAAAAGGACCTCGGTGGCCTAAGGGACACGGACACCCCGGACCGGCACGAGAAACCTCCGGAGGTTCAAGTCCCGTGTCCTAGCCGGCCCCGAGTCAAACTCTCGGGCCGGCATGAGAAAGCCCCGTGGCAGTTTTCAAAAGGAACATGAGCCAGGTCAAAGTGCCCTCAGGTCACCCTCCGAGGTTAAAGGCTCCTAAGCATGGACCCATAACGGCGACTCTCGGGTCACCCTTCGGGGTTCAAAAGGAACCTGAGCCAGGTCAAAGTGCCCTCAGGTCACCCTCCAGGGTTAAAGGCTCCTGAGCATGGTCCCATCACAGCGACTCTATGATCAACCTTCGGGGTTCAAAAGGAACCTGAGCCAGGTTAAAGTGCCCTCAGGTCACCCTTCGGGGTTAAAGGAACCTGAGCCAAGTCAAAGTGCCCTCAGGTCAACCTTCAGGGTTAAAGGCTCCCGAGCATGGTCCCATCAGAGACTCTTGGGTCATCCTTCGGGGTTCAAAAGACTCCCAACGACCTCATACGGCCTCGGCCTCAGCATTAGTGGCTCTGCCCCCTTGGCCTCATTTGGCCTCAGCACTCGGATGCCCTTTCGGCCTCATACAGCCTCGGCCTCAGCCTTAGTCACTCTGCCTCCTCGGCCTCGGCACTTGGCTGCCACTTCGGCCTCATATGGCCTTGGCCTCAGCCTTAGTGGCTCTACCCTCTCGGCCTCGGCACTCGGCTGCCCCTTTGGCCTCATACGGCTCGGCCTCAACCTTAGTGGCTCTGCCCCCTCGGCCTCATTCGGCCTCGGCATTTGGCTTCCCCTTTCGCCTCATTCAGCCTCGGCACTCGGCTGCCCCTTCGGCTTCATACGGCCTCGGCCTCAGC
The DNA here is from genome assembly GCA_900491605.1 of Calamus simplicifolius. Taxonomy (NCBI): domain Eukaryota; kingdom Viridiplantae; phylum Streptophyta; class Magnoliopsida; order Arecales; family Arecaceae; genus Calamus; species Calamus simplicifolius. Next base: position 2,008,032 of record UESW01003835.1, on the reverse strand, counting down.
TGTGGCTCTGCCCCCTCGTCCTCATTCAGCCTCGGCACTCGGCTTCCCATTCGGCCTCATATGGCTCGACCTCAGCCTTAGTGGCTCTGCCCCCTCAGCCTCATACGGCGTCGGCCTCAGCCTTAGTTGCTCTGCCCCCTCGGCCTCACTCGGCCTTGGCACTCGGCTGCCATTTCGGCCTCATACGGCCTTGGCCTCAGCCTTAGTGGCTTTGCCCCTTCGGCATCATATGGTCTCGACCTCAGCCTTAGTAGCTCTGCCCCCTCGGCCTCAGCCTTAGTGGCTCTACCCCACGGCCTCACTCGGCCTCGGCACTTGGCTGCCCCTTTGGCCTCATACGACCTTGGCCACAGCCTTAGTGGCTCTGCCCTCTCGGCCTCATTCGTCCTTGGCACTCGGCTGCCCCTTCGGCCTCATTCGGCCTCGGCCTCAGCCTTAGTGGCTCTGCCCCCTCGACCTCACTCGGCATCGGCACTTGGCAGCCCCTTCGGCCTCATACACCTTGGCCTCAACCTTAGTGGCTCTTCCCTCTCGGCCTCTTTCGGCCTCGGCACTCGGCTGCCCCTTCAGCTTTATACGGCCTTGGCCTCAGCCTTAGGGCTCTGCCCCTCGACCTCATTCGGCCTCGGCACTCGGCTGCCCCTTCGGCCTCATTCGGCCTTGGCCTCAGCCTGTGGCTCTACCTCCTCGGCCTCATTCGGCCTCGACACTCGGTTGCCCCTGGCCTCATTCAGCCTCGGCACTCGGCTGCCCATTCAGTCTTATTCGGCCTCGGCACTCGGATGCCCCTTTGGCCTCATACGGCCTCGGCCTCAGCTTTAGTGGCTTTGCCCCTCAGCCTCATATGGCCTCGGCATCAGCCTTAGTGGCTCTGCCCCCTCGGCCTCACTCGGCCTTGGCACTTGGCTGCCAGTTTGGCCTCATACGGCCTCGGCCTCAGCCTTAGTGGCTCTGCCCTCTCGGCCTCATTCGGCCTCAGCACTCGGCTACCCCTTCGGCCTCATACGGTCTCGGCCTCAACCTTAGTGGCTCTATTGCTCGGCCTCATATGACCTCAGCCTCAGCCTTAGTGGCTCTGCCCCTTCGGCCTCATACGGCCTCGGCACTTGGCTGCCCCTTCAGCCTCATTCATCCTCTGCCTTAGCCTTAGTGGCTCTGCCCCATCGGCCTCATTCGGCCTCGGCACTCGGCTGCCCCTTCAGCCTCATACGGCCTCAGCCTCAGCCTTAGTGGCTCTGGCCCTTCGGCCTCATACGGCCTCAGCCTCTGCCTGTGGCTCTGCCCCCTCGGCCTCATTCGGCCTTGACACTCGGCTGTCCCCATGGCATCATTCGGCCTCGGCACTCAGCTGCTCCTTTGACCTCATACGGCCTCGGCCTCAGCCTTAGTGGCTCTGCCCCCTCAGCCTCATTTGGCCTCGGCACTCGGCTGCCCCTTCAGCCTCATTCGGCCTCGGCATTCGGCTGCCCCTTCTGCCTTATACGGCCTCGGCCTCAGCCTTAGTGGCTCTGCCCACTCGGGCTCATATGGCTTCGGCCTCAGCCTTAGTGGCTCTGCTCCCTCGGCCTCACTCGACCTCGGCACTTGGCTGCCCCTTCGGCCTCATACGGCCTCGGCCTCAGCCTTAGTGGCTTTGCCCTCTCGGCCTCAGCACTCGGCTATCCCTTCAGCCTCATACGGCCTTGGCCTCAGCCTTAGTGGCTTTGCCCCCTCGGCCTCATTCTACTGCGGCACTTGGCTGCCCCTTCGGCCTCATACGGCCTTGGCCTCAGCCTTAGTGCCTCTGCCCTCTCGGCCTCATTCTGCCGCGGCCTCAGCCTTATTGGCTCTGCCTCTTCGGCCTCTTTTGGCCTTGGCATTCGGCTGCCCCTTCGGCCTCATACGGCCTTGACCAAAGCCTTAGTGGCTCTACCCCCTCGGCCTCATTCAGCCTCGGCACTCGGCTGCCCCTTTGGCCTCATTCGGCCTCGGTACACAGCTGCCCTCTCGGCCTCATTCGGCCTCGGCACTTGGCTGCTCCTTCAGCTTTATACAGCCTTGGCCTTAGCCTTAGTGGCTCTGCCCCCTCGACCTCATTCGGTCTCGGCACTCGGCTGCCCTTTCAGCCTCATACGGCCTCGGCCTCAGCCTTAGTGGCTCTATTGCTCAGCCTCATACGGCCTCGGCCTCGGCCTTAGTGGCTCTGCCCCTTCGGCCTCATATGGCCTTGGCACTCTGCTGCCCCTTCGGCCTCAGCCTTAGTGGCTCTACCACTTCGGCCTCATTCGGCCTCGGCACTCGGCTGTCCCTTCAGCCTCATACGGCCTCGGCCTTAGCCTTAGTGGCTCTAGCCCTTCGGCCTCATACGGCCTCGGCCTCAGCCTGTGCTCTTCCCCCACATCCTCATTCGGCCATGGCACTCGGCTGCCCCCTCGACATCATTTGGCCTCAGCACTCAGCTGCCCCTTCGGCCTCATAGGGCCTCGGCCTCAGCCTTAGTGGCTCTCTCCTCTCGGCCTCATTCGGCCTCAGCACTCGACTGCCCCTTTAGCCTCACTCGGCCTCGGCACTCGGCCGCCCCTTCAGCCTCATACGGCCTCGGCCTCAGCCTTAGTGGCTCTGCCCTCTCAGCCTCATTTGGCCTCAGCACTCGGCTGCCCGTTCGGCCTCATACGGCCTTGGCCTCAGCCTTAGTGGCTCTGCCCCTTGGCCTCATACGGCCTCGGCCTCAGCCTTTGTGGCTCTGCCCCCTTGGCCTCACTCGACCTCGGCACTCGGCTGCCCCTTCGGCCTCATACGGCCTCGGCCTCAGCCTTTATGGCTCTGCCGCTTCGGCCTCATATGGCCTCGTCCTTAGTGGTTCTGCCCACTCGGCCTCAGCCTTAGTGGCTCTGCCCCCTCGGCCTCACTCGGCCTCGGCACTTGGCTGCCCTTTCAGCCTCATACAACCTCGGCCTCAGCCTTAGTGGCTCTGCCTTCTCGGCCTCATTCGACCTCGGCACTCGACTGTCCCTTCGGCCTCATATGGCCTTGGCCTCAGCCTTAGTGGCTCTGCCCCCTCGGCCTCATTCAGCTGCGGCACTCGGCTGCCCCTTCGGCCTCATACGGCCTGGGCCTCAGCCTTAGTGGCTCTACCCCCTCGGCCTCATTCGGCCTCGGCACTCGGCTGCCCCTTCGGCCTCATACAGCCTCGGCCTGAGCCTTTGTGGCTTTGCCCCTTCGGCCTCATACGGCCTCGGCCTTAGCCTGTGGCTCTTCCCCCTTGGCCTCATTCGGCCTTGGCACTCGGCTGCCCCCTCGGCCTCATTCGGCCTCAGCACTCGACTGCCCCTTCGGCCTCATACGGCCTCGGCCTCAGCCTTAGTGGCTCTGCCCCCTCGGCCTCATTCGGCCTCGGTACTCGGCTGCCCCTTCGGCCTCATTCGACATTGGCACTCGGTTGCCCCCTCGGCCTCAAATGGCCTCGGCCTCATCCTTAGTGGCTCTACCCCCTCGGCCTCATCCGGCCTCAGCCTCAGCCTTAGTGGCTCTGCCCCCTCGACCTCACTCGGCCTCGGCACTTGGCTGCCCCTTCGGTCTCATACGGCCTCGGCCTCAGCCTTAGTGGCTCTGCCCCCTCGGCCTCATTTGGCCTCGGCACTCGGCTGCCTCTTCGGCCTCATTCGGCCTCGACACTCGGCTGCCCCTTCGGCCTCATACAGCCTCGGCCTCAGCTTTAGTGGCTTTGCCCCTCGGCCTCATATAGCCTTGGCCTCAACCTTAGTGGCTCTGCCCCCTCGGCCTCACTCGGCCTCGGCACTTGGCTGCCCCTTCGGCCTCATAGGGCCTCGGCCTCAGCCTTAGTGTCTCTGCCCTCTCGGCCTCATTCGGCCTCGGCACTCGGCTGCCCCTTCGGCCTCACTCGGCCTCGACACTTGGCTGCCCCTTCGGCCTCATACGGCCTCGGCCTCAGCCTTAGTGGCTCTACCCTCTCGACCTCATTTGGCCTCGGCACTCGGCTGCCCCTTCGGCCTCATACGGCCTTGGCCTTAGCCTTAGTGGCTCTACCCCCTCGGCCTCACATGGCCTCAGCCTTGGCCTTAGTGGCTCTTCCCCCTCGGCCTCGACACTCGGCTGCCCCTTCGGCTTCATACGGCCTTGGCCTCAGCCTTTGTGGCTCTGCCCCCTCGGCCTCATTCTTTCTTGGCCTCAGACTTAGTGGCTCTGCCCCATCGGCCTCACTCGGCCTCGGCACTTGGCTGCCCCTTCGGCCTCATACGACCTCGGCCTCAGCCTTAGTGGCTCTGCCCTCTCGGTCTCATTCGGCCTTGGAACTCGGCTACCCCTTCGGCCTCATACAGCCTCAGCTTCAACCTTAGTGGCTCTGCCCCCTCGGCCTCATTCGGCCTCGGCACTCGGCCGTAGTGGCTCTTCCCCCTTGACCTTATTCAGCCTCGGCACTCGACTGCCCCTTCGGCCTCATACGGCCTCGGCCTCAGCCTTAGTGGCTCTGCCCCCTCGGCCTCATACGGCCTCGGCCTCAACCTTAATGGCTCTGCCCCCTTGGCCTCACTCGGCCTCAGCACTTGGCTGCCCCTTCGGCCTTGGCCTCAGCCTTAGTTGCTCTGCCCTCTTGGCCTCATTCGGCCTCGGCACTCGGCTGCCCCTTCATCCTCATTCGGCCTCGGCAATCGGCTGCCCCTTCGGCCTCATATGGCCTCGGCCTCAGCCTTAGTGGCTCTACCCCCTCGGCCTCGGCACACGGCTGCCCCTTCGGCCTCATACGGCCTCAGCCTCAGCCTTAGTGGCTCTGCCCCATCAGCCTCACTCGGCCTCGGCACTTGGCTACCGCTTCGGCCTCATACGGCCTTAGCCTCATCCTTAGTGGCTCTGACCTCTCGGCCTCATTTGGCCCCGGCACTCGGCTGCCCCTTCGGCTTCATACGGCCTCGGCCTTAGCCTTAGTGGCTTTGCCCCCTCGGCCTCATATGGCCTCGGCCTCAGCCTTAGTGGCTTTGACCTCTCGGCCTCATTTGGCCTCGGCACTCGACTGCCCCTTCGGCCTCATATGGCCTTGGCCTCAACCTTAGTGTCTCTGCCCCCTGACCTAATATGGCCTCGGCGTCAACCTTAGTGGCTCTACCCCCTCGGCCTCATTTGGCCTCGGCACTCGGCTTCCCCTTTGGCCTCATACGGCCTCGGCCTCAACCTTAGTGGCTCTATCGCTTGGCCCCATACGGCCTCGGCACTCGATTGCCCCTTCGGCCTCAGTCTTAACTTAGCCTCAGTGGCTTTATCTCTACCTCAGCGGTGTTATTGTAGCCATCACCGTCCGGTGGGAGATCTTCCCAGCAAGAGACTCACCACCGTCATATTTTTCTGAGGCTCATCAATAAGAGCAGGCTCAAGCTATAAGTAAAGAGCCCCTCCAAGCTCACTAACAAAATCCACACACATGAAGTACTCCAAATGAAGCAGAAGGGGATAAATTTCTCTGATAAAAGAGCTAGGTTCTCAACGGTCCTCCAATCAAAAAGCCACCCCTCGGGCCGACCACGAAGCCCTCTAGGCGGTTTTGGAAGAGCTCGGTGGCATTGCAGCTAAGTGATACCACTCGGCCCGGTTAGGATACACCCCCGAGTGGGTTTGAATCCCTAACAGTCTGTGCCTGCTCGAGTTGTACCAGCACACAAACACTCAAACCATAAGTCAGCTCACAGTTGGAAGAGGCCAACTCTCCAACTCATAGTTAACGAAGGAGTCAGAACTAAAGCAAGCATGAAAGGACAAGAGCCAAGATGAAGAGCTCTACACTCCTTTCGCTTAGCTGATGTGTGGCATACAAGCTCAAGGAATGTGGGGGGCATCTGATGGGGCCAGTTAATAGGCCCATGAGCAGCAGTTTGTTTCTGAACGACCTTCTCAAATCAAAAATCAAATACAATATTTTTCTACCATATTTTTCTACCCGGCCCATCTTCAAACAGCAGCCCCCAGTCGGCTTCGGCCTCTAGTCGGCCTCGGCCTCCAATCGGCCTCGGCCCTAGTCGGCACCCAGTCGGCCTCCAATCGTGTTGACCCAATTATTGATTTTGATGATTAAAAAAAGCCATGAGTATATTCCTTATGTTTTTGATAAATTTGATAAGTGTTTCAAGAATTAAGATTGGTCATTCATCAATATGTCACTGAGAAAATCGATTTCAAGTTGAATTTGAATGAATTTATGTAAGTTCAAATTTGGAGCCGACATCCTAAATCCTCGGAGCCAACTCCAGAGTGTATCAGAATAGTGTTGATTTTCGGCATACTTCAGAGCTGACACCTAAATTTTTGAAGCTGACACATGATAATTTAGAGTCGACACCTACAGAGTATGGAGCCGACTCTAGACTAGTTATAGAGAGTGATGTTTTCAGACACTGGCGGAGCCAACACCTTCAGAAAGTTGGAGCCGACTCCAGATCTCACCGAGCCAACACTTCAAAATCTTGGAGCCGACACCTTAACAAATCGTTTATTACTACTTTTAGGATCCCGATTTGGAGCCGACACCTGAAGACCTGGAGCCGACACCTCCACGTTAGAAACAAAATTTTAAGTTTTCAACGAATATATTTTCTTACCTAATCCCTAATGGATATATTTTCTTTTGGTAAGGTACATCCAAGGACAACTCCAATGGCTTTTTTCACCTACTCATGGATTGAAACGCCTATAGAATAGGATCGAATCGTTTGAAAATATAAGAACAAAAAAAAAAGTGAAACGAAATGAAAAAAAAAAGGAGAAATCAAAAATCCCTCTTCAAGAAATTTTCTGAGCTAAAGCCTATCCACTATTGAGAGTTAGAAGAGGAATCCAAAAGAGCCAAAAGAGCTATTTCAAAGGATTTTCCTAGTTTTGAAGAAGAGAAAAGCCCTAAATCTTCAACCGTTTCTTCACCAAAATCTCTTCAAGTGCTCTAATCTCATTCAATTCAGAAGAGAAGGAGAAGAGAAGAAAAGAACAAAAGCTCAAGCCCTACATTGCTTCAGAAATTAGGCTTTTCTATTCCCATTTACTTACATTGCATATTTGCTCATTTGAGGAGTTGTTTTGTATTCAAAACTATATTGTTCATTGTTGTTTGCTAATTCAATCGAGGGATTAAATTAGAGGAGGTAGTATACCTCGGGACCGGTTAAGGATAGCTTGTGGTTGGGTTTCGTGCTGGTGAGCCCGAAAAACTAGTTGGGTTCGTTGTGATCCCAAAAATAATAAGTTTGAGTTGTGAGCTTATAAAATAACTCGACTATAATCAAGTGGATTATAGTGTGGACCCAAGTGCTGCTTGGGAGTGGACGTAGGTGTTGGATACACCGAACCACTATAAAATCTTTATTTTGTCGTGCTTTGTCTCTCTCTCTCTATCTCATTTGTGCTTAGCATTTATCTATACATTGCACTCAAGCACTTTCATATCAAAGCACATAGTTTTAAAGTGTTAGAATTTTTAAAGAACCCAATGCATCCTCCCTCTTGGGTTGCCATCTGGGCCAACAATTGGTATCAGAGCTAGTGCTCATTTCGGCTTGATTACACAATCAAGAGTTAAATATTCCAAATGGCAGCTCAAGTTGGATCATCCTTTTTGAAGGTCAATCCACTAATAGGCCACCCTTGTTTAGTGGCACCAACTATTCATATTGGAAAGCAAGAATGAGGATATTTATTCAAGCTTTAGATTATGAATTGTGGAGTATCATAATTAATGGACCTAGCACACCCACACACATAGTTGATGGTTCTATTGTTCCTAAGCCCGAAAGGGATTGGAATGATAATGATAGAAAAATGGCTCAGCTTAATGCTAAGGCCATGAATATTTTATATTGTTCTTTAGATGCTAACAAATTTAATCGTATTTCTACATGTAATTCCGCAAAAGAAATTTGGGATAGATTAGAGGTTACCCATGAGGGTACAAATCAAGTTAAAGAATCTAAAATTAATATTCTTGTTCATAAATATGAATTATTTAGCATGGAACAAACTGAATCTAACCTGCATGTATACTAGATTTACTGATATTGTAAATGGTTTAAAGAGTCTTGGCAAGACCTATACTAACTCTGAATTGGTTCGTAAAATTCTTAGGTCTCTTCCAAGGTCATTGGAAGCAAGGTGACTGCAATCCAAGAAGCCAAGGACCTCAATGCCTTACCTTTAGAGGAGCTACTTGGATCATTGATGACCCATGAGTTAACAATGAATCAGCATATAGAGGAAGACGTCAAGAAAAAGAAACTATTGCTCTTAAGGCTGCAGAATTGAGAAAACAGCAGTGATGATGAAGATGATGATGATGAGATAGCTCTCCTTGCTAGAAAGTTTAAGAAATTCATGCAAAAAAGGAGACCCTTCCACAAAAAGAAATCTGAAATTAAGATGGAAGGTGAAAGGGAAAAAGAGAAAGAAAGAAAAAAAAAAAAACTCTTGACTTGCTATGAATGTAAGAAACCGGACATTTTAGATATGAATGTCCTCAATTGAAAAAGGGGTAAGAAGAAGAAGAAGGCATATGTTGCAACATGGAGTGATAGTGAAGAATCCTCTTCGAGGAAGAACAAAAGGAAGTTGCAAACATTTGCTTCATGGCAAAGAGGATGATGAGGTAAGTTCTAAAACTCATGACTTTATATTTGATGAATTATTTGATGCATTTAATGAATTAGTTGCTGATTCAAAGTTTTGAAAAAAAGAACAAATCTTTAAAAATGAAAATTAAATCTTTAAAGAGAAAAATGAATTAGCTCTTGAAATTAAAGATCTGAAATCTGAAAAAGAAGATTTTTTAAAAGAAAAGGAATCAATTTCTAATGAAAACATTAAGTTAAAGAAAAAAATTGAAAAATATAAGGATATAGTTGATAATTTACTTTAAGTTCAAAATTAAACATGTTTTAGATAGTCAAAAAGTTATTTTTAACAGGCAGGATTAGAATAACCTCTTAGGAAACAAAAATCTTTAAAAATATTTTTGTACGTGCTGGCAAAATATTACTTATTTAAATGCGGTCAAAAGGACATAAATCATATGAATGTAATATTAAGAAAACTAACAAGAACTTAATGATTCTAGAAAAGAAAATATGGGTTCTGAAAGGAACAATCTTATTGCTACTAACCATGAAGGACCCAAGAAAGCTTGGGTACCTAAACAAAAGTTTGATTATCTTGCAGGAGTGTCTTGCGGCCAAAAGATCAAAACGAAAGTGGTATCTTGATAGCAGCTGCTCAAGACATATGACGGGTGACAAGGACATCACTTGAAGATAAAAGAGGAGGAGTTGTTACATTTGGAGACAATGGCAAAGGCCAAATTATGGGGTTTGGTAAAATTCAAATAACTCCCTCCACTTTTATTGAGAATGTTTTATATTGATGGTTTAAAACATAATTTAATTAGTATTAGCCAATTATGTGATAAAGGTTTCAAAGTCTATTTTGAATCTTCTATTTGCACTGTTTCTAATCCATTGACAATAGCATTGTATTTATTGGAATAGAAATGGCAATGTATACTTGATTGATTTAGACAATTTGTCTACTAGTAATCATTGCTTAGTTGCTGATAATGCTAATGTGAATGAGATTGGATGGTTATGGCATCGTAGATTAGGTCATGCAAGCACACACCTAATTTCAAAATTAATTAGAATGGATTTAGTTAAAGGACTTCCAAAGTTAGATTTTGAAAATAACAAATTTGTGATGCATGTCAATTTGGAAAACAAACTAGAAACTCTTTCAAATCTAAAAATATTGTTTCCACTTCTAGGCCACTAGAGCTACTTCACATGGATCTTTTTGGACCTACTAGAACCACTAGTCTAGGAGGAAAGAAATATGGTCTTGTGATAGTAGATGATTATTCTAGATTCACTTGGGTATTATTTTTGGCTCACAAGGATGAGACTTTCCCTATATTCATGAAATTCTTCAAGAAAGTCACTAATGAGAAAAACAACACCATAGTGTCTCTTAGAAGTGATCATGGAACAGAATTTGAAAATTTTATTTAAAATTTTGCATTGAAAATGGAATTACATCATAATTTTCTGCACCTAGAACACCACAACAAAATGGAGTTGTAGAAAGAAAAATAGAACTTAGAAGACATGGCCCGTACCATGCTATGTGAAAGCCAACTCCCAAAGTACTTTTGGGCGGAAGCTATAAACACAGCATGTTACATCCTTAATAGAGCTTTAATAAACCAATCCTTAAAAAACTCCTTATGAACTATGGCATAATAGAAAACCAAACATTAGTTATTTTCATGCATTTGGTTGTAAATGTTTCATTTAATAATGGTAAAGACAACTTAGGAAAATTTGATGCAAAATCTGATGAAGGCATATTCTTAGGATATTCAACAACTAGTAAAGCCTATAGAGTATTTAACAAGAAAAACTTAATTGTAGAAGAATCTATTCATGTAGTTTTTGATGAATCTTTAGCATCAAGTTCAGAAAAGATTGATGATGAGGAAGATACAAATTTGCTAGAGAGAAATATTTAAAAATTAAATATAGATGTATCTTCGGATCATGAACAAGAAGCTAAAGATATGATTCACCTAAGTTGATGTTATTGATACTAATCATAATGATGTAGATCTTCCTAGAGATTGGAGATATGCCTATAGGACATCTAAAGGAATTAATTATAGGTGATCCATCTCAAGGTGTAAGAACTAGATCATCTATGAGAAATATCAATAATCATCTTGCATTTGTATCTCAAATTGAACCTAAAACTATTGAAGAAGCTGAAAAAGATAATAACTGGATGTTAGCTATGCAAGAAGAATTAAATCAATTTACTAGAAATAATGTATGGACCTTAGTTGATAGACCTAAAGGTCATTCTGTTATAGGATCTAAATGGTATTTAGAAATAAATTAGATGAAAATGGCATAGTAATTAGAAATAAAGCTAGATTAGTTGCAAAAGGATATAATCAAGAAGAAGGAATTGATTTTGATGAAACCTTTGCACCTGTAGCTAGATTAGAAGCAATTAGACTATTACTTGCATTTGCATGTCATATGAATCAATTTATTTCAAATGGATGTTAAAAGTGTTTTTAAATGGATTTATAAATGAGGAAGTTTATGTAGAACAACCACCAGGTTTTGAAGATCATGAATTTCCAAATCATGTTTTAAATTACACAAAGCACTTTATGGTTTAAAACAAGCACCTAGAGCTTGGTATGATAGATTAAGTAAATTTTTAATTGAAAATGATTTTTTAAGAGAAAATGTTGATAAAACCTTATTTTTGAAAAGAAAAGATAAGATTTATTAGTAGTACAAATATATGTAGATGATATTGTATTTGGTGCTACTAACAATCTTTTATGTCAAGAATTTGCTAAGTTAATGCAGGGAGAATTTGAAATGAGCATGATGGGAGAACTCAACTTCTTCCTAGGACTCAAATCAAACAAAGCAAAGAGGGAATCTTCATCAACCAAACAAATACACAAGAAAATTCTCAAAGAAGTTTGGAATGGAATCAATCAAACCCTCGGAACACCAATGAGTCCTTCATGCAAATTGGATAAAGATGAAGATGGTAAGAAGTTGATCAAAATATTATAGAGGTATGATCGGATCTCTACTTTACTTAACTGCAAGTAGACCAGATATATGTTTGCTGTTTGCTTATGTGCTAGATTTCAATCTGAACCTAAAGAATCACATTTAATTGCTGTAAAAAGAATACTAAGATATTAAGTGGAACTAAAAATGTAGGTTATGGTATTCTAGAGACTCAACATTAAATTTGATTGCATTTTCTGATTCTGATTATGCTGGATGTAAATTAGATAGAAAAAGCACAAGTGGTGCATGTCAATTCTTAGGAAGTAACTTAATCTCATGGTTTAGCAAAAAGCAAAATTCGGTTGCATTATCTACTGCTGAAGCTGAATATGTTGCAGCTGGAAGTTGCTGTGCTCAAATCCTTTGGATTAAGCGACAACTTGAAGACTATGGCATAACACTTGATAAACTCCTTTTATATGTGATAATACTAGTGCAATTAATTTAACTAAAAATCCTATACAAGTTGACCCAATTGAGGATTTTTATGATTAACAAAACTATTTGAGTATAACATTTGAAGTTACTAATGATTTTGGTTTAATTTTTCAGTTTATGATATGTTCTATTAATCAAAATCATAAGATAAAGTAAGTTCTAGTTCGAATCTAATGTCAAGGTAAGATTGCAGACATTAGAGTCGACACATGGAATCGCAGAGTCGACTCCGAAAATGGCACAGACTTAGAGTCGACTCCATGACTGTTAGAGCCGACTCCAATGAAAAGACAGAACGATGGTTTTTCAGGCCACGACTTAGAGTCGACTCTAGAACTATTAGAGTCGACTCCAGAAGATTTTTGTGTCGACCCCAGAAAGTCGAGACGACTCCAAATCGAGCGGATTAAAGATTTTCAAGTTAGAGCCGACTCCAGAAAAGTTACAGCCGACTCCAGAATGTCAGACGCGACTCCAGAACTGTCAGAACGACTCTAAACTTTATCTTTATCTTTTTTAATCCCAACGGCTATTGCTATTTATGGATCTAATCCTTCTTACACTTGTTTCTAATGGATAGTTTTAAACTATTTATGGATTAATCGGGATCTATAAGAAGAGGGTTTGCTGCATCCAAAAAGAAGAGACAAGAGAGACAAAAAGAAAAGAATAGAGAGAAATCTGTGAAATCCATCAGAAAATCAAAAGAGAAAAGAGGGAAAACTCGTAAGAAAGATTATACTGATTCCCCAAAAGAAAAGAGAGAGATTCCAAACTTTTGTTGTTCTATTTCGAAGAAATCTCAAGGGAAGAAAGAAGCCCTAGTTTTCTGATCTTCTGAGTCTCAAAGCATCTTGAAGGAAGATCCATTCAAAGGAAGAGAAGGAAAAAAGCCACCAAGATCTGCGAATCAGGCTTTGATTCCTATCCTTTTATTCTTGTTTCATTATTGTATATTTGCTCATTGGAGGAGCTGTTTATCTTGTAAAAATAAATATTGTTTGCTGGGTCAATCTGGTGATTGATTCAGTTGAGGCTGTTAGCCTTGTGCAAGCATTAGCTTGTGGTGTTAGGTTTTGTGCTGGTGAGCCTTGAAAACCAGCTGGGTTCGTTGTGCACCCGAAAAAAAACAAGTTCGAGTTGTGAGCTTGCAAAACAACTCTGCTGTAATCAGATTGATTATAGTGTGGACCCAAGAGATACTTGGGAGTGGACGTAGGTGTAGGTACACCGAACCACTATAAAATCTCCTGTGTTTGCCGTGATTGTCTCTTTATCTTTAACTCTCTATTTGTGCATATTCTGTTTTAATTTGTGAATCTAAGTTTTTATTTCCGCTGGGGTTATTTTTCAAAAGAGTTTAAATTTTTGAAAAACCCAATTCACCCCCCCTCTTGGGTTGCTATCTGGACCAACAATTGGTATCAGAGCTAGTGCTCATTTGATTTGATCTAACGATCAAGAGTCAAAGATCCACATGGCAACTCAAGCTGGTTCATCTTTTTCGAAGGCCAATCTACTAATAGACCACCCTTGTTTAATGGTTAAACTATGGTTATTGGAAGGCTAGAATGAAAATTTTCATTCAAGCACTTGACTATGATCTATGGAGCATTATAGTCAATGGACCACACACACCCACTGCTAGAGTTAATGGCATGGAGATTCCTAAACCGGAAACGGAATGGGATGAACATGATAAAAAATTGGCACAACTTAATGCCAAAGCAATGAATGTTTTATACTGCTCATTAGATGCAAATGAATTCAATCGTATATCTATTTGCATTTCTGCTAAGGAAATCTGGGATAGACTTGAGGTTACCCATGAGGGAACAAATCAAGTCAAGGAATCCAAGATTAACATGCTAGTTCATAAGTATGAATTGTTTAAGATGGATGCATGTGAATCTATTACTGATATGTTTACAAGATTTACTGATATAGTTAATGGTTTAAAAAGCCTTGGTAAATCTTATGATAATTCTGATCTTGTGAGGAAGGTTTTACGTTCTTTGCCTAGGACTTGGGAAGCTAAAGTGACTGCAATACAAGAGGCAAAGGATCTAAGTACCCTACCCCTGGAAGAATTATTGGGATCCTTGATGACTCATGAGCTTCAAATTAAGCAACATGTTGATGATGATGAGTCAAAGAAGAAGAGGACTATGGCTCTTAAGATTTCTGAATATATGGAAGAGCCTCATGAATCTGAAGATGAAAGTGATGATGAGGACATGGCACTCATCACAAGGAAATTTAAAAGATTCATGAAGAAGAAGAAGTTTGAAAAGAAAAAGCCCTTTGCAAGAAAAGATGAGGACAAGGGCAAAGAAAAAGAAGTTATTTGTTTTGAATGTAAGAAGCCGGGTCATTTTAAATCTGAATGCCCACAACTAAAGAAAGGCACCCGAAATTCAAAAAGAAGGCAATGATGGCCACATGGAGTGATTCGGAAAGCTCAAGTTCCGAAGAGGAAGAAAAGAGTGAAATGGCCAATCTATGCTTCATGGCGGACAATGATGAGGTAAGTCCGAGTTTTCTTGATGATTTTACTTTCGATGAATTGCATAGTGCTTTTTATGAATTAATGGATGATTTTGCAAACTTAAGTTCAAAGAACAAAGATCTGAAAAATCAAATGCAAAAACTATCCTTAGAAAATGAAAAGCATGTTGTAGAAAAAGAAGTTTTGATAAAAGAAAATGAAAGTTTGAAAAATGAAGTTGATAGACTTAAACCTATAGTTGATAAATTTACTTTGAGCTCTATCAAACTTAATATGATTTTGGATAATCAAAAAGCTGTTTTTGATAAAGCTGGATTAGGATATAATCCACTTAAAAAGCAAAAATCTTTGAAAAATATTTTTATACATGCTGAAAAATCATCAAATATTACTTGTTTTAAATGTGGAAACAAAGGACATAAATCTTATATGTGTAAATCTCCACATAATAAAAGAAAGATGATTTGGGTTCCCAAAGGAACAATATTTAATGCATCTAACCATGAAGGACCCAAGAAGGCTTGGGTACCTAAAATTAAGACATGAATGTTTTGCAGGAGTGTCTTGCAGCCATCAGACTGAAAAGAAAATGGTACCTGGATAGTGGTTGCTCAAGACACATGACGGGTGACAAAGATCAATTCATCACCCTTGAATCAAAAAGAGGTGGAGTAGTTACTTTTGGTGATAATGGTCAAGGCCATATCATGGGTATTGGTAAGATTCAAATTACTCCATCTACTCATATTGATAATGTTTTATATGTCGATGGACTTAAACATAATTTGATAAGTATTAGCCAACTGTGTGATAAAGGTTTCAAAGTTTCCTTTGAAGCTTCTGTTTGCACTGTTACTAATCCCATTGATAATAGCATTATTCTTGTTGGTAAACGTTATGGCAATGTGTACTTAATTGATTTGAGTAATTTATCTCCAAGTAATCATTGCTTAGTTGCTAATAATGCTAAGATGAATGAGATTGGTTGGCTATGGCACCGTAGATTAGGTCATGCAAGCACACACCTAATTTCTAAACTATTGAAAATGGATCTAGTTAAAGGTATTCCTAGCTTAAATTTTGAAAATAATCGAATATGTGATGCATGTCAATTTGGAAAACAAACAAGAACTTCTTTCAAATCTAAGAATATTGTTTCAACTACTAGGCCACTAGAGCTACTACACATGGACCTTTTTGGACCTACTAGAACCACAAGTCTAGGAGGAAAGAAATATGGTCTAGTGATAGTAGATGATTACTCTAGATTCACTTGGGTAATGTTTTTGGCTCACAAAGATGAGACTTTCTCAATATTCCTGAAATTCGTTAAGAAAGTCACAAATGAGAAAAACACTACCATAGTGTCTATTAGAAGTGATCATGGAACTGAATTTGAAAATCACTTATTTGAAAAATTCTGTTTTGAAAAAGGCATACATCATAACTTTTAGCACCTAGGACACCAACAAAATGGAGTTGTAGAAAGAAAGAATAGGACTTTAGAAGACATGGCCCGTACCATGCTATGTGAAAGCCAACTTCCAAAATATTTTTGGGCGGAAGCTATAAACACAGCATGTTACATCCTAAATAGAGCCCTGATTAGACCTATCCTTAAGAAGACTCCCTATGAACTATGGCATAATAGGAAACCAAATTTAGGTTATTTTCATGCATTTGGTTGTAAATGCTTTATTCATAACAATGGAAAGGATAATCTTGGGAAGTTTGATGCAAAGTCTGATGAAGGTATTTTCCTAGGATATTCTACATCTAGCAAGGCATATAGAGTATTTAATAAGAGAAGCTTAGTTGTAGAAGAATCCATTCATATAGTGTTTGATGAGTCTTTAGCATCAAGTTCAGATAAAATTGATGATGAGGAAGATACATCTTTGATTGAAAGAGGTATTGAAAAATTAAATGTATCTTCAGATCAAGAACCTGAAGCTAAGGATGATGACTCACCTAAGGATGATGGTATTGATACTGCTCATAATGATAAAGATCTACCTAGAGATTGGAGATATGCTTATGGTCATCCTAAAGACCTAATCATAGGTGATCCATCTCAAGGTGTAAGGACTAGATCATCAATGAGAAATATCAATAATCATCTTGCATTTGTATCTCATATAGAACCTAAAACTATAGAGGAAGCTGAGAAAGATAGTTATTGGATGTTAGCAATGCAGGAAGAGTTAAACCAATTCACTAGGAACCAAGTTTGGACCCTAGTAGACAGACCTAAAAACCACCCTATAATAGGATCTAAATGGGTTTTTAGAAATAAATTGGATGAAAATGGCTTGGTAATTAGAAATAAGGCTAGATTAGTTGCAAAAGGATATAATCAGGAAGAAGGTATAGATTTTGATGAAACCTTTGCACCTGTTGCTAGATTAGAAGCCATTAGGCTACTACTTGCATTTGCATGTCATATGAATTTCAACTTATTTCAAATGGATGTTAAAAGTGCATTTTTAAATGGTTTTATAAATGAGGAAGTTTATGTTGAACAACCTCCTGGTTTNTTAAAAGTGCATTTCTAAATGGTTTTATAAATGAGGAAGTTTATGTTGAACAACCTCCTGGTTTTGAAGATCATGAATTTCCAAACCACGTCTTCAAACTACACAAAGCACTTTATGGTTTAAAGCAAGCACCTAGAGCTTGGTATGATAGATTAAGTAAATTTTTAATTGAAAATGACTTTTCTAGAGGAAATGTTGATAAAACCTTGTTTTTAAAAGAAAAGAAAGGATTTATTAATCGTTCAAATTTATGTTGATGACATTATATTTGGTGCTACTAACAATCTCCTTTGTCAAGAATTTGCTAAGCTAATGCAGGGAGAATTCGAGATGAGCATGATGGGAGAACTAAACTTCTTCCTTGGACTTCAAATCAAACAAGAGAAAGCGGGAATTTTCATTAACCAAACAAAGTATACAAAGGAAATACTCAAGAAATTTGGTATGGAATCTGCTAAACCTCTTGGTACGCCAATGAGTCCCTCATGCAAGCTGGACAAGGATGAAGTAGGTAAGAAAGTAGATCAGAAGCATTACAGAGGTATGATTGGATCACTTCTTTATCTAACTGCAAGTAGGCCAGATATCATGTTTTCTGTCTGCTTATGTGCAAGATATCAATCTAATCCTAAAGAATCACATTTACTTGCTGTTAAAAGAATCTTTAGATACTTAAATGGAACTAAAAATGTAGGATTATGGTATTCTAGAGACTCAACCTTAAAATTGATTGCTTATTCTGATTCTGACTATGCTGGTTGTAAATTAGATAGAAAGAGTACAAGTGGGGTATGCCAACTTTTAGGAAGTAACTTAATCTCTTGGTTTAGCAGAAGCAAAATTCGGTTGCATTATCCACTGCTGAGGCAGAGTATGTTGCAGCTGGAAGTTGCTGTGCTCAAATCCTTTGGATTAAGCGACAACTTGAAGATTATGGTATCACACTTGATAAAATACCTATTAAATGTGATAATACTAGTGCTATCAATCTAACTAAAAATCCAATTCAACATTCAAGAACTAAACACATTGAAATTAGACATCACTTTATTAGAGAACATGTAACTAACAAAGATGTTTGTCTTGAATATGTTAATACTAATGATCAATTAGCTGATATTTTTACCAAACCTTGAGTGAGGAGAGATTTTGCTATCTTAGAGGAGAATTAGGAGTTTGTGATCCTTTAGAATAATTTTCTGAAACTCTTAAGGACAACAACTATCTAGACTTCTATAATTTCTTGAAAATCCTCTATGTCCAATAAGGAAATTTATCTAGAAAGTTGATTTATTGTTTCCCCAATTGTTAAGGAACTTATCTAGAGTTTGATGATTAATTTGATTAGTTTCAGATCCTTGAAATTCGAATTTTTCACTGAAACTATTGTGGAGTCGACACCTCAGTTTGTGGAGTCGACACCTCTTATTTTGATGTTCTGTCTGGGCAATTAGAGCCGACTCTGGCTTCTGTAGAGCCGACTCTAATTCGGGCGCTGACAGATTCTCTGGTTCGGAGCCGACACCTCATTTTCGGGAGTCGACTCTAAGTGGAACTAGGTCAAAATAAAAAGGGCGGAGTCGACCCCAAACGATTTCTATCGTCTCCTAAACCATTTTCAAACTATTCCAAACTGATTCCAAACTCTCCAAATCCCTCAAAACCCTTGATTACTCATTCCAATCGAATCCAATGGCTCCCAAAAGGCGTGGAATCATTGGTGGTTCGACTGTTCCGACGAAGCGCCGTTCAAATCGGAGGCAACCTTCGTCATTTCTTCATCTGCCACTCAAGATGACTCTCCACCCTCACCATCTTCTCCAAGAGTCGACCAATTAGCTGGTAAGGCCATTACAACCGGAAGAAAAGTTATTTCAACTTCTTTATTTCGGAAGGTTTGCTATTGGGCGATTGTTGAAAGAAATGGGATGGGAGAAGGTCTGCTCTTTGGATATCCCTACCTACCCTGCCCTAGTAAGAGAGTTTTATAATGATTTAAGTAGAGGAGAGGGAGGTTTAGTAAGTGTTGTAAGAGGAACAAAAGTAATCATCACAGCCGAATCCCTTGGTAATTTATTGGAAATGCCTACTGTTGGACTTGTTGAATATCATCATGAAGATAGAGGAGGAGCACTGTCAAGGATGTTAGGGAGAGAAGTTTCTGAGTTTGAGGAAATCTTGGCAAATCAACTTAATTTGGAACTCAGATTACTTCATAATATATGTGGAAGGATTCTTTTCCCTAAATCGGAAGATTTGAATATGTCTCGGAGCGAGACATTTTATTGATGGACTGCATACTCACTGGTAGACCTTTAAATCTTGCTGAAATGATGATAGGATATATGGCAGAGGCAGCTACTAAAAGAGATCTACATTACCTTATGGTATGGTTTTAACATTGGTATTCAGAAGCCAAGGTGTACTTATAATGGACAATGAGCCACTAAGAAAGTTAAGACATACAGATTACTATAGTGTCTCTACTATTCACCGAATGGGCTTTAGAAAAAAAATGAAACTGGATTAAAAGAGGACATGAGGCCAGAGCTAAAGAAGTTAGAGTTGAGGAAGTCAGAGGAGAAGACATTCCTGAATCATCTGCTGGACCTTCTTCTGCTGGACCTCTGGACCATCTGCTGGACCCTCAGAAGCTGGACCTAGCTCTCAACTTCCACATCAGTCAGCAATGGCATCAGAAAGATTTTCTGAGGAACAACTTGGTCAGCTCAGGGCTTTACTGGCTGAGTATGACAGTGTAAGAACAAATGATATGTGTAAATTAAGAGAGGAGTTCAATCAATTAAAGGATGAGATTAATTCAAGACTTGACATGATTTCTTTTTCAATTAGCAATTCCGTCGAATCCTTTAGCACTGATCTTCATAAATTTTTGAAAGGATGGAAGGCATTGCGGACGGTTCTGGAAAGTTCTTCATGCTACAAGTCAACTGAAGAAAGATATCGACCTTGTCTCTCAAATTGAAGCATGTCTTGAAAGCTTTAAGAAGACCCAAAAAGATGATGTTATGGAAATGATTGGACATTTAAAGAAAATTGTGTATAAGCATATTTGATTTTGTGTTTCAATCCTAGGTTGTATCTTAGGATTTCTTGCTTTCTTTCTTAGCATGTATCTAGGATTTACATACTTAAATCTTCATTTTAGAATACATGTAATGGATCTTGCTTTGGAATACAAATGGTTGAATGAATGTTGCACTTTTATTACAAATTTATCCTTGAGTGAATGTCAATGAATAAGTTTCTATCCTTATGTTTATTCGAATCAACATTCTCGCTCTAAGTACACTCTCTATTGTTTTTAAACTCACCTTATTGTTGATAACAAAAAAGGAGAGATAAATGTATATGCATATAAGAAAGACATATAAAGAAAGAGAAAGAGAAAGAAAATGAAGAACAATTCTGAGAATTTTTAGGAAGAATTCAGATTATCTACATAGGGGGAGCTATTCAATGCAAGGGGAGCTTAATAAGTTTCTTCATATAAAAGTCAAATCATTTTGATTGATGTCAAGTTTTGTTTATTTTTATTCATCTTGAATATTGGCATCAAATTATCTATTAGAAAGTCTCTAAGCTTTAACAATGTCTATAATTCTCAATTCAAATGAATTTCTTAATACATATACTCAAAGTTTTTGTCATCATCAAAAAGGGGGAGATTGTTGACCCAATTGAGGATTTTGATGATTAACAAAACTATTTGAGTATAACATTTGATGTTACTAATGATTTTGATTAAGTTTTTCAGATTATAAGTCTATTTGATGATCAAAATCAAGAAGGAAAATCAAGTTCTGGTTTGAATCTAATGTCAAGGTAAGACTGCAGACATTAGAGTCGACACATGGAATCACAGAGCCGACTCCGAAAAATGGTACGGACTTAGAGTCGACTCCGGGACTGTGAGAGCCGACTCTATCAGAAACAACAGAACGTTGAATTTTCAGGCCATGACTTAGAGTCGACTCCCAGACTGCTAGAGTCGACTCCAGAAGAATTTTGTGTCGACCCCAGAAAAGTCAGAGACGACTCCAGATTGAGCGGATTAAATAATTTCGAGTTAGAGCCGACTCCAGAAAAGCCAGAGCCGACTCCAGAATGTCAGACACGGCTCCAGAACTGTCAGAACAACTCTAAACTTTATCTTTATCTATTTTAATCCCAACGGCTATTGTTATTTATGGATCTAATCCTTTTTCACTTGCTTCTAACGGATAGTTTCATACTATTTGTGGATTAATCAGATCTATAAGAAGAGGGTTGATTGCATCCCAAAAACAAGAGAGGAAAAGAGAAGAAAGAGGCAAAAAGAAAAGAATAGAGAAAATCTTTGAGATCTATCAGAAAAGAAAAGAGGGAAAACCTGTAAGGAAAGATCATACTCATTCCCCAAAAGAAGAGAAAGAGATTCCAAGCCTTTGCTGTTCTATTTAGAAGAAATCTCACGAGAAGGAAGAAGCCCTATTTTTTAATCTTCTGAGCCTCAAGAGTCTATTCAAAGGAAGATCCATTCAAAGGAAGAGAAGGAAGAAGCCACCAAGATCTTCGAATCAGGCTTTGGTTCCTAATCTCTATTTATTGTTTCATTATTGTATATTTGCTCATTGAAGGAGCAGTTTGCTTTTGTAAAATCAAATACTTTTGCTGGGTCAATCTGGTGATTGATTCAGTTGAGGCTGTTAGCCTTGTGCAAGCATTAGCTTGTGGTTTTAAGGTTTTGTGCTGGTGAGCCTTGAAAACCAGCTGGGTTCGTTGTGCACCCGGGAAAACAACAAGTTCGAGTTGTGAGCTTGCAAAACAACTCTGCTGTAATCAGTTTGATTATAGTGTGGACCCAAGAGGTACTTGGGAGTGGACGTAGGTGTAGGTACACCAACCACTATAAAATCTATTGTGTTTGCCGTGATTGTCTCTTTATCTTAACTCTCTATTTATAGTTGCTGAGTTTTAAATCTGTGAATCTAAGTTTTTATTTCCGCTGGGGGTTATCTTTCAAAGGAGTTTAATTTTTTGAAAAACCCAATTCACCCCCCCTCTTGGGTTGCTATCTGGACCAACAGTTCTATTGGGTGGGGTTCATTCGAGTGAGACTCCATCAGCCAGGTCCCATCGAGTGAGGTTCCTCCCTCCGTAGACAGGCCTGTTTCTCCGGTTTCTAGGGTTTCACCCCCTCCGCCACATTCGACCTCTCCCTCTGGACGTAGTTCTGCGGGCCCGGGGGGAATACGTTTTGTCTTGAAAGAGCCTGACATTCAGAGAATTAGGGTTCAATATGGAATTCCCGACAGCGTCTGTTTGTCCGCTCCTTGGTTTGGTGACAAGGTCACTAGTGGGCGGGGAGGAGGAGTCGCCCTATATGAAGAATTCCTCAAGGGTTGACTCCGCCTCCCTCTTCATCCTTTCTTTTTGAATCTTTTAAATAGGTATAACTTAATTCCTGCCCAGCTGACTCCAAATTCCATTCGTATTATATATGCATTCTTAGTACTATGCTATTTCCATGGCGCTCCTGCTCGAGTTTCCTTGTTTCGAGCTTTGTATAAACTTAGAAATGTCTCCGAAAGTGGCTGGTGGAGTTTTGTTTCTCGTCCAAAGAGGGTCCTCAAATTAGACTTGCCCTCTAAAATAAAAGGGTGGAAGTCACGTTTCTTCTATGTCCATGGTGAAAAGATAAAGACCTCTTGGAATAGTCCCGACACCAGCCCCAATAAAATTCCAGTATTGAGGAAAGGGACCGAGAACTTTTCCAGGCCCTCCTGTCCTCTATCATTCCCCCTTGCACAGAGCTACTGTCGGAGGGCAACCTTCGTGAAGCCTTAGCAGCATCAGTGGCGCCCTCACCGACCCCCGGTGAGCGCTACCGTTTTCGACTGTCGACCAATTCTTTCCTTTCTTCCTTTTCATTCCCTGTTTTGTTCACTGCATGTGTGTTTGTATATAGGTTTTTCATATGACTTTTTGTCTTGTTCTTGTTTGTTTTATTGCCTTTGTTTTCTGACTTTTTGCTCCTTTGATGCAGAAATGCGGTTCTCCACCAAGTCTCTGTCAGAGGCTCTAAGGAAAAGGAAAGCGGACGAGGGTCCAGTGAAAAGAGGGCTCAAGAAGTCCAGACAGGTAGCAGGGGATGATCCACTGCCGGGTGGAGTGGCTCAACCTTCCTCCCTTGAAGTTACATTAGTGGGGGGCCTGAAGAGAGGGGACCCTCGTGCCGTGGGGCTGGTAACAGAGGTTCCGCCAGCCGAGGCCCCGAAAGAGTTACCCATAGGGGTCCCTCTATCTGAGGCTTGAGAGGAGCCAACGAGGGAGAGCTCCCCGCCCTCCCCTGAAGTCGAAGGTGAAGCTGTGCCAGATGAAAGGACGGCGACACCACTA
Organism: Calamus simplicifolius; assembly: GCA_900491605.1. Taxonomy (NCBI): domain Eukaryota; kingdom Viridiplantae; phylum Streptophyta; class Magnoliopsida; order Arecales; family Arecaceae; genus Calamus; species Calamus simplicifolius. The sequence continues at coordinate 1,984,531 of UESW01003835.1, read as the reverse complement.
GCACGAGAGGCCAACGACGATCAATTTTTGGAGGTTCATTTACCTCAGGAGAGGGCAGAGACACCTGCTCATGAGGACGGTCCCAACCGGCCGCCTGGGACCAATGCGACATGCCGAGGACGTCTGGCCGAACGGCTACTTAGTCGTTCCCCCTTGCCCAACCTCCAGGCCGAACTTTGTCGTCAACCATTGGAGACATCCTTTTGATACTTTCTTTACTACCATCCTCCAGGTGATTCTAGGAGATTTTTCAGCTTTTTATTTTACTCCCTTCTTTTCTCTTTTTCCTTCTTTTCTCAATTAACTTCCTATTTTGCAGGCGTCCAATAGTGCATTTGTCTTTCGAGATGCTTGTCTCAAGGGAAAACGGAACCAGAGTTTGCCCGGATTGGATGCCCTCAAGGCCCAAGTGAGTGGGTTAACTCAAGAGTTGTCCGAGGCCAAGGCTCGGGAGCTCGCAGCATCCGACTCACTGAAGACTGCTGAGGGAGAAAATCAGGCCTTGAAAGCCCGGATTGAAGAGGTTGAGGCCAAATTAGCCGAGACTGTATCAAGGTTAGGGCTGACTGAGGAGAAGTTGGGGAACACCCTTCTCAAGGTGACCCAAGCTGAGGAGAGAGCTGTGGCTGCAGAAGATAGAGCTGAGTTGCTTGAATTAGAAACTAGGGCTGCAAAAGAGAGACTAGCCCCCACGGAGGAGCGACTGATTTCTGTTGAAGGGAAGCTGGCTTCCGCTGAAGATGAGATGAGAGAAACCTTATCCAAATTAATTTCTGCTGAAGTCCAAGCTAGAGAGAGAGTAATGGCTGCCCAAGCTGAGGCTGTTCTCCGAGTTAGCGCCGCTGATTTGAGAGCCCGGCAGGCTATGGAGTCCTACAAGAATTCCGCCGAATTTGCGGCAGAATGTAGTGAGGCAGCCGTGGATGCTTTCGCCAAGGGCTTCAAAAAGTTCAAGAAGAAAATTTCACAAGTCTACAAGCTGGGCGACCTCGATAGCATTCAGCCCGTGGGTGATGATTCGGAGGATGAGTCAGAGTCCTCAGGGTCTTGATTTTGAGCCCCTCTTTTTCCTGTTTCTGTGGTTCAGCCAAGATTGGCTTCTTGTATGACAATGTTTTAGTAATGAAATTCTGTTGTCAGGTAATTTTATGTGTTGGTTCTATGTTTAGATTGGTTTTATTAACCTATAATCATTTCAAAGTCCAATAATTCCTATCTTCTTGTCTATGCTTAGTGCTTTGCTAGTGTTATTCATTCTAAAATTATATAAGGGGTCCGTCGCGTCGTCTTAAAGAGTTTCTTTTAGAATCACCCAGCGCTAGCCTAGGATCGACTAGGTGTTAAGCGCCAGCAAGGCCACCTGTGGGCCGTAAATGACTATGGCCGCCTAGGACCAGCCCGAGGGCCGGCTAGGAGCCTTGAATGGCTATGGCCGCCTGGGACCAGCCCGAGGGCCGGCTAGGGGCCGTGAACGACTATGGCCGCCTAGGACCAGCCCGAGGGCCGGCTAGGGGCCTTGAACGACTATGGCCGCTTAGGACCAGCCCGAGGGCCGGCTAGAAGCCTTGAACGACTATGACCGTCTAAGACCGGCCCGAGGGCAGGCTAGGGGCCGTAAATGACTATGACCGCCTAGGGCCAGCCCGAGGGCCGGCTAGGGGCCTTGAACGACTATGGCCGCCTAGGACCAGCCCGAGGGCCGGCTAGGAGCCTTGAACGACTATGGCCCCCTAGGACCGGTCCGAGGGCCGGCTAGGCGCCGTAAATGACTATGGCCGCCTAGGACCGGCCCGAGGGCCGGCTAGGGGCCGTAAATGACTATGGCCGCCTAGGACCAGCCCGAGGGCCGGCTAGGGCCCGTAAATGACTATGGTCGCCTAGGACCAGCCCGAGGGCCGGCTAGGGGCCTTGAACGACTACAGCCGCCTAGGACTATCCCAAGGGCCGGCTAGGAGCCTTGAACGACTATGGCCGCCTAGGACCGGCCCGAGGGCCGGCTAGGGGCCATAAATGACTATGGCCGCCTAGGATCAGCCCGAGGGCTGGCTAGGGGCCGTAAATGACTATGGCCGCCTAGGACCAGCCCGAGGGCCGGCTTGGGGCCGTGAATGACTATGGCCGCCTAGGACCAGCCCGAGAGCCGGTCAGGAGCCTTGAATGACTATGGCCGCCTAGGACCGGCCCGAGGGCTGTAAAGGACTATGGCCACCTAGGACCAGCCCGAGGGCCAGCTAGGGGCCGTAAATGACTATGGCCGCTTAGGACCAGCCCGATGGCCGGCTAGGGACCATAAATGACTATGGCCACCTATGACCAGCCCTGTCTTCTTTGTAGTCCTCTTAGACTGCTGAGCCTAGCTTGTAGTTCTCCACGGGGGTTTCTCGCGCCGGCCCATGGGTATGACTCACGGCCGTCAAGGTATACAGACTTGAATCGCTGGAGGTTTCGTGTGCCGGTCCGGGGTGTTTGGTCCTCTTAGACCGCTGAGCCTCGCTTGTAGTTCTCCACGGGGGTTTCTCGCGCCAGCCCGTGGGTATGACTTAGGGCCATCAAGGAATATAGACTTGAACTACCGGAGGTTTCGTGCGCCGGTCCGGGGTGTCTGGTCCTCTTAGACCGCTGAGCCTCGCTTGTAGTTCTCCATGGGGGTTTCTCGCGCTGGCCTGTGGGTATGACTCAGGGTCGTCAAGGAATACAGACTTGAACTGCCGGAAGTTTCGTGTGTCGGTCCGGAGTGTCTAGTCCTCTTAGACCGCTGAGCCTCGCTTGTAGTTCTCCACGTGGGTTTCTCGCATCGGCGTGGGTATGACTCAGGGCCGTCAAGGAATACAGACTTGAACCGCCGGAGGTTTCTCACGTTGGTCCGGGGTGTCTGGTCCTCTTAGACCGCTGAGCCTCGCTTGTAGTTCTCCACGGGGGTTTCTCACGCCAGCCCATGAGTATGACTCAGGGCCGTCAAGGAATACAGACTTGAACCGCTAGAGGTTTCGTGTGTCGGTCTGGGGTGTCTGGTCCTCTTAGACCGCTGAGCCTCGCTTGTAGTTCTCCATGGTGGTTTCTCGCACCAGCCCGTGGGTATGACTCAGGGCCGTCAAGGAATACAGACTTGAACCGCTGGAGGTTTCTCGCGCCGGTCTAGGGTGTCTGGTCCTCTTAGACCGTTGAGCCTCGCTTGTAGTTCTCCACAGGGGTTTCTCGCGCTGGCCCGTGGGTATGACTCAAGCCGTCAAGGAATACAGACTTGAACCGCCAGAGGTTTCGTGCGCGGTCCGAGGTGTCTGGTCCTCTTAGACCGCTGAGCTTCGCTTGTAGTTCTCCATGGGGGTTTCTCGCATCGGCCCATGGGTATGACTCAGGGCCATCAAGGAACACAGACTTGAACTACCAGAGGTTTCGTGCATCGATCCGGGGTGTCTGGTCCTCTTAGACTGCTGAGCCTCGCTTGTAGTTCTCCATGGGGGTTTCTCGCGCCGGCCCGTGGGTATGACTCAGGGCCGTCAAGGAATAAAGACTTGAACCACCAGAGGTTTCTCGTGCCGGTCCGGGGTGTCTGGTCCTCTTAGACCGCTGAGCCTCGCTTGTAGTTCTCCATGGGGGTTTCTCGCGCTAGCCCGTGGGTATGACTCAGGACCGTCATGGAATACAGACTTGAACCGCCAGAGGTTTCGTGCGCCGGTTCGGGGTGTCTGGTCCTCTTAGACCGCTGAGCCTCGCTTGTAGTTCTCCAGAGGAATTTCTGCGCCAGCCCGTGGGTATGACTCAGGGCCGTCAAGGAATACATACTTGAACCGCCGGAGGTTTCTCGTGCCGGTCCGGGGTGTCTGGTCCTCTTAGACCGCTGAGCCTCGCTTGTAGTTCTCCACGGGGGTTTCTCGCGCCAGCCCATGAGTATGACTCAGGGTCGTCAAGAATACAGATTTGAACCGCCGGAGGTTTCATGCGCCGATCCGGGGTGTCTGGTCCTCTTAGACCGCTGAGCCTCGCTTGTAGTTCTCCACGGGGGTTTCTCGCGCCGGCCCGTGGGTATGACTCAGGGCCGTCAAGGAATACAGACTTGAACCGCCGGAGGTTTCTCGCACCGGTCCGGGGTGTCTGGTCCTCTTAGACCGCTGAGCCTCGCTTGTAGTTCTCCACGGGGGTTTCTCGTGCCGGCCTGTGGGTATCACTCAGGGCCGTCAAGGAATACATACTTGAACCGCCGGAGGTTTCTCGCGCCGGTCCGGGGTGTCTGGTCCTCTTAGACCGCTGAGCCTCGCTTGTAGTTCTCCATGGGGGTTTCTCACGCCAGCCCATGAGTATGACTCAGGGTCGTCAAGGAATACAGATTTGAACCGCCGGAGGTTTCATGCGCCGGTCGGGGTGTCTGGTCTCTTAGACCGCTGAGCCTCGCTTGTAGTTCTCCACGGGGGTTTCTCGCGCCGGCCCGTGGGTATGACTCAGGGTCGTCAAGGAATACAGACTTGAACCGTCGGAGGTTTCTCGCACCGGTCCGGGTATCTGGTCCTCTTAGACCGCTGAGCCTCGCTTGTAGTTCTCCACGGGGGTTTCTGTGCCGGCCTGTGGGTATGACTCAGGGCCGTCAAGGAATACAGACTTGAACCGCCGAAGGTTTCTTGCACCGGTCCGGGGTGTCTGGTCCTCTTAGACCGCTGAGCCTTGCTTGTAGTTCTCCACGGGGATTTCTCGTGCCGGCCTGTAGGTATGACTCAGGGCCGTCAAGGAATACAGACTTGAACCGTCGGAGGTTTCGTGCGCCGGTCCGAGGTGTCTGGTCCTCTTAGACTGCTGAGCCTCGCTTGTTGTTCTTCACAGGGATTTCTCGTGCCGGCTCGTGGGTATGACTCAGGGCCGTCATGGAATACAGACTTGAACCGCTGAAGGTTTCTCACGCCGATCATGATGTTTGGTCCTCTTAGACCGCTGAGCCTCGCTTGTAGTTCTCCACGGGGGTTTTTCACGTCGGCCCGTGGGTATGACTCAGGGCCGTGAAGGAATACAAACATGAACCGCCGGAGGTTTCGTGCGTCGGTTCGGGGTGTCTGGTCCTCTTAGACCGCTGAGCTCACGATATTGAGCTTGAGCCATTTAGAGTTTAGAATACTTTTATAATCATTTGTCTGGTACATTTACATCCATAGGGCATTCATTTATTACTGATAGTACTTGCGGAGGTTATCGGCTTTCCAAGTGCGTGGAATCGGCCGCCGTCCATCCCTTCCAATTTGGAGGCTCCTCGTGAAAGTGCTTTGGTGATTCGGGATGGCCCTTCCCAGTTTGGCGATAGCTTGCCTCCTTCAGTTGGTTTGGACACCTCAACTTTTCTAAGAACCAGATCTCTAGAGCAAAATGTCTTGGGACGAACCCGAGCATTATAATACTTCTCGGCTCGCTGGCGGAAAGTGGCCATCCATAACCGAGCGAGGTCTCGGGTTTCGTCGATGAAGTCTAAATTGGCTCTCAACTGATCAGAATTTTTGTCTTCCTCATATGCTTCTACTAGAAGCTGGGAAGACCGATTTCCACCGGGATGACCGCCTCAGACCCGAAACGAGGCTAAAAGAGTTTCTCTTGTGGGGGCCCTAGGAGTGGTGTGGTATGCCCATAATAGACTTGGAAGCTCCTCCACCCATCTGCCCTTGGATTCATCCAACCGGGTGTGGAGCCCCAAAGTATGATGTGATTCATAACCTTCGCCTCTCCATTAGATTGGGGGTGCCCAATAGAAGTGAATCGGTGACAAATGCCAAGCTCATAACAGAAGGCCTTGAACATTGAGTTGTCAAACTGTCAGCCATTATCGGTAATCAGGGTATGGGGTAAGCCGAAGCGACAAATGATAGACTTCTAAAAGAATGCCCTTGTTTTGGCTTCAGTGATTTTAGCCAATGCCTCGACTTCGACCCATTTAGTGAAATAATCGATGGCTACCAGTAGAAACCTCCTCTGCCCTGCAGCTGGGGGAAAAGGCCCAAGTATGTCCATCCCCCACTTAGCGAAAGGCCAGGGAGCAGTCAAGGGGCTTAAAAGTGAAGCCGGCTGTCGCTGGATATTGGAGTGTCGTTGGCAGCTATCGCACCTTCGAACCAACTCAACAGCATCCTGTCGCATGGTAAGCTAGTAATATCCTTGTCGAAGAGCCTTGTATGCTAGAGACCTGCCCCCATGTAACTCCCACATATTCCTTCATGGATTTCTCTGAGAATATAATCAGCGTCCGCCGGGCCTACACACTTTAGGAGAGGGTGAGAGAAAGACTTCCTATATAAGCGGCCCTCTAACAATACAAACTTGGTCGCCCTCTTCTTTAGCATCTTAGCTTCCGTTGGATTGGCGGGAAGAGAGCCACTAGTGAGGTAACGGACGTAAGCATCCATCCAAGTTGGCTCCTGCTCAATTGGCATAACTTCCTCTATAGAATCAACACTTGGATTCTCCAAATGCTCAACGTACTCTCTTTCTAGCCTTTCGTCCGCCGAAGTGGCCAACTTTGACAATGCGTCAGCTCTTGCATTCTCTCCCCTGGGAATGTAGCTGATGGTGAAATAAGCCAATGAAGAAGTCAATGCCCTGACTTTGTCCAGATATCGTGACATGGTAGGGTCACGAGCCTCGAACTCTCCAGTGATGTGCCCGGAGACGAGTTGGGAGTCAGTAAAGGCTCGAAGATGCTTCACTCCTAGTTCACGGGCAAGTTTGATCCAGCCAATAGGGCTTCATATTCAGCTTAATTGTTGGTAGCCTTGAAAAGGAAGCGAAGGGCATACCCAAAGGTCATCCCCCCCGGACTTGCCAAAATAAGACCTGCCCCGCTTCCCTGAGAATTGGAGGCACCATCCACATGAAGGATCCATGCCTCCGCCAAATCTTCTTGGGTCGCAGGACGTTCCTCAGGGGCGTCACTGTCCCGCTCATCGGTCCAAGTGCACTCAACCAAAAAATCTGCCAACACTTGGGACTTAAGAGCAGGGCGGGCTCGGACTGACAAATCAAATTCTCCTAGTTTGACGGCCCATTTCGCTAGATGGCCTGAAGTGTCAGGTCGTGCCAATATAGATCTAAGAGGCTGATCTGTAAGCACCGCTATAGGGTGCGCCTAAAAGTATGGTCGGAGGCATTGGGTAGAGACGACCAAGGCGAAGATGATCTTTTCTACCTGAGAATACCGGATCTCCGCATCATAAAGTACCTTACTGGTATAGTAGATGGGCTTCTGCGTCCCATCCTGATCGAGCCGGACCAGAACAGAGCTGACAGCTTCCGGGGTAGCAGCTAGATAGATGAAAAGCTGCTCTCCTTCTTCGGGCTTCGATAGTAATAGTGGAGTAGATAGAAATTCCTTTAACTCCTCGAAGGCCCTTTGACAACTATCTGTCCACTCGAAGCCGTCGATTTTCGTAAGGCTTTAAAGGAAGGTAAACACCTCTCCGCCGATCTGGATAAGAACTGGCTCAGAGCGGCTATTCTTCCAGTAAGTCGTTGGACCTCCTTCTTGTTGACCAGCCGTCGCATACCGAGAATAGCTTGAATCTTCTCTGGATTCGCCTCGATTCCTCACTGAGTGACTAAGAAGCCTAGAAATTTCCCCACAACAATGCCAAAAGCGCATTTACGGGGATTAAGCTTAATTTGATGTCTTCTGAGATTGCTGAAGGTTTCCTCTAAGTCGATGATGTGGCTGGTGGTACGGATGCTCTTAGTCAGCATGTCATCGACATATACCTCCATATTATGCCCAATCTGGTCTTTGAAGACTTTATTCATCAATCTTTGATAAGTGGCCCCGGCGTTCTTTAGTCCAAAGGGCATCACTTTGTAGCAATAAATGCCCTTGTCAGTAATGAAAGAAGTATTCTCCTCATCTGCCGGATCCATCTTTATCTGGTTGTAGCCAGAGAAGGCATCCATAAAACTCAGGAGTTCATGTCCGGAGGTGGAGTCCACCAATTGGTCAATCCGCAGCAGAGGAAATCTGTCCTTAGGACATGCTTTATTAAGATCGGTAAAGTCGATGCAGATTCGCCAACTTCCACTGGCCTTCCGGATCATAACCACATTCGCCAACCAGCTTGGGTATTGAGCTTCCTGAACATGGCCGGAGACCAGGAGTTTGTTGACCTCCTTGTCTATAGCCCTTTGCCTCTCGGCGGTGAAGCTTCTTTTCTTTTGTCGAACAGGTCGACACTGGGCATCGATGTTGAGCTTGTGAGTTATCACCTCCGGGGGAATACCGGGCATGTCCGAGGCAGACCATACAAAAATATCTGAGTTAGCCCGTAAGAAGGTGAGAAGTTCATTTTTTACTTCCAAAGGGAGAAGCTCACCTATTTGCACAGTCTGGGTGGAATCATCCCCCAAAGGGTAAGATAGCAATCGCTTTGCTGATTCTCCCCTCCTCTTGGATTCCCTGGGGTCGAACAGCATCGGGGCAGGGGGAGCCGACATCTCCTGAGGGCTAGGAGCCATATGATAACATAATTGTGCGGGGTTCTGTTCCCCAAGCATCTCTCCTACTCCTCTATTGGTTGGAAACCTCACCAGCTGGCGCTTGGTGGATATGATTGTGTCCAAGAGGTTCAAACCAGGGTGACCGAGAATAGCATTGTAGGCTAGTGGTATCCTGGCCATCAGGAACCTCATCAGGACCATGCTTTGATGGGGCGGCGATCCCGCCATGACTGACAAGGTAATATCGCCCTCCACCTTAACAATATCTCGAGTAAAACCGATGAGGGGAGTCACCACAGGTGATAACAAGTTAAGGGACAGGCCCATCCGAACAAAAGCGTCATAAGTAAGTATATCTGCTGAACTTCCACTATCAACAAGTATTCTTTTTACAGGATGTTTAGCAATCGTCATAGAGACGACTACACTATCATCGCTCAGACGGTCCCCTCCTCCTAACTCCCTTTCAACATAGGGATTTACATCTTCTACTCTCTCATCCCCCCTAGCTCTTTTGGCTAATGAAGCTGCCTCCCAGGAGAGCATACCCACCGTACACTCTGTCGTAGTGTTGTCGACGCCAGCTTGAGCGGGTGGGGGCCCCATCATCGGTGGGATAGTTGGAGTTCCTTTCTTGACGAAGCTCCCAAGGTGGCCTTGTTGAATAAGTTCCTCAATGGCACGCTTCAAGTTGCGACATTCATCAGTATCATGGCCGTAGTCCCTATGGAAACGGCAGTAGCGACTTCGGTCCCGGGCAGCACCAGCTCTCAGAGGAGGGGGACGCTTAAGATAAGGCTCACCTTCTATCTCCATGAGGATATGGGATCTTGGGGCGAGGAGAGGAGTATAAATCCCTTCTTCAGCATGTGGGTTCTGGCACCAATTATCTGGACGATGCGAGGGTTCAGGTTTCTTGGGGGGGAGTCCGCTTGGCGCTCCTGAAGTGGCTTCTTGCCAGCCGATCGATCAGCATCCCTTCTGGTGTGATCGGCCTCATCGGCATGGATGTATTTATGCGCCCGCTCCAGGAGCTCAGCATAGGAGCTAGGCAGCCTCTAGTCCAAGGAATATGTGAAGCAAGAGGGACGAAGTCTCCGTTTCAAGGCTAGGGTGGCCATGGCATCATCTAGATGGTAGACCTCCAGCGATGCAGCTTTGAACCGAGCTATGAAATCCTTCAAGAGTTCGCCTTCCCTTTGCTGGACGGAGAAGAGGCTGTCCATCACCCGAGGGATTTTGTGACAGGCATCGAATTGCGCCAAAAAGGCCTTTTCCAGTTGCTAAAAAGAGTCGATGCTGCGCGGCAGTAGTCTAGAATATCAAGCACGGGCAGCCTTCCGAAAAGTGGCGGAGAAAGCGATACATAATAAAGCATCTGTGGCCCCTTGGACCTGCATGAGAGACTTATAACTCTCTAAATGATCTAACGGGTTAGTAGTGCTATCATATGGGTCTAATTGAGGAAGACGAAACCGGCGGGGTATGCGTTCTTCCGTGATTCGGTAAGAGAGAGGGGGACGAGAATCATACTCCATTCTCGAATGATCATGGAGCTTTTGACTAAGCTTATTCAGGCGCCGATTTTGCTCTTCCAAGCGCCTTTCCATTCGATCATTGATATCTTCATCGGCAGATTTGGATGAAGAAGAAGTAGGATATTGATGTTGACGATGATGTGAACTTCTAGGTTCTTTTCCTCTTTGGCGATCATAACCACCAGAGCGAAGAGTAGAAGATCTTGACCTCTTGAGGCTCTCTCGGTGAGGACGCTCAGATGGAACTTGGTGGTGAGAAGACTCCTTTTGAGAGGATTTTCTATGTGCAGACTGTTGGCTGACTGGGGCAGTACTTGAGGCGATGCAGGGAATCTAGCCTGCCGATGAGCAGCTGCAGGCTGCTGCTCTCGCAACTCATGAACCACTCTAATGAGGGCTTGCACCTGCTGAGTAAGGCGAGCCAGCTGCTCATGAGGAGAGGCCGATGTCATAGGTGAAGAAGAAATAGGAGAGCTGGTTCCCGACGAATTAGCCCGAGAGGGATCCCCCTCTGGGGAATCAGATGAGGCCTCCTGAATATATGTTGGCTCCATTGAGTCTTCTGGGGAAGATCTTTCCGAGCAGAGTTAAGAGGGAGGCGAGCTTCCTTAATTCTGCGACTGCGCTGCCCTCTACCTGGCGCGCCAATCTGTTGATGCCTGGTCACTTTGGGACGATAGCCTTGGGTGATAGTTACTGTGATGCTTCACCTCCAGGATCCTGCAAGAAGTCCCGTAACTGGGGATTCCAGTTGGGGGACCCTCCGATGCTCAAGTTAGTAACCAGGAACACAACAATGATTTTTTTAGAAGAAGAAGAAAAATCCCGAGAAGAAAATGAGGCCTTTTTCGCTTAGTAGAAGCCCCCCCCTTCGTTTGTTCTAACCTTCCTTTTATTGGCATATCCTTTTGTTTTTTGTCTGAATGTCGTGACGTGTCAGCATTCTCATGGATAGAATGTCAGGACTAGTCGGATTGGGTCCGTATCCATTGTTATGATGTCATCATTGTTTTATTCAGAGATGATCGGCTTTTAGTACTCACTTATCCAGGGTCATTAAAGTCTGCTAATGACTTTTTAGGCTTTAGTGGCTTTTCTGACTCGAAGTGATTGGTACTTAATGACAGGTAATCGCCTTTTGATGCTTATTTTGCCAGTGCCATTAAATACTGCTAATGACTTTTCGGGACTTAGTGGCTTGTCTGACTTAAAGTGATTGGCACATTTTGGCAGGTAATTGCCTTTTGATGCTTATTTTTCAAGAGCCATTAAATGTTGCGGATGGCTTTTTCTTTTTGGGCTGAGATCCTCTGAAAAGGATCCATCACTGTCTGTCTGGGCTGAGATTCTCTAAATCGGGATGCCCGAGATAATGTCTTTTGTATTTTTAATATTTCTAGGTATCTAATGGCCACCTAGGACTGGTCGTAGGGCCGCCTAGAGGCCAAGGGACTAAGGGGCTGCCCAGGACTGGCCGTAGGGCCGCCTAGGGGCCAAGGGACCACGGGGCCGCCTAAGATTGGCCATAGGGCCGCCTAGGAGCCCAGGGACCGCGGGGCCGCCTAGGAGCCCATAGCTCTTTCCTCATGCCTAAAGTCACATAATCCAAAAGCTTAAGTAAAAGTTAATGAATAATGAATAAACTTAAGTTATAAGAACATAATAATTTTTTTTTTCATTCAATATGAGATTAAATTTGAGTATTATATAACACATTGTCTTTTGCTTTGTTCACCTTACGCTTACCTTTCGACCCATGCTTAAATTGGACTAACCAGGAAAGTTTGGAGTGCACATCTTTTATTGGTCCTGATGTTACTTTTCTTTCCGTTATTGATATATTTATCTTGTTTTATGTTAATGCTTAGAAAGATAAAATCATTAAGTTAAGATAATTTCTTATGAGTATTTTTCTCCCCTTTTTTTTTAAGATGTGGGAAAAGCCTTGTAATTTTAATGGAGACACAATTTTACGGTGGATAACATTTAGGTGGGGTTGCTTTAAGCATTTATCATGCCGTTTTCTAGTGACATACGTATTATCATGCTACTTTTAAAGAAATAATGTGTTGCATATATAAGATGGATGTCTAAGAGATAGATGTTATTTTTTAAGTAAGATATTGACATATGTGTCACTTTCTCACTCACTAAACAATCGCACCTAAGCTTCGTCTGATGTTGAACAATTTTTTCAAGAAGGTACTTCAAACTCATGGATCCATACCTAATTCTACATGTGTAAAAATAGAAAATGAATGTAAATAATATATTATGTTATTCTGAGCATAAGTTATTCTAATTAGAAATTTTATACATTCTGGGTGCAGAAACGTTTCTTGAGAACTAAAATATTCTGAAGAGAGGTATTACTATTTGTGTATGACATCTCCTTTTCGAAGCATTAGAACCATTTAACATTCATAGTTATGGTTCTTTTGTTTCTTTTCCATGGCTTGGCAACTGGGGACCAAAGGAATACGAATCAAGCTACAAAAATATGATTCAAATTTTCCTCTGTCAGGCAGTCCTCGATGTCAAGTTATTCAAAAGTGGCTGTGCTTGATCCAGTAGAACGGTGACTGCTTAGCGCTGTTGTGGTTGACTGGATTGCACTTGGCCCTCATACAATGCACTTGAGGTAGGGTCTCTGAATGAGGCATCCAATGTCGCAACAATACATTCCACCTCCAAATGCGATGCTGTTCTTGTGATTGCAGCTTTATAATGAACGCAACATTTTCTTTGATTTGTTGGCTTTACTTCTTGTCGTCAGTCGTTAAAAGATGCTCCATAATTATTCAAATAGAGCTTCATAAAGGCAAAATGACTTGGGTGGACTATTGATGCCTGGTCACTTGGGGACGATAGCCTTGGGTGATAGTTACTGTGACGCTTCACCTCCAGGATCCTGCAAGAAGTCCCGTAACTGGGGATTCCAATTGGGGGACCCTTCGACGCTCAAGTTAGTAACCAGGAACACAGCAATGATTTTTTTGTAGAAGAAGAAGAAAAATCCCCAGAAGAAATGAAGCCTTTTTCGCTTAGTAGAAGCCCCCCTTCGTTTGTTCTTACCTTCCTTTTATTGGCATATCCTTTTGTTTTTTGTCTGAATGTCGTGACGTGTCAGCATTCTCATGGATGGAATGTCAGGACTAGTCGGATTGGGTCCGTATCCATTGTTATGATGTCATCATTGTTTTATTAAGAGATGATCGGCTTTTAGTACTCACTTATCCAGGGTCATTAAAGTCTGCTAATGACTTTTTGGGGCTTTTCTGACTCGAAGTGATTAGTACTTAATGACAGGTAATCGCCTTTTGATGCTTATTTTGCCAGAGCCATTAAATACTACTAATGACTTTTCGCGGGCTTTTCTGACTTGAAGTGATTGGCACATTTTGGCAGGTAATCGCCTTTGGATGCTTATTTTGCCATAGCCATTAAATGCTGCTGATGGCTTTTTCTTTTTGGGCTGAGATCCTCTGAAAAGGATCCATCACTATCTGTCTGGGCTGAGATTCTCTGAATCGGGATGCCCGAGATGATGTCTTTTGTATTTTTAATATTTCTAGGTCCCCTTTAGCGAGGTTCATTCGAGTGAGACTCCATCAGGCCAGGTCCCATCGAGTGAGGTTCCTCCCTCCGTAGACAGGCCTGTTTCTCTGGCTTCTAGGGTTTCACCCCCTCCGCCACATTCGACCTCTCCCTCCGGACGTAGTTCTGCGGGCCCGGGGGAATACGTTTTGTCTTGAAAGAGCCTAACATTCAGAGAATTAGGGTTCAATATGGAATTCCCGACAGCATCTGTTTGTCCGCTCCTTGGTTTGGTGACAAGGTCACTAGTGGGCGGGGAGGAGGAGTCGCCCTATATGAAGAATTCCTCAAGGATTGACTCTGCCTCCCTCTTCATCCTTTCTTTTTGAATCTTTTAAATAGGTATAACTTAATTCCTGCCCAGCTGACTCCAAATTCCATTCGTATTATATGCATTCTTAGTACTATGCTATTTCCATGGCGCTCCTGCTCGAGTTTCCTTGTTTCGAGCTTTGTATAAACTTAGAAATGTCTCCGGAAGTGGCTGGTGGAGTTTTGTTTCTCGTCCAAAGAGGGTCCTCAAATTAGACTTGCCCTCTAAAATAAAAGGGTGGAAGTCACGTTTCTTCTATGTCCATGGTGAAAAGATAAAGACCTCTTGGAATAGTCCCGACACCAGCCCCAATAAAATTCTAGTATTGAGGAAAGGGACCGAGAACTTTTCCAGACCCTCCTGTCCTCTATCATTCCCCCTTGCACAGAGCTACTGTCGGAGGGCAACCTTCGTGAAGCCTTAGCAGCATCAGTGGCGCCCTCACCGACCCCCGGTGAGCGCTACCATTTTCGACTGTCGACCAATTCTTTCCTTTCTTCCTTTTCATTCCCTGTTTTGTTCACTACACGTGTGTTTGTATATAGGTTTTTCATATGACTTTTTGTCTTGTTCTTGTTTGTTTTATTGCCTTTGTTTTCTGACTTTTTGCTCCTTTGATGCAGAAATGCGGTTCTCCACCAAGTCTCTGTCAGAGGCTCTAAGGAAAGGAAAGCGGACGAGGGTCCAGTGAAAAGAGGGCTCAAGAAGTCCAGACAGGTAGCAGGGGATGATCCACTGCCGGGTGGAGTGGCTCAACCTTCCTCCCTTGAAGTTACATTAGTGGGGGGCCTGAAGAGAGGGGACCCTCGTGCCGTGGGGCTGGTAACAGAGGTTCCGCCAGCCGAGGCCCGAAAGAGTTACCCATAGGGGTCCCTCTATCCGAGGCTCGAGAGGAGCCAACGAGGGAGAGCTCCCCGCCCTCCCCTGAAGTCGAAGGTGAAGCTGTGCCAGATGAAAGGACGGCGACACCTCCGGCATGAGAGGCCAACGACGATCGATTTTTGGAGGTTCATTCACCTCAGGAGGGGGCAGAGACACCTGCTCATGAGGACGGTCCCAGCTGGCCGCCTGGGACCAATGCGACACGCCGAGGACGTCTGGCCGAACGGCTACTTAGTCGTTCCCCCTTGCCCAACCTCCAGGCCGAACTTCGTCGTCAACCATTGGAGAAATCCTTTTGATACTTTCTTTACTGCCATCCTCTAGGTGATTCTGGGAGATCTTTCAGCTTTTTATTTTACTCCTTTCTTTTCTCTTTTTCCTTTCTTTTCTCAATTAACTTCCTATTTTGCAGGCGTCCAATAGTGCATTTGTCTTTCGAGATGCTTGTCTCGAGGGAAAACGTAACCAGAGTTTGCCCAGATTGGATGCCCTCAAGGCCCAAGTGAGTGGGTTAACTCAAGAGTTGTCCGAGGCCAAGGCTCGGGAGCTCGCAGCATCCGACTCACTGAAGACTGCTGAGGGGAAAATCAGGCCTTGAAAGCCCGGATTGAAGAGGTTGAGGCCAAATTAGCCGAGACTGTATCGAGGTTAGGGCTGACTGAGGAGAAGTTGGGGAACGCCCTTCTCAAGGTGGCCCAAGCTGAGGAGAGAGCTGTGGCTGCAGAAGATAGAGCTGAGTTGCTTGAATTAGAAACTAGGGCTGCAAAAGAGAGACTAGCCACCACGGAGGAGCGGCTGATTTCTGTTGAAGGGAAGCTGGCTTCCGCTGAAGACGAGATGAGAGAAACCTTAACCAAATTAATTTCTGCTGAAGTCCAAGCTAGAGAGAGAGTAATGGCTGCCCAAGCTGAGGCTGTTCTCCGAGTTAGCGCCGCCGATTTGAGAGCCCGGCAGGCTGTGGAGTCCTACAAGAATTCCGCCGAATTTGCAGCAGAATGTAGTGAGGCAGCCGTGGATGCTTTCGCCAAGGGCTTCAAAAAGTTGTAATACCCGGTTCAAATGAACCAGATTTGGTTCAGACGAACCAGGCTTGGTTCAAATGAACCAAGCTCCTGACTATTGAGTTCCCGGACTAACGCTTCGCTCCAGGCGAAGCATTTGGCCTTCCGAGAAAACTCAGATCCGAGGGGCTGCTCAGGTGAATAAATAGGGAGGATGAGGACCTTTCCTTCACGCAGGCGCACTTCTGTCATCAGGTAATCCCCTGGGTAATCCCTTGAGAGAGAGAGAGAGAGACAGAGATAGAGATAGAGAGATAGAGACAGAGAAAGATAGAGACAGAGAGAGAGTGCACGGGAGACATCCGGCTGGTCGACGCTTGGTTCAGGCCCGGCGGCGTGCTCGCCACCGCGCCGGGCCTGAGACTTGGCCGACGACTCCGCCGGCGCCGGGGGAGGCGTCCGGCGGGGTAGTGGTGGAGAGAGAGAGGAGAGGGAGGGCCAATTGGCCCTCCTCTCGCGCGGTGGCGAAAGCCGAACCGGCTTCCACCGATTGGTTCGGGCCCGGCGGCGTGCTCGCCGCCTCGCCGGGCCCGAGCTTCCGCCTGTCGCCTCCACCGGCGCCGGGCGTGCGTCCGGTGGAGGTCCGGCCGGCCAAAGTGGCCGGCCGTGCCGCCGGCACAAAGACGTGCCGCGCGGACGTGAGGGAGATGACGAGAGAAAATTAAGGAGAGGGAGAGAGAGGGGAGGCCGGCCGCGGCGGCGGCCGGCTCTGGTCCGGCCAACGACGGCCGGATCGGCCCCAATTTGGCCGGAATCGTTGCCGGCGCGATGAATTCCACGCGGGAGCTACGGAGAGAAAGAGAGAGAAGGAGAGAAATTGAGGTTGAATGAAGGGAAAAGGAGGCCGGCCGCGGCGGCGGCCGGCTCCGGCCCGACCTCCGGTGGCCGGGCCGAACGGAATTAGGCCGGCAGCGGCCCTGGCCGCCGGCTGGATGCTGTCCTCTGTTTCGGGTGAAACAGAGGAGCGGGGATCGAAGAATTGGCTGGGCTGCTGGGCTGCCATCATTTGGGCCCTATTGGGCCGTGCAGCGAGCAGCTTTGGGGCTAGTTTTAGGGCCCCGTAACGGGCTGGGATTAGCAAGAAAAATTTATGGTTGGAATTTAGGTTGAATCTAGTTTCTGGGGATGAATTTACTTCCCCATTTGAGTGGGTACGGTGAGAGATATTCGAGTCCGAAGTTGGGCCCGTGGATTGGTCAGGGTAGAGTCTTAGGAATCATTTCATGATCCAGATTTTAATCATTTAATTATGTAAAATAATCCTCGAGGTATCCCGACATCTGATTAGCTGATATATCTGTTGGATTGCGTGTGGAGGTAAGTAAGCCAGTTATCAGTTATTAAATAAATTATTTCAGGATATGTGTAATTGAATTGTGAAATTTATATTGTGTTATGCATGGAATATTCATGGACATTGCTTAATTAAATGAATGCTGGCAATATACTGTTGTTTATATGCTATGACTGAGATTTATTTCACAATGAATGCTGAGCATGAAAAATATAAATGTTATGATATTGATATAAAAATTAAAAGTACAATCCACTGTTTTGCTATGTGTGGATGATATGCATGAGGGATGCAGTTATTACGCATGAGAGATACAGTTGCTATGCATGAGAGATGCAGTTATTATGCATGAGAGATGCAGTTGTATGACATTGATGTGATATATTACATGCAATTATTCAGTAAGTATAATCTACTGTTTTGCTACATGATTGATGTATTGATGTATTGTGAGGTACTGTTATGTGTCGCCGCAGTTCTCCTTTACTATGGCCCCATACATTGTAGATGTGTTCTGTATGATTTTTATGGCCACACACACTGAAGATGTATTCTGTTAGGATATGGCCCCACATATTGTAGACATGTTCTGTATGATTTTTACGGCCTCCCACACTGACGAGTGTGTTATGGTATGGCCCACATGTCTTACAATGTGTTCTGTATGATTTTTATGGCCACATACATCATAGAGTGTGTTCTGTTATGGTATGGCCTCACACATCGTACAATGTGTTCTGTGGATATTGATGGCCATGCATCTAGAGGATGTGCTCTGATTGAGGTATTGCAGGGCCGTGGGTCACATTTACAGTTACCATTGAGAGTATAAACAGTAGGTTTACTTATATAGTATAATTGAGCGGTTATGGCTGCAAATGATTAGTATTATATTCATAAGTGCCGCTGTGGTTCTCCTTTGCTATGGCCATACACATCTGGAGGATGTGCTCAGATGAGGCATTGCAGGGCCGTGGGACACGCATGATATAATACTTACATTGCATAATGGAGTGATTGTGAATGCAAAAGAATGAATTATATTTATATGTGCCGCCACGGCTCTCCTTTTTTATGGGGCATTGCAGGGCCGTGGGACATATATAATATAATATGACAATGAATTGTTTATATGCACTGATAATTTGCTATGATATAATACAACAATGATGAGTGCAAATGATTTGAATTATATTTATATGTGCCGCCGCGGCTCTCCTTTGTTATGGGGCATTGCAGGGCCGTGGGACACATATGATATAATATAACAATAATGGGTTTACTTACATTGCATGTTTGAGTAATTGTATAATGTTTAAGCATGCAAATCATCTATGTGTTTATTGATTATCATGCTATGATTTGACTGCATAACATGGTTTACTTACTGAGTGTAATCTCATGAAAATATTATAATGTTTTTTTATTACAGGACCATGAGATTTGAGAATAACATGTTGGAGTGATGGACCTCAACTCAATTATAGATTCTTGTTTTATTGCTATACCAGTGTATTTATGTGTAGGGCTTGATGCCCAGACTATATTATTGTGGTGTGTAAGGAACCATAGGTTCGTTGGAGCTTCTATTTAAATTAAAGTGGATTCATATGTTGATGTAACCCCAGTAATGCTTATGTGTAGAGCTTGTAGCCCAAATCTTTAGTTATGGATTGTATTAAAGCCATGGACTTGAATGATATATAGGTTATTGCTTTTCTTGAACTCAGTGTCATGTTTCGGGACGCCTTGCGTGCCCGGCACGCGGCGGGTTGTCACCCTAGCTCAAAATTTTGGGTCTGGGGCGTGACAGCTTTTATGGTATCAGAGCTCAGGTTATGACCCTAGGGACACAAACATATTGACATGATAACACGTAGAGAACTTATGACCCTAGGGACACAAACATATTGACATGATAACACGTAGAGAACTTATGACCCTAGGGACACAGACATATTGACATGATAACACGGAGAGAACATATCTTTAGAGACACCTGACACATTAGTTTATGATGATATTAACCACATCCAATTTACCAGGAATTAGTTATGGCTCGCCGTACTAGGAGCCAACTGTATGAGGAGGACTCTCTGGCCGGTAATGCCGATCTGCCAGTGGGTCAAGGGGCTTCTAGAGGTTTTAGTTCAATTAAACTTGTTGAAAATGATTCGTAACAATTTTAGACCTTTAAATAATATGGGAGATGAAATTTTAATTGGATATGCAATAAAAGATAGATGAATTTATGGAATAAACATAGTAGTGGATGACTAATATGACTAAGATAACATCATTATGTCTATATTGCAATTGTGTTGATATGTGGATTTTGAGGTATTAAATCTGAATTTGAATGTGGATGTATATAATGAATTTTAATAGTGGAACTTACATTGTTGATATTGTAAGTTAATCTACCGGTTATAGGGATGATTAATATTGATGATATTTTGGGAATGAAATAGTTAATTACATGTTTTTGATTAAGCATAATTGAGTACTTTCTGAATTTGAGTCTGGATGGATAAGTATATGTAGTGAATTTTACTAAGAGACTTTTATTATGGATATCATAGATTCAAAACTGATTGTTATTTTGCTAGATATGGAGATGGTTGATATTGATGCTAATGAAGTGGTTGATTGCTTATTATATCATGATGGAAGATTATAAAATTTTAAATTCTAAGACAATTACTGTTTAAGTTTTGAGAGCAGTAGACTCTATTAATCTTTAGAACTAATTTTGGCTATAAATGACCAAATATTTTGATGGTAGAAAGTGAAAGATTTTAGCAATAATGAGAATGAGAAAAACTCTACTGATAAAGAATTTCATGGGGATTTTTATCTATTAATAGATTTCTAAATCAAGATACCTATTCATTAATTTATTGTGCATACTTATTGTACCTTTCTTCATAGTTCCTAAGGAGATATCTTTCTCTAGGATGGATAAATTATTGATCGGCCATAAGTGGCAAAAAAAAAATAAAAAAAAAGGGGGAGATGATTTTATGTTGATTATTATCAATTATGGATTATGGTTAAGGATACATCTACTATCACTTTCAAGTCATAGAGAGATTACTATAAATTTCAATTATGTCTTTCGGATGGTAAGTGCATTTTCAATCTTTACTGACCTTATAAGTCTTGTATCTATCTGAGCTAGATTAGTGAAGTCACTTTGAGATATTTGAAGGGTTTAAATTAGTTGGTCATATTATGGCATGAGACATTGCATAATCTATAGATGATTTTGATAATCATTGGTAACGAAATAATTGATTCAAGAATTTGAATCATTTAAATTGCATTACTTATTGAGGATATACTGACCTATTCAAGAGAAATTGATTGGTTATGGTGGTATTATTGATATATATGAAGGAGATAAAATAATCATACTGATGATTATGATGGCACTATCATTCCAAGAAATTAAATTAGTTAATTATGATTGATGTTAGCTTGAATATTCAAGAGTAAAACCAAGTATGTTATAATGATTGATATAAGTATCGTAATGATTAATGGCACATTCAACTATTTATGAGTTGAGAGAGCATTGGAAGAAAACTGTCTTATATTTAATTCAAAAGAACTTGGAATTGTCCTATCAAGAAATTATGAATACCTGATTTGTTACTAACCTTAAGAATGATGGATTCTATGATATTTATAATGATTGTGTTGTGAGAAGTTAAAAAAAAAAAAAAAAAAAAAGAGGAATACTTCTTATGGAATTCAATTTTAATTGGATTCAATTTTATTTGGTAGAAAGATCAAATTTTGTAAGTTGGATATGTCATTTGGGTACTTGGGAATGAAATAAAAGTTGCTAGTGAATATCTTTAATAGTACAAAATTGTGGACATTTAATTTCGAGGAGGTGTATTTCAAACCCCGTTATATGCTAGAACTTGAACCAATTTAGCTTAAGAAAGAATTGACTTATAAAGATCAATGATGTATTGATGACGATGACTTTTGAATGAAATTTAGCTGATTATGAGATAGAAAAATTTGATTCATATTCTATTAGATGTATATCAAATTTCGAGGACGAAATTTTTATAAGGAGGGGAGGATGTAATACCCGGTTCAAATGAACCAGATTTGGTTCAGACGAACCAGGCTTGGTTCAAATGAACCAAGCTCCTGACTATTGAGTTCCCGGACTAACGCTTCGCTCCAGGCGAAGCGTTTGGCCTTCCGAGAAAACTCAGATCCGAGGGGCTGCTCAGGTGAATAAATAGGGAGGATGAGGACCTTTCCTTCACGCAGGCGCACTTCTGTCATCAGGTAATCCCCTGGGTAATCCCTTGAGAGAGAGAGAGAGAGAGAGAGAGATAGAGATAGAGATAGAGAGACAGAGAAAGATAGAGACAGAGAGAGTGCACGGGAGACATCTGGCTGATCGACGCTTGGTTCAGGCCCGGCGGCGTGCTCGCCGCTGCGCCGGGCCTGAGACTTGGCCGACGACTCCGCCGGCGCCAGGGGAGGCGTCCGGCAGGGTAGTGGTGGAGAGAGAGAGGAGAGGGAGGGCCAATTGGCCCTCCTCTCGCGCGGTGGCGAAAGCCGAACCGGCTTCCGCCGGTTGGTTCGGGCCCGGCGGCGTGCTCGCCGCCTCGCCGGGCCCGAGCTTCCGCCTGTCGCCTCCACCGGCGCCGGGCGTGCGTCCGATGGAGGTCCGGCCGGCCAAAGTGGCCGGCCGTGCCGCCGGCACAAAGACGTGCCGCGCGGACGTGAGGGAGATGACGAGAGAAAATTAAGGAGAGGGAGAGAGAGGGGAGGCCGGCCGCGGCGGCGGCCGGCTCTGGTCCGGCCAATGACGGCCGGACCGGCCCCAATTTGGCCGGAATCGTCGCCGGCGCGATGAATTCCACGCGGGAGCTACGGAGAGAAAGAGAGAGAAGGAGAGAAATTGAGGTTGAATGAAGGGAAAAGGAGGCCGGCCGCGGCGGCGGCCGGCTCCGGCCCGACCTTCGGTGGCCGGGCCGGACGGAATTAGGCCGGCGGCGGCCCTGGCCGCCGGCCGGATGCTGTCCTCTGTTTCGGGTGAAACAGAGGAGCGGGGATCGAAGAATTGGCTGGGCTGCTGGGCTGCCATCATTTGGGCCCTATTGGGCTGTGCAGCGAGCAGCTTTGGGGCTAGTTTTAGGGCCCCGTAACGGGCTGGGATTAGCAAGAAAAATTTATGGTTGGAATTTAGGTTGAATCTAGTTTCTAGGGATGAATTTACTTCCCCATTTGAGTGGGTACGGTGAGAGATATTCGAGTCCGAAGTTGGGCCCGTGGATTGGTCAGGGTAGAGTCTTAGGAATCATTTCATGATCCAGATTTTAATCATTTAATTATGTAAATAATCCTCCAGGTATCCCGACATCTGATTAGCTGATATATCTGTTGGATTGCGTGCGGAGGTAAGTAAGCCAGTTATCAGTTATTAAATAAATTATTTCAGGATATGTGTAATTGAATTGTGAAATTTATATTGTGTTATGCATAGAATATTCATGGACATTGCTTAATTAAATGAATGCTGGCAATATACTGTTGTTTATATGCTATGACTGAGATTTATTTCACAATGAATGCTGAGCATGAAAAATATAAATGTTATGATATTGATATAAAAATTAAAAGTACAATCACTGTTTTGCTATGTGTGGATGATATGCATGAGGGATGCAGTTATTACGTATGAGAGATACAGTTGCTATGTATGAGAGATGCAGTTATTATGCATGAGAGATGCAGTTGTATGACATTGATGTGATATATTACATGCAATTGTTCAGTAGGTATAATCCACTGTTTTGCTACATGATTGATGTATTGATGTATTGTGAGGTACTGTTATGTGTCGCCGCGGTTCTCCTTTACTATGGCCCCACACATTGTAGATGTGTTCTGTATGATTTTTATGGCCACACACACTGGAGATGTATTCTGTTAGGATATGGCCCCACATATTGTAGACATTCTGTATGATTTTTACGGCCTCCCACACTGACGAGTGTGTTATGGTATGGCCCACATGTCTTACAATGTGTTCTGTATGATTTTTATGGCCACATACATCGTAGAGTGTGTTCTGTTATGGTATGGCCTCACACATCGTACAATGTGTTCTGTGGATATTGATGGCCATGCATCTGGAGGATGTGCTCTGATTGAGGTATTGCAGGGCCGTGGGTCACATTTACAGTTACCATTGAGAGTATAAACAGTGGGTTTACTTATATAGTATAATTGAGCGGTTATGGCTGCAAATGATTAGTATTATATTCATAAGTGCCGCTGTGGTTCTCCTTTGCTATGGCCATACACATCTGGAGGATGTGCTCAGATGAGGCATTGCAGGGCCGTGGGACACGCATGATATAATACTTACATTGCATAATGGAGTGATTGTGAATGCAAAAGAATGAATTATATTTATATGTGCCGCCACGGCTCTCCTTTGTTATGGGGCATTGCAGGGCCGTGGGACATATATAATATAATATGACAATGAATTGTTTATATGCACTGATAATTTGCTATGATATAATACAACAATGATGAGTGCAAATGATTTGAATTATATTTATATGTGCCGCCGCGGCTCTCCTTTGTTATGGGGCATTGCAGGGCCGTGGGACACATATGATATAATATAACAATAATGGGTTTACTTATATTGCATGGTTGAGTAATTGTATAATGTTTAAGCATGCAAATCATCTATGTGTTTATTGATTATCATGCTATGATTTGACTGCATAACATGGTTTACTTACTGAGTGTAATCTCATGAAAATATTATAATGTTTTTTTATTACAGGACCATGAGATTTGAGAATAACATGTTGGAGTGATGGACCTCAACTCAATTATAGATTCTTGTTTTATTGCTATACCAGTGTATTTATGTGTAGGGCTTGATGCCCAGACTATATTATTGTGGTGTGTAAGGAACCATAGGTTCGTTGGAGCTTCTATTTAAATTAAAGTGGATTCATATGTTGATGTAACCCCAGTAATGCTTATGTGTAGAGCTTGTAGCCCAAATCTTTAGTTATGGATTGTATTAAAGCCATGGACTTGAATGATATATAGGTTATTGCTTTTCTTGAACTCAGTGTCATGTTTCGGGACGCCTTGCGTGCCCGGCACGCCTTGCGTGCCCGGCACGCGGCGGGTTGTCACCCTAGCTCAAAATTTTGGGTCTGGGGCGTGACAAAAGTGCAAGAAGAAAATTTCACAAGTCTACAAGCTGGGCGACCTCGATAGCATTCAGCCCGTGGGTGATGATTCGGAGGATGAGTCAGAGTCCTCAGGGTCTTGATTTTGAGCCCCTCTTTTTTGTTTCTGTGGTTCAGCCAAGATTGGCTTCTTGTATGACAATGTTTTAGTAATGAAATTCTGTTGTCAGGTAATTTTATGTGTTGGTTCTATGTTTAGATTGGTTTTATTAACCTATAATCATTTCAAAGTCTGATAATTCCTATCTTCTTGTCTATGCTTAGTGCTTTGCTAGTGTTATTCATTCTAAAATTATGTAAGGGGTCCGTCGCGGCATCTTAAAGAGTTTCTTTTAGAATCACCCAGCGCTAGCCTAGGATCGACTAGGTGTTAAGCACCAGCAAGGCCACCTGTGGGCCGTAAATGACTATGGCCGCCTAGGACCAGCCCGAGGGCCGGCTAGGAGCCTTGAATGACTATGGCTGCCTGGGACCAGCCCGAGGGCCGGCTAGGGGCCGTGAATGACTATGGCCGCCTAGGACCAGCCCGAGGGCCGGCTAGGGGCCTTGAACGACTATGGCCGCTTAGGACCAGCCCGAGGACCGGCTAGAAGCCTGGAAAACTATGACCGTCTAGGACCGACCCGAGGGCCGGCTAGGGGCCGTAAATGACTACGACCGCCTAGGGCCAGCCCGAGGGCCGGCTAGGGGCCTTGAACGACTATGGCCGCCTAGGACCGGCCCGAGGGCCGGCTAGGCGCCGTAAATGACTATGGCCGCTTAGGACCGGCCCGAGGGCCGGCTAGGGGCCGTAAATGACTATGGCTGCCTAGGACCAGCCCGAGGGCCGGCTAGGGCCCGTAAATGACTATGGTCGCTTAGGACCAGCCCGAGGGCCGGCTAGGGGCCTTGAATGACTATGGCCGCCTAGGACTAGCCCGAGGGCCGGCTAGGAGCCTTGAACGACTATGGCCGCCTAGGACCGGCCCGAGGGCCGGCTAGGGGCCGTAAATGACTATGGCCGCCTAGGACCAGCCCGAGGGCCGGCTAGGGGCCGTAAATGACTATGGCCGCCTAGGACCAGCCCGAGGGCCGGCTAGGGGCCTTGAATGACTATGGCCGCCTAGGACAAGCCCGAGGGCCGGCTAGGAGCCTTGAACGACTATGGCCGCCTAAGACCAGCCCGAGGGCCGGCTAGGGGCCGTAAATGACTATGGCTGCTTAGGACCAGCCCGATGGCCGGCTAGGGACCATAAATGACTATGGCCACCTAGGACCAGCCCTGTCTTCTTTGTAGTCCTCTTAGACCGTTGA
The DNA here is from genome assembly GCA_900491605.1 of Calamus simplicifolius. Lineage (NCBI taxonomy): Eukaryota > Viridiplantae > Streptophyta > Magnoliopsida > Arecales > Arecaceae > Calamus > Calamus simplicifolius. The sequence continues at coordinate 1,958,846 of UESW01003835.1, read as the reverse complement.
GCCTCGCTTGTAGTTCTCCATGGGGGTTTCTCGCGCTGGCCCGTGGGTATGACTCATGGCCATCAAGGAATACAGACTTGAATCGCCGGAGGTTTCGTGTGCCGGTCCGGGTGTCTGGTCCTCTTAGACCGCTGAGCCTCGGTTGTAGTTCTCCACGGGGGTTTCTTGTGCCAGCCCATGGGTATGACTTAGGGCCATCAAGGAATATAGACTTGAACTGCCGGAGGTTTCGTGCACCGGTCCAGGGTGTCTGGTCCTCTTAGACCGCTGAGCCTCGCTTATAGTTCTCCACGGGGGTTTCTCGCACCAGCCCATGGGTATGACTCAGGGCCGTCAAGGAATACAGACTGGAACCACCAGAGGTTTCGTGCGTCAGTCCGGAGTGTCTAGTCCTCTTAGACCGCTGAGCCTCGCTTGTAGTTCTCCACGGGGGTTTCTCGCACCGGCCCATGGGTATGACTCAGGGCCGTCAGGAATACAGACTTGAACCGCCGAGGTTTCTCGCGCCGGTCCGGGTGTCTGGTCCTCTTAGACCGCTGAGCCTCGCTTGTAGTTCTCCACGGGGGTTTCTTGCGCCGGCCCATGGGTATGACTCAGGGCCGTCAAGGAATACAGACTTGAATCGCTGGAGGTTTTATGTGTCGGTTCGGGGTGTCTGGTCCTCTTAGACCGCTGAGCCTCGCTTGTAGTTCTCCACGGAGGTTTCTCGCGCCGGCCCGTGGGTATGACTCAGGGCCGTCAAGGAATACAGACTTGAACCGCCGGAGGTTTCTCGCGCCGGTCTAGGGTGTCTGGTCCTCTTAGACCGCTGAGCCTCGCTTGTAGTTCTCCACGGGGGTTTCTCACGCTGGCCCGTGGGTATGACTCAGGCCGTCAAGGAATACAGACTTGAACCGCCAGAGGTTTCGTGCGCCGATCCGAGGTGTCTAGTCCTCTTAGACCGCTGAGCTTCGCTTGTAGTTCTCCACGGGGTTTCTCGCGTCGGCCCATGGGTATGACTCAGGGTATCAAGGAACACAGACTTGAACTGCTAGAGGTTTCGTGCATCGGTCCGGGGTGTCTGGTCCTCTTAGACTGCTGAGCCTCGCTTGTAGTTCTCCATGGGGGTTTCTCGCGCCGGCCCGTGGGTATGACTCAGGGCCGTCAAGGAATAAAGACTTGAACGCCAGAGGTTTCTCGCGCCGGTCCGGGGTGTCTGGTCCTCTTAGACCGCTGAGCCTCGCTTGTAGTTCTCCATGGGGGTTTCTCGCGCCGGCCCGTGGGTATGACTCAGGACCGTCAAGGAATACAGACTTGAACCACCAGAGGTTTCGTGCCCCGGTTGGGGTGTCTGGTCCTCTTAGACCGCTGAGCCTCGCTTGTAGTTCTCCACGGGAATTTCTCGCGCCAGCCCGTGGGTATGACTCAGGGCCTCAAGGAATACAGACTTGAACCGCCGGAGGTTTCTTGCGCCGGTCCGGGGTGTCTGGTCCTCTTAGACCACTGAGCCTCGCTTGTAGTTCTCCACGGGGGTTTCTCGCGCCAGCCCATGGATATGACTCAGGGCCGTCAAGGAATACAGATTTGAACCACCGGAGGTTTCATGCGCCGGTCCGGGGTGTCTGGTCCTCTTAGACCGCTGAGCCTCGCTTGTAGTTCTCCACGGGGGTTTCTCGCGCGGCCCATGGGTATGACTCAGGGCCGTCAAGGAATACAGACTTGAACCGCCGGAGGTTTCTCGCACCGGTCCGGGTGTCTGGTCCTCTTAGACCGCTGAGCCTCGCTTGTAGTTCTCCACGGGGGTTTCTCGCGCCGGCATGTGGGTATGACTCAGGGCCGTCAAGGAATACAGACTTGAACCGCCGAAGGTTTCTCGCACCGATCCGGGGTGTCTGGTCCTCTTAGACCACTGAGCCTCGCTTGTAGTTCTCCATGGGGGTTTCTCGCCGGCCTGTGGTATGACTCAGGGCTGTCAAGGAATACAGACTTGAACCGTCGGAGGTTTCGTGCGCCGGTCCGGGTGTCTGGTCCTCTTAGACCGCTGAGCCTCGCTTGTAGTTCTTCATGGGGATTTCTCGTGCCGGCTCGTGGGCATGACTCAGGGCCATCATGGAATACAGACTTGAACCGCCGGAGGTTTCTCGCGCCGGTCCAAGATGTTTGGTCCTCTTAGACCACTGAGCCTCGCTTGTAGTTCTCCACGGGGGTTTTTCGCGCCGGCCCATGGGTATGACTCAGGGCCGTCAAGGAATACATACTTGAACCACTGGAGGTTTGTGTGCCGGTCCGGGGTGTCTGGTCCTCTTAGACCGCTGAGCTCACGATATTGAGCTTGAGCCATTTAGAGTTTAGAATACTTTTATAATCATTTGTCTGGTACATTTACATCCATAGGGCATACATTTATTACTGATAGTACTTGCGGAGGTTATCGGCGTTCCAAGTGCGTGGAATCGGCCGCCCGTCCATCCCTTCCAATTTGTAGGCTCCTCGTGAAAGTGCTTTGGTGACTCGGTATGGCCCTTCCCAGTTTGGCGATAGCTTGCCTCCTTCAGTTGGTTTGGACACCTCAACTTTTCTAAGAACCAGATCTCTAGAGCGAAATGTCTTGGGACGAACCCGAGCATTATAATACTTCTCGGCTCGCTGGCGGAAAGGCCATCCATAACCGAGCGAGGTTGGGTTTCGTCGATGAAGTCTAAATTGGCTCTCAACTGATCAGAATTTTTGTCTTCCTCATATGCTTCTACTCGGAAGCTGGGAAGACCGATTTCCACCGGGATGACCGCCTCAGACCCGAAATGAGGCTAAAAGAGTTTCTCCTGTGGGGGCCCTGGGAGTAGTGTGGTATGCCCATAATAGACTTGGAAGCTCCTCCACCCATCTGCCCTTGGATTCATCCAACCGGGTGTGGAGCCCCCGAAGTATGATGTGATTCATAACCTCGCCTCTCCATTAGATTGGGGGTGCCCAACAGAAGTGAATCGGTGACAAATGCCAAGCTCATCGCAGAAGGCCTTGAACATTGAGTTGTCAAACTGTCAGCCATTATCGGTAATCAGGGTATGGGGTAAGCCGAAGCGACAAATGATAGACTTCCAAAAGAATGCCCTCGTTTTGGCTTCAGTGATTTTAGCCAATGCCTCGACTTTGACCCATTTAGTGAAATAATCGATGGCTACCAGTAGAAACCTCCTCTGCCCTGCAGCTGGGGGAAAAGGCCCAAGTATGTCCATCCCCCACTTAGCGAAAGGCCAGGGAGCAGTCAAGGGGCTTAAAAGTGAAGCCGGCTGCTAGATATTGGAGTGTCGTTGGCAGCTATCGCACCTTCGAACCAACTCAACAGCATCCTATCGCATGGTAAGCTAGTAATATCCTTGTCGAAGAGCCTTGTATGCTAGAGACCTGCCCCCATGTAACTCCCACATATTCCTTCATGGATTTCTCTGAGAATATAATCAGCGTCACCGGGCCTACACACTTTAGGAGAGGGTGAGAGAAAGACTTCCTGTATAAGCGGCCCTCTAACAATACAAACTTGGTCGCCCTCTTCTTTAGCAGCTTAGCTTCGTTGGATTGGCGGGAAGAGAGCCACTAGTGAGGTAACGACGTAAGCATCCATCCAAGTTGGCTCCTGCTCAATTGGCATAACTTCTCTATAGAATCAACACTTGGATTCTCCAAATGCTCGACGTACTCTCTTTCTAGCCTTTCGCCGAAGTGGCCAACTTTGACAATGCGTCAGCTCTTGCATTCTCTCCCCTGGAATGTAGCTGATGGTGAAATAAGCCAACGAAGAAGTCAATGCCCTGACTTTGTCCAGATATCGTGACATGGTAGGGTCACGAGCCTCAAACTCTCCAGTGATGTGCCCGGAGACGAGTTGGGAGTCAGTAAAGGCTCGAAGATGCTTCACTCCCAGTTCACGGGCAAGTTTGATCCCAGCCAATAGGGCTTCGTATTCAGCTTGATTGTTGTAGCCTTGAAAAGGAAGCAAGGGCATACCCAAAGGTCATCCCCTCTGGACTTGCCAAAATAAGACCTGCCCCGCTTCCCTGAGAATTGGAGGCACCATCCACATGAAGGATCCATGCCTCCGCCAAATCTTCTTGGGTCGCAGGACGTTCCTCAGGGGTGTCACTGTCCCGCTCGTCGGTCCAAGTGCACTCAACCAAAAAATCTGCCAACACTTGGGACTTAAGAGCAGGGCGGGCTCGGACTGACAAATCGAATTCTCCCAGTTTGACGGCCCATTTTGCTAGATGGCCTGAAGTGTCAGGTCGTGCCAATATAGATCTAAGAGGCTGATCTGTAAGCACCGCTATCGGGTGCGCCTGAAAGTATGGTCGGAGGCGTTGGGCAGAGACGACCAAGGCGAAGATGATCTTTTCTACCTGAGAATACCGGATCTCCACATCATGAAGTACCTTACTGGTATAGTAGATGGGCTTCTGCGTCCCATCCTGATCGAGCCAACCAGAACAGAGCTGACCGCTTCCGGGGTAGCAGCTAGATAGATGAAAAGCTGCTCTCCTTCTTCGGGCTTCGATAGTAATGGTGGAGTAGATAGAAATTCCTTTAACTCCTCGAAGGCCCTTTGACAACTATCTGTCCACTCGAAGCCGTCAACTTTTCGTAAGGCTTTAAAGGAAGGTAAACACCTCTCCGCCGATCTGGATAAGAACTGGCTAAGAGCGCTATTCTTCCAGTAAGTCGTTGGACCTCCTTCTTGTTGACCGGCCGTCGCATATCGAGAATAGCTTGAATCTTCTCTGGATTCGCCTCGATTCCTCGCTGAGTGACTAAGAAGCCTAGAAATTTCCCCACAATAATGCCAAAAGCGCATTTACGGGGATTAAGCTTAATTTGATGTCTTCTGAGATTGCTGAAGGTTTCCTCTAAGTCGGTGACGTGGCTGGCGGTACGGATGCTCTTAGTCAGCATGTCATCGACATATACCTCCATATTACCCAATCTGGTCTTTGAAGACTTTATTCATCAATCTTTGATAAGTGGCCCCGGCGTTCTTTAGTCGAAGGGCATCACTTTGTAGCAATAAATGCCCTTCTCAGTAATGAAAGAAGTATTCTCCTCATCTGCCGGATCCATCTTTATCTGGTTGTAGCTGGAGAAGGCATCCATAAAACTCAGGAGTTCATGTCCGAGGTGGAGTCCACCAGTTGGTCAATCGCAGCAGAGGAAAGCTGTCCTTAGAATATGCTTTATTAAGATCGGTAAAGTCGATGCAGATTCGCCAACTTCCACTGGCCTTCGGACCATAACCACATTCGCCAACCAGCTTGGGTATTGAGCTTCCCGAACATGGCTGGCGACCAGGAGTTTGTTGACCTCGTCTATAGCCCTTTGGCTTTCGGGGGTGAAGCTTCTTTTCTTTTGTCGAATGGGTCGACACTGGGCATCGATGTTGAGCTTGTGAGTTATCACCTCCGGGGAATACCGGCATGTCCGAGGCAGACCATACAAAAATATCTGAGTTAGCCCGTAAGAAGGTGAGAAGTTCATTTTTTACTTCCAAAGGGAGAAGCTCACCTATTTGCATAGTCTGGGTGGAATCATCCCCCAAAGGGTAAGATAGCAATCGCTTTGCTGATTCTCCCCTCCTCTCGGATTCCCTGGGGTCGAACAGCACCGGGGCAGGGGAGCCGGCATCTCCTGAGGGCTAGGAGCCATATGATAACATAATTGTGCGGGGTTCTGTTCCCCAAGCATCTCTCCTACTCCTCTATTGGTTGGAAACCTCACCAACCGGCGCTTGGTGGATATGATTGTGTCCAAGAGGTTCAAACCAGGGTGACCGAGAATAGCATTGTAGGCTAGTGGTACCCTGGCCATCAGGAACCTCATCAGGACCGTGCTTTGATGGGGCGGCGATCCCGCCATGACCGACAAGGTAATCTCGCCCTCCACCTTAACAGTATCTCCAGTGAAACCGATGAGGGGAGTCACCACAGGTGATAACAAGTTAGGGACAGGCCCATCCGAACAAAAGCGTCATAAGTATATTTGCTGAACTTCCACTATCAACAAGTATTCTTTTTACAGGATGTTTAGCAATCATCATAGAGACGACTACACTATCATCGCTCAGACGGTCCCCTCCTCCTAACTCCCTTTCAAATAGGGATTTACATCTTCTACTCTCTCATCCCCCCTAGCTCTTTTGGCTGATGAAGCTGCCCCCCAGGAGAGCATACCCACCGTACACTCCGTCGGAGTGTTGTCGATGCCAGCTTGAGCGGTGGGGGCCCCATCATCGGTGGGATAGTTGGAGTTCCTTTCTTGATGAAGCTCCCAAGGTGGCCTTGTTGAATAAGCTCCTCAATGGCGCGCTTCAAGTTGTGACATTCATCAGTATCATGGCCGTAGTCCCTATGGAAAATGGCAGTAGCGACTTCGGTCGCGGGCAGCACCAGCTCTCAGAGGAGGGGGACGCTTAAGATAAGGCTCACCTTCTATCTCCATGAGGATATGGGATCTTGGGCGAGGAGAGGAGTATAACTCCCTTCTTCAGCATGTGGGTTCTGGCGCCAATTATCTGGACGACGCGAGGGTTCAGGTTTCTTGGGGGGTCTGCTCGGCGCCTCCCGAAGTGGCTTCTTGCCAGCCGATCGATCAGCATCCCTTCTGTGTGATCGGCCTCATCGGCATGGATGTATTTATGCGCCCACTCCAGGAGCTCAGCATAGGAGCTAGGCAGCCTCTTGTCCAAGGAATATGTGAAGCGAGAGGGACGAAGTCTCCGTTTCAAGGCTAGGGTGGCCATGGCATCATCTAGATGGTAGACCTCCAGCGATGCATCTTTGAACCGAGCTATGAAATCCTTCAAGAGTTCGCCTTCCTTTGCTGGATGGAGAAGAGGCTATCCATCACCGAGGGATTTTGCGACAGGCATCGAATTGCGCTAAAAAGGCCTTTTTCAGTTGCTGAAAAGAGTCGATGCTACGCGGCAGCAGTCTAGAATACCAAGCACGGGCAGCCTTCCAAAAAGTGGCGGAGAAAGCGATACATAATAAAGCATCTGTGGCCCTTGGACCTGCATGAGAGACTTATAACTCTCTAAATGATCCAATGGGTCAGTAGTGCTATCATATGGGTCTAATTGAGGAAGACGAAACCGGCGGGGTATGCGTTCTTCCGTGATCCGATAAGAAAGAGGGGGACGAGAATCATACTCCATTCTCGAATGATCATGGAGCTTTTGACTAAGCTCCTCCAGGCGTCCATTTTGCTCTTCCAAGCGCCTTTCCATTCGATCATTGATATCTTCATCGGCAGATTTGGATGAAGAAGAAGTAGGATATTGAGGTTGACGATGATGTGAACTTCTAGGTTCTTTTCCTCTTCGGCGATCATAACCACCAGAGCGAAGAGTAGAAGATCTTGACCTCTTGAGGCTCTTGGTGAGGATGCTCAGATGGAACTTGGTGGTGAGAAGACTCCATTTGAGAGGACTTTCTATGTGCAGATGCTGGCTGACTGGGCAGTAATTTGAGGCGATGCAGGAATCTAGCCTGCCGATGAGCAGCTGCAGGCTGCTGCTCTCGCAACTCACGAACCACTCCAATGAGGGCTTGCACATGCTGAGTAAGGCGAGCCAGCTGCTCATGAGGAGAGGCCGATGTCATAGGTGAAGAAGAAATAGGAGAGCTGGTTCCGACGAATTAGCCCGAGAGGGATCCCCTCTGGGGAATCAGATGAGGCCTCCTGAATATATGTTGGCTCCATTGAGTCTTCTGGGGAAGATCTTTCCGAGCAGAGTTAAGAGGGAGGCGAGCTTCCTTAATTCTACGACTGCTGCCTCCTACCTGCGCGCCAATCTGTTGATGCCTGATCACTTTGGGACGATAGCCTTGGGTGACAGTTACTGTGACGCTTCACCTCCAGGATCCTGCAAGAAGTCCCGTAACTGGGATTCCAGTTGGGGGACCCTCCGACGCTCAAGTTAGTAACCAGGAACACAATAATGATTTTTTAGAAGAAGAAGAAAAATCCCGAGAAGAAAATGAGGCCTTTTTCGCTTAGTAGAAGCCCCCCCTTCGTTTGTTCTTACCTTCCTTTTATTGGCATATCCTTTTGTTTTTTGTCTGAATGTCGTGACGTGTCAGCATTCTCATGGATAGAATGTCAGGACTAGTCGGATTGGGTCCGTATCCATTGTTCCGATGTCATCATTGTTTTATTCAGAGATGATCGGCTTTTAGTACTCACTTATCCGGGGTCATTAAAGTCTGCTAATACTTTTTGGGCTTTAGTGGCTTTTCTGACTCGAAGTGATTGGTACTTAATGACAGGTAATCGCCTTTTGATGCTTATTTTGCCAGTGCCATTAAATACTGCTAATGACTTTTCGGGCCTTAGTGGCTTGTCTGACTTAAAGTGATTGGCACATTTTGGCAGGTAATCGCCTTTTGATGCTTATTTTGCAAGAGCCATTAAATGTTGCGGATGGCTTTTCTTTTTGGGCTGAGATCCTCTGAAAAGGATCCATCACTGTCTGTCTGGGCTGAGATTCTCTAAATCGGGATGCCCGAGTGATGTCTTTTGTATTTTTAATATTTCTAGGTATCTGATGGCCACCTAGGACTGGCGTAGGGCCGCCTAGAGGCCAAGGGACTAAGGGGCTGCCAGGACTGGCCGTAGGGCCGCCTAGGGGCCAAGGGACCACGGGGCTGCCTAGGATTGGCCATAGGGCCGCCTAGGAGCCCAGGGACCGCGGGGCCGCCTAGGAGCCCAGGGACCATGGGGCCGCCTAGGACTGGCCGTGGGACCGCCTAGGGGCCCAGGGACCAAGGGGGCGCCTAGGACTGGCCGTGGGGCCCTAGGGGCCAAGGGACCATAGGGTCGCCTAGGACTGGCCGTGGGCAGCCTAAGGGCCAAGGGACCAAGGGGCTACCTAGGACTGGCCGTGGGGCCGCCTAGGGGCCCAGGGACCATGGGGCCGCCTAGAACTGGCCGTGGGGCCGCTAGGGGCCAAGGGACCACGGGGCCGCCTAGGACTGGCCGTGGGGCCTAGGGGCCAAGGGACCAAGGGGCCACCTAGGACTGGCCATAGGCCCTAGGAGCCCGGGACCAAGGGGCCGCCTAGGAGCCCAGGGACCGCGGGGCCACCTAGGACTGGCCATAGGGCCGCCTAGGGCCCAGGGACCAAGGGGCCCTAGGGCTGGCCATAGGGCCGCCTAGGGGCCAAGAGACCATGGGGCCGCCTAGGATTGGCCGTAGGGCCGCCTAGGGGCCCAGGGAACAAGGGGCCGCCTAGGGTTGGCCATAGGGCCGCCTAGGGGCCAAGAGACCATGGGGCCTTATTGTTTGTATTACGTGGCTTGTTATGGCCACATCATGGACCACGACGGTGTACATCCACTCTTCTATGATATCTAGCAGCTTCTGCAAGACTCGACAGTTACCGTATCCCGCCATGTATACCGAGAGATAAATTGCGCGGCTGATTGGGTTGCCTCCTTTGTAGCTTACATTTCATTGAGTGGAATTAGTCTCAGGAAGATATGATTCTATCTTCTCTTTTGATGTTTCTTTTCTATGATCTTTTGGGCTATCCTCGTACTATAGGTGTATGATGGCCCGTTTGTAAAAAAAAAAAGGCAAAATGACTTTATTAACTAATGCATAGAACTAAGTAGGTATGGACTTAGTATGGCATGGGTACTCTAAAGCTCTGTTTATATATATATATAGAGAGAGTGGAGGAAAGGAGAGTAGGTTTGGCTTAGGTTCAATCATCTTTTTTATCTTTAAAGTTATATGGTTTGCAAATTTAAAAATAAAAAAAATAAAAAGACTGAGTAACTTTAGAATCCTTATCGACGCAAAGATAAGAAAAGTGATCGAATGTTATACTTAATTATATTGAATGTAGTTAAATTTAATTCTATAAATATATATAGAAGATCGGATTTGACTATGCTTGCATCAAGCCTTAGATCCAATCATTTTTTTGTTCGTAAATCCATACGAATCATAGATTTTGAAAGTAATCAAGGTAAAAATACTTTGAGATCCGATGAATTTAAGAAGAAAAAAGATGACTAATTTAAGCTTAACTACGTACAAGTCTAGTCAAATACAACTACATATATATATATATATATATATATATATATATATATATATATATATATATATATATATATATATATATATATATATATATATATATATTTTTCATCAACTTAAATTTTTATATTATTAGTTATTTTAATTCAAGGTTCTGCCATCAAAAATTGTACTCATACAATATGATTTGCTCCATGGTACCGGACAAACAGTCTCGGCATCCTGCAAATGAAAGATTTTGGGCTCATTTTAGCTCTTATCCATGTCATCATCTTGGAAACTGAAAATAAGAAATTGTCAAAAACTAATAAAAAACATATAAATACAGTATATCCTTTCTTTTGCTACAGGCATCTTCATCTGCCCAAAAGTGGACGCATCTTTTCCATTTGGTTGTCCAGCAGAGGTATCCAACGGGTGATAAAAAGACAGGAAGTCTTCTCTCGAATCTCTCCCCGTTGTCGGCCCAACGCGATCAATTTGTGAGTCCACGTCCCGTCGACAAAAAAGAGAGGTGACTTAGTTTGCAAGCTCCGGTGCAATAACGTGATTCTTGTCAAAAGGGAGTCAGATAGAATAAAAAAAATGTAGCCAAAAGCAACGGGAAATACGTTTATTGATTTATATAATGAAGAATAAAAAAACAAATCACGGCAAAGCATTTAGATAGAGCCAATGCCAATTAGGTGAGGCTGATGGCATCACAACTATATATCTGGTGTCCTTTCTCTTATAATTAATGGCTTATTTCCAACCGTAATCAATTAATGGATTGTGATATTGGGATCTTGCGTGTCTTGCAAACCCACGCAATGGCATCCAAAGACGTCAAGCAAACTTCGCGTTCCTGAGATTCAATCATTATAAAACAAAAGTAAAGCCATCGTTAAAAGCCAAATTCTGGTTGCCTCCATTCTCTTTGGGTGACAGCCTCCAGAAATTTCCATATGAGAAATTACTTAGAAACTTCTCACATGATGTTGATGATGAGACCTTCTTGGATTGGCAGCAGTACATTGGCCAAAGTGTGCCGAGAAATAATGGTAAGCATAATGTAGACACATAATGAATTGATAACAACCACCACGGCCATCCATATTATCCGACCTAATTTCTTTTGTAAATTTTTTAGTTATAATAATGATTGGAAGCGATCATATTATATTCAATCAAAATAATGGTGCAAAATAACTTCAACTTGCACTCATGACAACTCCACCATGAAATAAAAATTAAAAAAAATTGAAATTTTACTCATGAATAAAGGGTGAAAATGTGCATCACACCCAATGGTCTCGAGTAGAAGATTTAAACCTAATATCATTACTTATGACTCACGAATTCTTCATACATATAGACTTATTATCGAGGATAATTTTATGATGATTATTCTATGGCTGCGAAAGAAAATTGTTTCGAAGTCTTCACTAATTCAATTCTTAAGGACATATAGTCTATCCTATAGGAGGTTGATACTGTCCAGATCCATTATATATATCATGAAGCCAATTTGACGGCTGATTGGACGGTGACTTCAGTGGCTCAGCACGCTATTTATTGGATGTGGAGATTGGATGACCCCTGTCCTATTGTTTTACAGCAAATTTTGTATTATGATATATCTTAATTGATTCGCATTAAACTTGTATGATCGTCCGCTTGTATAAAAAAAAAAAAAATCTAATATCATGAGCCATATATACTTTAGATTGTAAGTTTGCTAGGACAGCCATTAATCGTCCAATGTCTTTGCACGTGCGTGCGCTGGCTAAGTTGTGGCGATTGGCGTGCGGGTGCCCCACTTTAGATGGCACAGGCCGTGATTTCTCCGCCTCCACCCTAATCTCAGCCCCGCGTTTTAGGCCACAGCTTTCGTACCCAATCGTTCAGTTCTGGTCTCCAGGTGGTCTGAAAGTTGTTAATTTAATTATCGCTATCTTTGCCATTCCCATTTATAATTTGACACCTATAATTGGACCGATCCCCTTTCGGGGACATCCAGTGATTCCAAGGAACGATAAGGCTGGCTATCCAATTCAGTAGTCATGGTTTATGTTTGTGCAAGATAATTTGTATCAGACACGATGATTGCATGGGTTCATATCTATGATGTAAAATTTATAAACGAATCTTTCAGCATGTATTCATCCGCGAATAAATCATTGCATATCATTCTACACCAAAATCGATATACAAAGAATTTTTTAAATAATAATAATAATAATAATAATATACGGATCTCATTTGATCGTACAGCATGGCCGACTCATCGCGTGTTCCCGGTAGGTTTAGAAGAGAGAGAGTGTGTGGAGACTTCCCTGCCACGTGGCAGAAAAAAAAAGGGTGAAATCATAATATTTTAAACTGGCACTGCTTTGGGTATCACACAATATAAAAATTAATTCTATTTAAATTATAAGTAGATTCTTACTTTAATCTTTTTGCATTCCAAATGGACAACATTGATGTTCAAGCTTAGCAAGAATAAAAAAAAATTATGCTATCCTAGGTTAATCTCAACATAAGCTTTACCACCTATTTGATATTATTTTTATTTTTCATTTTTTTAAAAAAATATAAATTTAATATAAAAATATGTTTGGTGTATTATTTTAATATTTATTTTAAAAATAACTTTTATTATTTATAAAACAATGAAAGTAAAAAAATAATAATATAGCATACTTCTATATAGAAATGTGCAAAAAAAAGTCAATTAAACTATAAATCATATCGAATCATGATTTTAGATTGGTTTGAATCAAATTTTTTTTTTTTTTTGGGTCTTTCAATTTGGTCTCAATTTTAAGATTTTTGAAAAAAAAAGGATTGGTTTGATTTCTATATTATGAGCTTTTATTTATATTAAAATTAAAATTAAGATAATAAATATTATATATATATATATATATATGATAGTAAAAATATTTGAATCAATTTTTAAAATTAAGATTGAAATTAAAATCAGCCAAATATTTTGGTAAATCAAATCGGACTAATAAATTTACTTTGGTATCGATTTGGTTTATTGGTTTATCTATATTTATAGTAATATAATTAAATGCTAGCTCAGCTATTCAAAATGATGCCTAATGTAACCATTAACTTTTCTTATGGGTATCTTATATTGTAATATAGGCATAAGGGCACTCATTTAAGAGAGGAAACTTCAAGCATTTTTCATTGACAGCCTTTCATCTTCTTGTTTCACATCATCAACCCAGGTGGTTTTCGACCAAACTGTCTGATGATGCTTGATTACCTGCGTTGAGCACCGAAAAGATTGATCTGGTCGCCGATGGGATTCTTGCCCAGCCGGACAACCTGCAAGAAGTTCCAAGATCAGAGGAGTTCTTCGGTGGGGACCCTTCGACGCCCAAGTTAGCGATCAAGATCACAGCTGAAGAAGAGCTCGAGAGAGCTCTTTAAGCCAGAGAAAGCTTCAAAATAGAGTTTTTTTTGGGGAAGTAGGACAAGAGGGTACTTATGTTTGCATACCTGAGTCTCTTGCGGACTTACCCTTTTATAGGCAGTTGAAATCTGCATAGGGATTAGCCGCGTGACAATCCGTGAGGAAAAAATGTTAGCGGGACGCGTGGGGTTACGTGAATTTGGGCTGATTGGTGAGTCATGTCCCATCGGAGAGGGAAGCCGGTGGTTGGTGGGCCAAGTCCCATCAGTCAGCGGAGTCAGCCGATAGGTAGGCCTGGTCCCATCGATGGCGTGGCCAGGTGGTAGATGGGTCTAGCAATGCCAATCTGGGCGAGTCAGAAAGACAGTGGCGTTGTCAGAAGTAGGGCCAACCTGAAGAGGTCAAGGCCGCCTCGGCTACCTTGAAGATGTCGGGGCTGACGGGGCCGACCTGAGGAGGTTGGGGCCGCCTCGGCTACCTTAGAGATGCCGGGGCCGACGAGGCCGACCTGAAGAGGTTGGGGCCGCCTCGGCTAACTTGGAGATGTCGGGGTCGACGGGGTCAACCTGAAGAGTCAGGGCCACCTCGGCTAACTTAGAGATGCCGGGGCCGATGGGGATGACCTGAAGAGGTCGGGGCCGCCTCGGCTAACTTGAAGATGTCGGGGCCGACAGGGACAACCTGAAGAGGTCGGGGCCACCTTGGCTAACTTGGAGATACCAGGGCCGACGGGGACGACCTGAAGAGGTCGGGCCGCCTCGGCTAACTTGGAGATGCCGGGCTGACGGGGCCGACCTAAAGAGGTCAGGGCCGCCTCGGCTAACTTGGAGATGCCGGAGCCGACGTGATGTGTTCGCGCCACGTGGTTAATTTTTCATGATTACTCTCGTGGTTTATTAGCTACATCATTGGCTACATCAGATGCCTCCCGCTCCTGAGCGCGAAGGGCCACGTGCTAGCCGTCCTTTGGCGAAAGGGGCGCGAAAATTCAAAATTGATAACTAGTTACGGGTGCCTTCAATGGTCGGGTGAGTCGGCGCGCCTTCCCGAGGCGATGTCGCTTCAAAAATCTTCCGTAATCATGCGGTAGGTGGGAGCTGACATCGGCTCTGGTTGTTTCGAGGAGGTGCTTCTCGGAGGATGGGAAAAAAAGGTAGGCGCCATCATGGCCTCCTCGCTTTTCAAGCATCGTCACTGGTCGGGGATCCCGCTCCTCGGCGGAACCGAGGCAGTGTGCCTCGGGCGCAGGCGAAATGGCCGGCGTTTGAGGACTCGGTGCAATAGGTAAAGGCCATGCGGCGAATTCTTGGGTGATGTGATTTGAAACCGGGGTATAAAAGGCACTCCATGGGTTTGGGAGAAAGCTTTACACTGCAATTGCTCCCCTGCTTTCTTCCTCTTTGAGCTTCGTTGCAACCCGAGACCTACACCCTTCGTCTTCTTACCAACTTTCAGGTTAGTCTCCATTTTTCACCCTTCACCCTTGACCCATGGACCATAGGGCCATTAGAGAGGGTAAGAGGCCAGTGGTAGAATCGTCCCCTCTCCTGGTGAGGACCACACCTCGTCTGTCAGCCAAATGCCTCGTCCCTTAGGGGGATCATGATTCGTGACTGGCCGGGGGCGAGCGACCAACCATATGCCCAAACCTCTCCAGTGAAGCGGTTCCTGTCTCCTCCCGATGTCTGACATCTCCTCCGGTGGCTAGCCTTGGCCCGGCGAGGCTAGGGGGGATCACCACCACCATGACCTCCGAAGAAGTAGAGGCTTAGGGTCACGTATAGGGTCCCTGACTTCATCCGTTTGTCACGCCGGGGCCTGAAGACAAAGTGAACTCCATCCTCCCGGGTCGGGTCGCTCTGTACGAAGAGTTCTTCGGTGCAGGCTGCGGCTCCCCTTCCATGCCTTCTTTTTGAACCTACTGAATAGATATAGGTTAGTGCCGGCGCAGTTAACCCCGAACTCAATTCGGATCTTCTGCGCCTTTGTCATTCTTTGTCATTTCCAGGGCTCCGCGGCCAGACTGTCTCTGTTCCGAGCCTTTTACAAGCTCCGCCACCAGGGCGAGGGGCCTGGTGGGTGTTCACTGCCAGGCCCTTCCTTTAGGTCTTCCATCCAAAATCAGGGGTTGAAAATCTCGGTTCCTTTTTGCCCATGTGGAGGGGTG
This sequence comes from Calamus simplicifolius, assembly GCA_900491605.1. Classification (NCBI taxonomy): domain Eukaryota; kingdom Viridiplantae; phylum Streptophyta; class Magnoliopsida; order Arecales; family Arecaceae; genus Calamus; species Calamus simplicifolius. The sequence goes on along the minus strand of UESW01003835.1, from coordinate 1,943,196 downwards.
AGGGCTGACTGGAGGGAACGGATGTCAGCTCCAATGAAAATTCAGCTATGGGCGATAAGGACAGGGAGCTCTTCCGTCACCTTTCGACCAGCTAGATTCCTACCTACAAGGATCTCCTGTCCGAGGAGAACTTGTATGAGGCTGAGTTGGCCCCGGCATTTGGTGAGCACAGAACCTGTTCTTCTTGCCCACGGCCGGGCGTTATCTTTGCTTAAAACATCTTTCTTCTTTTCTTCTTTTATTCTTTTATTCTTTTCACGTACTAACATTTGTTCCTTGCGCAGCAATGAAGGTCACCACCGAGAGGTTGGAGGCAGCCTTACACCAGAAAAGGCTGGCGATCGGCGAGCAAGCGAGGCCAGCCAAGAGGGCACGAAGGAGGGCCCAGGCCGAACCGGCCTAGACCTCGGAAGCCCCCGCAGCCTGGGTGCCTATGAAGGAGCCGGCCAAGGATGTGCCGATTGAGGAAGCGGTCCCGGCCCGGCCAGGGCCGAGATGGAAGAGGGGGAGATCCCAACCACCACCCAGACCGTCGTGGTGGTTTTGGACCCTGAAGAGGAAGCCCTTGCCGCCGCCGATTCAGCCGAGGCGAGACATGTTACAACCGCTGGAGACCCTCGGCTCCCGCCGAGCCAAAGACGAAGAAGGTGCCCCCCATAGCCGGAGAGGGGGAGGTTGCCGTCAGGAGTTCCAATGCTGGGGCGAGGAGGTCCCGCAAGCATAGGGCCGAGCCGGGGAGCTCGTCCCAGTGATCCGTGCACCACCTGGATCGGCGGCCGGCTGACGAGACACTGGGGGGCCAGTGCGGCCGGCGCCCAGGCTCTCTACCATGGAGGATGCCATGCAAGCCGCCGTCCTCCTATCAAGGGTGCGGACTTCGGCGATCGACGAGGAGATGGGGCGGCAGTCCCATGCCGTCGTCCTCGATATGGTGATGATGAATGTGCTTCAGGTAATCCTTCGAACATAGTCTCTTTTTGACATACCTTGATCGATCTGTGGCTGACGAATTCCTTTGGTGCAGTTGGCAAAGGGGCCTTTGCCCTTCGTGCGGCGGTGACCCATACAGGGGAGGCACTCGTACGCACCCTCGGACGGGTTGATAAGTACAAAGAGCAGAGCCGGGCATTGTCAGAGAAGCTTGCTCGGCAGCAGGAGGAGGCCAATTTTGGGAGGAGGACCTGAGCGGCCGGGCAAAGGAAGCAGAGTGCCGGGCCGAAATTGAAAAAGGCCGAGCCACCACAGCCGAGACTAGGCTGGCACTGATATCAGCCAGGCTGGAGGCGGCCGACAAAAAGATCGAGGAGCGACCCTCCAGCTCAAGCGTCGGAAAGTCGGGTCGACACGGTCATGGATGAGGTCCAGGCCACCATTGAAAGAGCCGCCGCGGCAGAGAGGGCAGCAGTTGATGCAAGCCACGAGCGGGCCGGGCGGTGGCCTATGCTCACGAAGCCAGCGCTCGCGCCGAGGAGGCCAAAGGCAGGGCTTGGGAGGCCGAGGCGCGAGTTAGGGAGGCCAAGGCGAGAGTTGAGGAAGCTGAGGCGAAAGCTCGGGAGGCCAAGGCAAAAACCAGATAGGCTGAGGCTCGAGCCGAGAGCGCCGTTGCCAGCTATAAGGCCTCCGCGGAGTTTGAACAAGAAGTTGTTGAGGCCAGCCTTGAAGCCTTTACAAGGGGCTTCAACCTTTGTAAGGTGAAGATGTCCGCGGCCTTCAACATTAACATCTCTGACCTCGAGGAGATCTAGGCCGGGGAGCTCGGCGACGAGGAACCGGAGGAGGAGGAAAAGGCCGGAGAGGAGCCGAGGCCGAGCGGGCCCTAAAACACTTTGTACCTTTGTTTTCTGCATTTTGCACTTTTCTTTTCCTTTTCTAACTGACCTCGGGTCAAATTTTGTAATCATTCTAAGATATTAAATGAAAGGGAAGTTGTTCTCCAAATGTCTTGCCCTTTTGCTTGTGAATGTCATGTACGTCGGAGGTGCTGCGGCAGATTCCCATACTCTGGCTCGATAGTGACTTGAACAAGTCTTGAGGGGCGGAGTCCGTTGGAGACGGCGCTAACCCGGGCAATGCCCTATTAGTCATAGTGCCGACGGTCTCTGACCTTGAACCGCCCTAGGGACTTTTGTGTCGAGGCCAAGGCCAAGAGGAAGAGCCGGGGCGTGGCTGACTAGGATGAGGTCGAGGTGGAAGCCTAAGGCCGGCGCCGGGGCGGAAGCGTATGCCCGTCAACCAATCAGCCATTGGCCGCTGAGGTAGACTTAGAGCTGCTGAGGCAAAGTTATAGCTTTTAAAAGCCTTTTGAACTCCGGAGGGTGACCTGGGAGTTGAGGGCTCTCATGTTCCTTTTGAACCCCGAAGAGCAACCTGAGAGTTAAGAGTCATCAGGTTCCTTTTGAACCCCAAAGGGCGACCTGAGAGTTGAGAGTCATCAGGTTCCTTTTGAACCCCGAAGGGCAACCTGAGAGTTGAGAGTCATCAGGTTCCTTTTGAACCCCGAAGGGCGACCTGAGAGTTGAGAGTCATTAGGTTCCTTTGAACTCCGAAGGGAGACCTGAGAGTTGAGAGTCATCAGGTTCCTTTTGAACTACCTCGGGGGTTTAGGAACCGCTACGAGGGGCGACTCGACCAGTTACAGAGCCTCTAGGGACTTGAACGACTCAGGGGCACCGCCGTGCCGGGGCCGAGTGGTGTCCCATGGGCCGCGATACCGGCGAGGTCCTTTGAACCATCTCGGGGGTTTAGGAACCACTGTGAGAGGCAACTCGACCAGTTACGGAGCCTCTAGGAACTTGAACGACTCGGGGGCACCGCCGTGCCGGGGCCGAGTGGTGTCTCATGGGCCGCAATGCCGGCGAGGTCCTTTTGAACTGCCTCAGGGGTTTAGGAACCACTGCGAGGGGTGACTCAACCAGTTATGGAGCCTTTAGGGACTTGAACGACTCGGGGGCACCGCCGTGCCGAGGCCGAGCGGTGTCCCATGGGCTGCGATGCCGGTGAGGTCCTTTTGAACCGCCTCGAGGGTTTAGGAACTGTTGCGAGGGGTGACTCGACCGGTTACGGAGCCTTTAGGGACTTGAACGACTTGGGGCACCGCCATGCCGAGGCTGAGTGGTGTCCCATGGGCCGCGATGCCGGTGAGGTCCTTTTGAACCGCCTTGGGTGTTTAGGAACTGCTGCGAGGGGTGACTCGACCGGTTACGGAGCCTTTAGGGAGTTGAACGACTCGGGGGCATTGCCGTGCTGGGGCCGAGTGGTGTCCCATGGGCCACGATGCCGGCGAGGTCCTTTTGAACCGTCTCAGAGTTTAGGAACCGCTGCGAGGGGTGACTTGACTGGTTATGGAGCCTCTAGGGACTTGAACGACTCGGGGGCACCGCTATGCCCGAGCCGAGTGGTGTCCCATGGGCCAAGATGCCGGCGAGGTCCTTTTCTGAGATGTGGTCTTAGACACAAGGAAGAAAGGGCTTCAGCATTGAAGAAAATCCTTTATCGCTCACATCATAAAGGGATACATCATTGATAATATCGATGGAGGTTGTCCGCATTCCAAGTACGTGGGATGGGTCGGCCATTGAGCTCTTCAATTCGGTACACTCCTTGATGGAGTGCTTCGGTGACGCGGTAAGGACCTTCCCAATTGACGGATAGTTTTCTCCCCTCCGTTGGCTTAGACACCTCATCCTTTCTTAAAACCAGATCTCTAGGGCGAAACACTTTGGGACGGATCCAGGCATTATAATATTTGGCCGCTCGTTAGCGAAAAGCTGCCATATGCAACCGTGCCCGATCGTGTGCTTCATCGATGAAGTCGAGGCTAGTTCTCAGCTGGCAGAGTTGTCTTCCTCGTTGTAGGACTCCACGCGCGGGCTCGGAAATCCAATCTTAACAGGAATGACCGCCTCGGACCCGAAGGCTAGACTGAAGGGGGTTTCGCCTGTCGGAGCCCTTGGGGTCGTGTAGTAGGCCCACAGTATGCTAGGAAGCTTTTCTACCCACCGGCCTTTGGATCTGTCCAGCCGAGTTCTGAGCCCCCTGAGGATGGTGCAGTTCATAACCTCGGCCTTCCCATTGGTCTGTGGATGGCCAACGGAGGTGAATCGATGGTAGATGCCTAGTTCGTCGCAGAAAGTCTTGAATGTGACGTTGTTGAACTGGCGGCCGTTATCGGTAATGAAAGTGTGAGGTAAGCCGAAGCGGCATATGACTGACTTCCAGATGAAGGCTTTGACTTTGTTCTTAGTGATCTTGGCCAACGCCTTAACCTCAGCCCACTTGGTGAAGTAGTTGATGGCGACAATCAGGAACCTCCGCTGTCCCGAAGCCAGGAGGAATGTCCAAGGATGTCCATCCCCACTGGGCAAAGGGCCATGGGGCCGAGAGTGGATTCAAAGGGACAGAGGGTTGGTTCTGGATATGCGCATGGCACTGGCAACCGTCACACTTCTGGACCATCCTGGCAGCGTCGTCCCTCATGGTGAGCCAGAAGTACCCTTGACGGAGGGTCTTCTGAGTTAGGGACCTACCCCCCTAGGTGATTCCCGCAGATGCCTTCATGAATTTCTCGAGGATGTAATCGGCGTCAGCAGGTCCTACGCACTTGAGCAGGGAGTAAGAAAATGATTTCCTGTAAAGGCATCCATCTAGGAGGGTGAATTTGGAGGCTCTCCATTTGAGTAGCTTAGCTTCGTTGCGGTCAGCGAAGAGAGTGCCGTATGTGAGGTAGCGAATGTAGGGCTCCATCCAGGTCGGCTCTTGGGTGAGCGGAGGATCTCTTCTTTGTCTTCTATGCTGGGCCTTTCCAAATGCTCAACGTAGGCATTCCTCGTGATGCCGTCAGTCGAGGTGGCCAACCGGGAGAGGGCATCAGCCTTGGCGTTCTCGCTCTGAGGGATGTAACCAATGCTGAAATAAGAGAGCATAGAGACTAGGAGCTGTACCTTGCTCAAGTACTGGGCCATGACGGGATCATGCGCCTCGTACTCTCCGTTGATTTGTTCGGAGATGAGTTGCGAGTCAATGAAAGCTCGGCGGCGCTTTATTCCAAACTCCTGGACAAGCCTTAGCCCTGCTAGCAGAGCCTCGTATTCGGCCTGATTGTTGGTGGCCTCGAATAAGAATCGGAGGGCGCATTCCATCGTCTCTCCCTCTGGGCCCGTAAGAATAAGGCCGGCGCCGCTTTCTTGAGAATTCAAAGCGCCATCCACTTGGAGAATCCAGGATTCCTCGCCGCCCTCTTACTCGGCAACGAGTCGCTTTGTGGGAGCCTCCTCGGTCGACTCCTCCGCCCAGGTGCACTCGATAAAGAAGTCGGCTAGGACCTGGGACTTCAGGGCAGATCGAGCTTGAAAGGAGAGATCGAACTCTCTCAGCTTAATGGTTCATTTAGCAAGTCGGCCTGAAGTGTCTGGGCGAGCCAGGATGGCTTAGAGGGGTTGGTCTGTAAGTACCACGATGGGATGAGCTTGGAAGTATGGGTGGAGACGCTGAGCAGATGATCAGAGCGAAGATGATCTTTTCTGTCTTGGAGTATATGACTTCCGCATCGTGAAGCACATTGCTCATATAATAAACAGGTCTCTGGGCCCCGTCGACGTCAAGACACACCAAGACAGAGCTAACAGCTTCTGGAGAGGTGGCAAGGTAGAGAAAAAGGCTCTCCCATCTTTCGGTTTCGATAGGAGTGGCGGAGAGGACAGGAACCCCTTCAAGCCGTCGAAGGCCTTTTGACAATCATCCGTCCATTCGAAGCTGTTCACCTTCCATAAGGCTTTGAAGAAGGGTAAGTATTGCTCGACTGACTTGGAGAGAAAACAACTTCAAGCCGCCACCCTTCCCGTGAGTTGTTGTACCTCCTTCTTGCTAGATGGCGGCCTCATATCGAGGATGGCGCTTATCTTCTCAGGGTTAGCCTCAATCCCTTGCTGGGTCACCATGAAGCCTAAGAACTTGCCTGCCGTGACGCCGAAGGCACACTTTTTGGGATTCAACTTGACTTGGAAATGACGAAGGTTGCTGAAAGTTTCTTCTAGGTTGGAGACATGGTCGGAAGCGCAAGTGCTTTTTTCAACATATCATCCACGTAGACTTCCATGTTCTGGCCCAGTTGATCTTGGAAGACCTTGTTCATCAGCTCTGGTACGTTGCTCCCGCATTCTTGAGCCCGAAGGGCATTACCTTATAGCAATAAATGCCTTTCTCTGTCATGAAGGATGTATGCTCCTCATCGATTGGGTCCATCTTTATTTGGTTATACCCGAAAAAAGCATCCATGAAGCTGAGAAGCTCATGGCCGGAGGTGGGTCCATCAGCTGATCAATCTGGGGCAGGGGGAAGCTGTCTTTCGGGCATGCCTTGTTCAGGTCGGTGAAGTCAATGCAGATTCTCTAGCTTCCATTCGCCTTTCGTACCATGACTACGTTGGCCAGCCAGCTGGGATAATGTGCCTCTCTGATATGGCCGGCACTAAGAAACTTGTTGACCTCCTCATCGATGGCCTTCTACCGCTTGGGAGCAAAGCTTCTCTTCCTTTGGCAGACCGAACGACACTTCGGGTCAATGTTGAGCTTATGGGTGATCATCTCCGGAGGGATACCGGGCATGTCGGATGCCGACCAGGTGAATATGTTCGAGTTGGCCCGCAAAAAAGTTAGGAGATGGTCGCGATCCTATGAGGGAGGAGCCGTCGACATGCACAATCTTTGTCGGGTCGTCTCTGAGGGGAAAGGTTAAGAGCCGCTCAACCAGCTCTCCTCCTTTGCTGGACTCTCTGGGGTCAGGCGCTTCCAAGGCCGACTCGGCCTCTTGGGGACTTGACGCTGCATGATAACAAGACAAGATCGGGCTAACCTCCCCCCGTATTTTGCCGATCCCATCGCTGGTGGGGAATTGCACGAGCAGGCGCTGAGTAGAGATAACTGCATCCAGCAGATTTAAGCCCAGTTGCCCAAGGATGGCGTTGTATGCCAGGGGGACTCGTACTACCAAGAACTTCATGATGATCATACTCTGGCATGGTGGGTTTCAGCCATCACATGCAAGGATATTTCACCCTCGACCCTCACCGAATTCCCAGTAAATCCATCTAGAGGGGTTGTCACGGGCTAAAGAGAGTCAAGAGACAATCCCATCCTAACAAATGCATCGTAGGTAAGGATGTCAGCTGAGCTGTCACTATCAACTAATATCCTTTTACAGGGTGTTTGGTGATCGTCATGGAGACGACGACGCCTTCATTATTTATATTTTCAACAACTGCTAACCCCCCCAGAAACTACATTGTCTGGCTCTTCCTCCCCCCTTGGCTGCTTAGATGAAGAAGCCGCTCTGCAGGACACCATCCCGACCGTTCGCTTTGTGGGGGTGTTGTCGACGGTGGCCTGAACAGGCGGGGGCCCCATGAGGGCTGGTCGATGTGGCGCCTTTTTGACATACTTTCTAAGGTAGCACCATCAGATGAGCTCCTCGATGGTGCGCTTCAGGTTATAGCAACTGTCGGTGTCATCGCCATAGTATCGGTGGAAGCGGCAGTAGTGGCTTTTATCACGGGGGATGCCCTTCTTCATGGGAGAAGGTCGCTGGAGGTAAGCTCGCCTTCAATCTCATAAGGATATGAGAGTGAGGGCCAAGAAGAGGCGTGAGCTTGCCCTCCCAAGGGACCAGGCTCCGACGCTCGCGGTCCAGCCAGTGAGACGGCTTAGGCCGCCGGGGGTGAGAAGATTCGCTTGGCTCCAGACGGGCGGGCTTGCGGCCGGATCCCCTCGAGGACTCTCGGCGGGTGAGGTCGGCCTCATCCGCGTGGATGTACTTTTAGGCTCGAAGGAGGAGATCGATGTAGGAGCCCGAGGGCTTCTTGTCCAGGGAGAAGGTGAAGCGGTACGGGAGGAGCCCCCATTTCAGAGCTAACGTCGCCACTGCATCATCCAGGTGATAGACTTCGAGGGTGATGGTTTTGAATCGGGCCACGAAATCCTGCAGTGATTCTTCCTCCTTCTGACGTACAGAGAAGAGGCTATCAGCGACCCTCAGGATCCATCAGTAGGCGTCAAAATGCGCCAAAAGGCCTTTTTCAGCTCTCTAAAGGAGTCAATACTATGAGGGGACAGGTGCGAGTGCCAGGCGCAGGCGGCTTTCCGCAGAGTGATGGGAAAGCCTTGCATAGAAGGGCATCCATAGCGCCCTGGACTTGCATCATGGCCTTGTAGCTCTCGAGATGATCGAGAGGATCTATCGTACCATCATACGGATCTATCTGGGGGAAACGGAATTTGGAGGGTATGGGCTCCTCCAATATCCGACGGATGTAGGGAGGACGAGTGTCATACTCCTCCTTCGGTTGGTTGTTGAGTCTCCTGGTGAGCTCGTTCAGTCTCCAGCGGTATTCATCCAAGCGATCCTTCACCTGGCGATTGATTGTGGGGGTCCTCCTAAGTGGCTCAGAGGACGAGGAAGAAGAAGAAGATGGGGAAGGATATGGAAGACAAGACTTCCACTTCGGCTCCGCTTGGCACCGTGGCTCTAGTGGAAGCTTGCTCGGGCCACATTCGGGGGATTGTGGCCGCTTGAGGGGCTCACGATGGGGCTTCCTAGGGGAAGCCTGGCGATGACCGGCTTCTCTTTGAGGAGAGCCTCCCCTTGCAGATTGTTGACTAGCAGAGGGAGTAGTCTGATGCTGGGTGGCCACGGACTGCTGCTCCAGAAGCCCGTGGACATGGCGGTGAGAGCTTGGACTTGTTGGGCAAGGGCCGCCAGCTGATCAGCTGGGGCAACTGCGTCTGATGATGGGCAGGCGACAGGAGGATCGACAATAGGGAGGTTGGCCTCCTGCTACCTAGCCGGTGGGGGGAGCCCCCCAGGATAACTGGCAGAAACATCCTGAGCCCGCGTCATCACCATTGCTAATAGAGGGAGAATGAAGAAATGCTGCATAGTTCGTATCTTACTTTCTCCTTTCCCCCTTCCTACCGTGCCAATCTGATAATGCCCAATCACCTGCGTTGAGCACTGGAAAGATTGATCTGATCGTCGATGAGATTCTCGCCCAGCCGAACAACCTGCAAGAATTTTCGAGATCGGAGGGGTTCTCCGGTGGGGACCCTCCGATGCCCAAGTCAGCGATCGAGGTCACAGCTGAAGAAGAGCTCGAGAGAGCTCTTTATGGCAGAGAAAGCTCCGAAATAGAGTTTTTTGGGGGAAGTAGGACAAGAGGGTGCTTATGTTTGCATACCTGAGTCTCTTGCGGACTTACCCTTTTATAGGCAGTTGAAACCTGCATGGGGGTTAGCCGCATGACATTCCGTAAGGAAAAAATGTCAGCGGGATGCATGGGGTTATGTGAATTTGGGCTGATTGGTGGGTCATGTCCCATCGGAGAGGGAAACCGATGGTTGATGGGCCAAGTCCCATCAGTCGGTGAAGTCAGCCGGTAGGTAGGTCTGGTCCCATCGACGGCGTGGCCAGGTGATAGGTGGGTCTAGCAATGCCAGTCTGGGCGAGTCAGAAAGATGGTGGCATTGTCAAGCGTAGGGCCGACCTGGAGAGGTCGAGCCACCTTGGCTACCTTGGAGATGCCGGGGCCGATGCGGCCGACTTGAGGAGGTCGGGGCCATCTCGGCTAACTTAGAGATGTCGGGGCCGACCTGAAGAGATCGGGGCCACCTCAGCTAACTTGGAGATGCCAGGGCCGATGGGGCTGACCTGAAGAGGTTGGGGCCGCCTCGGCTAACTTGAAGATGCCGGGGCCGACGTGATGTGTTCGCGCCACGTGGTTAATTTTGCTATGATTACTTTCGTGGCTTTATTAGCTACATCATTGGCTACATCACTGCCTAATCGAAAAGGCAGTCCCTTGGACACCAATCTCCATTCCATCTTAACCTTGATGAAAATTCTGATATCCCCACGATCCCTAGTAATCCTAGAAACCTCATTGAAGATTAATTGAGAAAAAGCCTCAATGCTTCCCAGCTCTGCTCCCACATCCCTATCTATGTATAGAACTGCACTGCCTCTACATCCCTATCTATGTATAGAACTGCACTGCCTCCAAAGTCGATGAAATCATAACCATATGACGTTGAAGGGTAGTCGCCTCCTCTTTAACTGTGATACCCTATAATTAGTTTCACATTGAATGAGAGAGGGATATATTATGTGTTTATAACTAAGTTCACTAGCTATCCATTAACTTTTATTCAAATGTTTGAACCAGTGGTTTGGATCCGCAAATGAGATTAATTGGGCTAGCGGGTGAGTTTGAAGCATTACAAATGATATCAGAGTCGATCCAAGTATACAGAAATTGATGGCCGAGCCTGAAAAAGGGCTATCCATAGGGAATGATGGTGGAATCTTACCATGTTGTGGAGTCATCTTTGCAGCACCAATGATCCGATTTGGACTAAATTTTGGCTAGCTTATGGCGTGCGACAAGGATATCGCATTATAAGGTGAGGAGATGAGTTTTTGGGCCAGTGATTTTGGCTCGCAAACAAAGTTAATAGTATTAGTGGATGAGTTTAGAGCGTTACATTAACACTCTTGTTCAATCATCATCGTCAAGGTTATTGCCACCATCAGCTAGACCTTGACAAGTTTACGATGAAGAGGACTATGAAGTGGATGGTCTAGCAGGTGACAAAGCTTTCAATTGCCACCTTTACAATCACCTCCTCCTCCAACTACCATAGCCTCAATAGGCTCAAGGAGAGAGTGATTTTCATGTTATGATTGAGATAAGGTTCAAATGTCGTTCTTAAAATGGTCAACTGACTTTCTCGCCAAACTCTAGGCTCGTCCTAGGCCTTAATTATTACGCTAGCTAACAACTACTTAGATCATTGTTGCCACCATCATTGTTAAAAGACTTCAAAATGGGAATTGGGAGAAGGGCAAGTAAGAGGGAATAGAGGAGAGAGGAAGGAGCAGAGAGATGCACTCTAAAACCCAAAGCCCTAAAGGGCTCTAGTTTGGTTCAGGTGCATGGGGCCTCCTGGCAATTAGGAGAGGTGAATTGAAGCGTAACTGAACTTTCTGTAGAAATTAAGCATATTTTCTTCATTAATTCAAGATGTATTTTGATAATAAACATACAATGGTGCCTAGAAAATGCTAACCAAGGGTGCTTTTGTAATTTAAATAGATGATCTTGATTTATATGCAAATAAGATGAGGAGAGATGCTGCATATATTGTCAATAAAATCTTAGATATAATACGCAAAAGAAATCCAATATTAAAGAGCCCAGGAGCTATTTGAAGAGGATTGGAATCGGCTCAGAACATGCGCTTCACATGCAATTGCTATTTGGTTGGTAGACAATTAGGATTCAGAACGAATCTAAGGATGGACCAACGGATTTATTGAGTTGGTTGGAGTCTAAAATCGCTTAGCATTTAAGCAAACCAAATCCAGCTAGTTATGCTTGAATAAGTGGATCATAGAATAGGTATATAATTGTTGGGTCTGGTGTAGTTATCAAGATCCAAAAGGACTAACTTATATTGGGCTTGATGTAGGTTTAAGAATTGAGATTAAATCAAGTTACGGATGTACATGGGTTTAAAAATTAGTTTAATTTCATTGAGTTAGTCCATAAAATTTTGTTGAGTTTGAATCTGTTCTATATAGTGAATACATTTAAACTCTAGTTTTTAGATTTAAATGAAATAAAAAATATTTTTTTAAAAAAAATAATTTTTTCTCTCTTTTCTCTGTCTTCTCTCTCCTTCCTTTTCTCCCTCGTTTCTTGTTCATGACAGGATCCACCCAGGCACGGCTTTGTGCCTTCGTGCATCACGTGAAGAGGTTCCGCCAGTTACGAGAAGGGAGGCCACGGATTCTAGCCACGTACGGGAGGAGGAGGATGTTCCCGTGTGCGTTCTCCAAGGAAGCCATGAAGCCGTGAATGGAGTTCTCCAACTGGCGTTCTCCAAGGAAGCCGTGAGTGGATTTCTCACGGAAAGATAGACGTTCATGGGAAAATGAGAAGTGAGTACTGTTAGAGGTCTATTAACAATCTACACAAATATGATAATTAATAAATAGGATCTTTGTATTACCTCCAGCCATTACTTTCGATCTACATCTAGAAGATCTGAATCAGGATCTTGATCTTTCTCTCGATGAATCTCGATCTTCCTCTTGATGAATCTTGATCTTCCCCTTGATCTGAATCAGCTGCAGATCTACCTCTCGGGATCTTAATCAACCGCTTCGGGACCTCTCGGGATCTTGATTGAGTGCTTCAATCAATGAGATATCGCACTCTGATGGTGTATGCCCTCGGAATATGCTCTTGATCAGGGACCCAATACCTTCGCTTCTTTCTGGTTTTTCTTTCGATGACATTGTGTTGTCAAAAGCCTTAGAAGGGTCCCTATTTAAAGAGATTCTCAATTTCCTTCCACCGCCTGCTTCCATCAAGCAGGCGTTTAACATTAAGGAGCTATCGTTATCACTTATTAATTAGGGATGGCGTTGAAATTATCCACAAACGATCGCAATAAAATAGGACCATCTAAAGGACATCTATTGCAACGGGATATTACATTCTCCCACTTGGTCCGTATATTTTATCAACACTGAATAAAAAACTAAATACATGAATCATAGCGATAGGTCCTCTATAATTGAGTATTATCTTCTATGTATTACAATGCATTCAATTTCTTTACCACTATTCCAAATGTGACAACATAACATAATGAATAAACCATATGTTTATTCAGAGTCCAAAAGAAAAGTTTATCATTTCTCAAAAGTCAAATAACGTGTACACCTGAATGAGAAATAAACAATAGTTGAAATAAGAGTTTCTTTGTACAAATTGTTATCATACAATTATATCATGGAACCAACTCCCATTCTTATCACATGATCCTTAAACTTCTTAATTGGCATGCCTTTAGTCAAAGGATCAGCTATCATCAATTTAGTGCTAACGTGTTCTATGACCACTTTATTTTCTTTAACACGTTCTCTTATGGCTAAATACTTAATGTCGATATGTTTACTTCGACTACCACTCTTATGGTTTTTAGCCAAAAATACAGCAGCTGAATTGTCACAGTACAGTTTAATTGGCCTAGTAATGGAGTCAACAATTCTAAGCCTGAGATGAAACTCTTCAACCATACACCTTGCGATGTAGCCTCAAAACAAGCAACGAACTCCGCTTCCATAGTAGAGGTAGCAGTCAAGGTCTGCTTTGCACTCCTCCATGATATGGCTCCACCAGCTAACATAAATATAAATCCTGATGTTGATTTCCGAGAATCAACGCAGCCAGCAAAGTCCGAATCTGAGTAGCCCTCTATCTCCAAATGATCAGTTTGTCTATACATGAGCATGTAGTCCTTGGTCCCTTGAAGATACCTCATGACCTTTTTAGCAGCTCTCCAGTGGTCTAAACCTGGATTACTCTGATATCTTCCCAACATTCCTACTGCAAATGCAATGTCAGGTCTTGTGCAAACCTGAGCATACATTAGGCTTCCAACAGCTGAAGCATATGGAATGTTGTGCATCTGTTCCCGTTCAAGTTCATTTTTAGGGCACTGGTTCAAAGCGAACTTGTCACCCTTCACTATAGGTGCAACACTTGGTGAACAATTTTTCATCCGAAATCTCTCCAAGACTTTATTGATATAAGTTTCTTGAGACAATCCCAAAATGCCTCGAGATCTTTCTCTATGGATCTTAATGCCAATGACATAAGATGCCTCACTCATATCTTTCATATCAAAATTTTTAGAGAGAAATTGTTTCACCTCATGTAGCAACCCTTTATCATTGGTTGCAAGTAGAATGTCATCCACATATAGGACCAAGAAACAAATTTTGCTCCCACTAACCTTCTGGTATATACATTGATCCATGATGTTCTCTTCAAAACCAAAGGAAGAGATCACATCATGAAATTTTAAATACCACTGACGTGAGGCTTGTTTCAATCCATATATGGATTTCTTAAGTTTGCAAACCAAATGCTCACCATCACTAGAGGAAAATCCTTCAGGTGTTTCATGTAAACCTCTTCCTCTAGATCTCCATTAAGGAATGCGGTCTTTCACATCCATTTGATGTAACTCAAAATCAAAATGAGCTACCAATGCCATAATTATTCGGAGAGAGTCTTTCTTGGATACAGGAGAAAATGTCTCCGTGTAGTCGATTCCTTCCCTCTGAGTGAATCCTTTGGCAACGAGTCTTGCTTTATATCTCTCAATGTTGCCTTGTGAGTCTTTCTTTATTTTGAAGATCCATCTACATCCAATGGCTTTTACACCATCAGGCAACTCAACAAGATCCCAGACTCGATTAGATGCCATAGATTCCATCTCGTCCTTTCATGGCATTGAACCACAAGTTTGATTCCTTAGAACTCATGGCTTGTGAAAACGTTTCAGGATCATTTTCGGCTCCAATGTTATAGTCAGATTCATGTAGATACACAATATAATCACTAGGAATTGCTGATTTCTTTATTCTAGTTGATCTTCTTAATGTTGTGTCAATGACCTCTTGAGGAGTATCTTGCACAACTGATTGTTGATGAACAACACGATCTTCTAGATTACCATCAGCTTGTGAAATCTCAATGACTGGTTGTTGGGCACTTAATTGAGTTTGAGGAGTGCTATAAATAACAACCAATCCCTCACTTGAAGTGGAAGCTGGAATAACTGAATGATCTTTCTCAGAAGAAGCCAAATACTGAGATTGATCACTCCCACTGATCAAGTCATTCTCAAGAAATTTTGCATTTCTTGATTCCACAATCCTAGTGCTGTGAGATGGACAATAAAATCTATAACCCTTGGACTTCTCAGCATATCCAATAAAGTATCCACTAATAGTCCTTGGGTCTAGTTTCTTTTCTTGTGGATTATAGACTCTTACTTCAGATGGGCATCCCCAAACACGTATATGTTGCAGACTTGGTTTCCAACCTTTAAATAACTCAAATGGCGTTTTGGAAACAGCCTTGGTTGGAACCCGATTCAATATATACGCAGCAGTTTTAAGAGCTTCAGTCCACAAGGATTTAGGTAAGTTAGAGCTGACAATCATGCTCCTTACCATGTCCAATAATGTTCGGTTTCTCCTTTCAGCTACACCGTTTTGGTCAGGAGACCCTGGCATGGTGTATTGTGCAACAATTCCATTTTCTTCAAGAAACCGAGCAAACGGACCAGGTGCTTGTCCATTCTCAGTGTATCTACCATAATATTCTCCACCTCTATCTGACCTCACGATTTTAATTTGCTTGCCGCATTGTTTCTCTACTTCTGCCTTAAATACCTTAAAGGCATCTAATGCTTCGTTCTTATTATGAAGTAGGTAGAGATACATATATCGTGAATAGTCATCAATAAATGAGATGAAGTATCTCTGACCATACGAATCCATCTGGGCTACAGATATCCGTATGTATGATCTCCAGTATTTCCGAACTTCTCTTGGCATTTTTCTTGGACTTGTTGGTTTGCTTTCCCTTTATGCAGTCCACACAAGTGTCAAAATCAGTAAAATCAAGAGTATCAAGTACTCCATCTTTTACTAATCTTTTAATTCTCTCAATGGAGATATGACCTAATCTCCGATGCCACAAAATAGAGGAATTCTCATTTATAACACATCTTTTCATACCAGTTTGGGCGTGCATCACATTATAGGTGGTATTATTTTTCAAATTGATTTGGAAAAGATTGTCTGACAATGTACCATTCCCAATAAGCTTAGATTTATAAAATAAATCAACAGAGCTTTTATTAAAATTAAAGGAGTATCCTGCTGGTACAAGCCTTGACACTGAAATCAAATTTCTAGAGAAACTTGGAATATAAAATGTCTTTTCCAAATCCAAAACAAAACCAGAATGTAAAATAAGTCTGCACGTTCCAATTGCTTCCACATGTGAACCCATCTTGTTTCCTGAATAGATGCTTTGTTCACTTCCCAATGGTTTCCTTTGATTTAGAAAACCCTGCAAGGTATTGAAACATGGATTGTAGAACCAGAATCAATCCACCATGTGTTATGACATATAACCAAATTGGATTCATGACATACGAATGAGGTTAGAGTACCTTTCTTGTCAAGCCAAGCTTTGAATTTGAGACAATCTTTCTTTATATGCCCTTTCTTCTTGCAAAAGAAGCACTTGGACTCCTTCTTGTCTTCTGTATGGATGGATACTTTACCCTTTCCTTTGCGTTTGGCTTTGGGAGCTTTAGTCTTTCTCTGAGTGACTAAATGTGCACTTTCTCCCATTTCTAAAATCAGCCTCCCTTCCTCTTGAACACACATGGTCAGAAGTTCATTAATTGACCATTTGTCCTTATGTGTATTGTAAGATATTTTGAAGGGACTATATGCTGTGGGAGTGAGCTCAAAATAAAGTGCACCAAGAAAGATTCTGACATCTCAACCTCTAGGGATTTCAACTGAGCCGCAATGTCCCTCATCTTCATGATGTGCTCACGCACACCTCCAACCGTAGTGAGCTTCATTGATGATAATTTTGTCATTAGGGTGCTAGCCATTGCCTTATCTGAAGACTCAAATTGTGCATCAATAGCCTTCAGAAGTTCCTTGACATTTTTGCACTCAGGAATTGAACCACGTATACTAGCAGAAATTTTAGTACGTATGAACATCATACTGAGGCGATTGGACCGTTCCCATCGTTCATACGCAGCAATCTCAGCCTGAGTGCTAGTAGATGTAACCGAATGTGGTTCATCCTTCCTGATAGCATAGTCAATATCCATGCACCCTAATTGAAGAAGAATTCTCTCCTTCCATAATTTATAATTATCACCACTTAAATCGGGAATGTCACATTTCATATCAGAAATATTAACAGGCAAATAGCTGCATAAAAAATGATGTTCATGTAATTGAATTTGAGGCATATAACTTGATGTCATGTTTACCAATGTAAACATGCAATAACATGAATCAATAACATACAATAACTACCTGTGGGCTAAGTTATTATACTCAAATAGACTCATTAGCTTAATGATGTGACTAACAAATTATATTCCTTTCTTAATTCCTGTGGGTAATTAAGAAAATAATTTGTTATCGCATCCTAATTAATTATATTAGTGCAACAAAAATTCCTGTGGGATAAGATTCATTACATTAATATAATTAGTCACAATTAATGTCATCTAACCTTATGTGATCTTTGCAACTCAATATATAATTTTGATTAATCAAAGATGCTGTGGCTACTCCTCAATTAATCAACATCATATTGATCACATGACATTAAATTATATGCATATAGATTAACCAATTTAGCATGATTATTAGGTAGTGATCTTAATCAACGTAACATTTCCAAATCAAGATCTGAGTTAGTCAAATTGGCCAGGCCAGTGAAAGAGAAGTGGGGGTCCCCCCGTTGCTTTCCTTAGGTCAGTCAACGGAACCAATTAAGTAACCACAATCTCTTTACCTTTCTAGACACCAATTGACCAATAGACCTTGAAAGGATTTGCACTGTGATTTTCACACTACCACCAAATTCATGCATAGAATAAATCTAGTATGCAGAACAGAGACAACATTTCAATATCTATTTAATGAATTTTAAAATTATCATCTTAAGAAAAATTTTGTTAATTAAAACACGTCCGGCCGTAGCTCATTATTCCCTTGGGCCAGTCTATGCAAAACACCGTATGCATAGAGACTCAGGAGCGTATTTTAATACAAAAATTTTAAACTTAAAAAATAAATAAAAAATCAATCAATTTGATTTTAAATCTCTTGAGAAAACCGAAAGACCCATAGGCAAGAAAATCGAAACCGCAAAGACGTTTTCTCTCTTTAATAGGTCACCGCATATGGTTATGGAAGCCACTTTTTTCTCTTACGTTACCCTCTCATAAGCAAAAACCGAAACCTACGAAAGAAAATCAGGATGGCCAAGAAAAAAAGAACAACAGAGGAAAAACCTCCACTGTAGATTTGAACCTGAGATCTCCGCAAGCCTTTTTTTTATTGCCAGAGAGCGGCCAAGAAAAATCCATGATGCGACAAAACCAAAAATGCACGGAATACGTTTCCGAATAGGCAAGTTTTCTAATATCAAGCTATAAATTCGGCTGCTCAAAATTCCAAACAATAAATCGAAATGAAGAACCGAGAAGCAAAAATTGGAACCATAAATGTAGGATTAAAAAAGAAAAAACCGAAGAGTAACCACCTCTCAAACAAACTTCATGGCGATCTATTAACTCTCCGATATTTAGGTAGTACTACCAGTAGCCTCCTTTGGTGTGTCCCTAATATCCTACCACACATTCGTTGGGTCAAATAATCTAGGGTACTACCATAGCCTCCCCTTGGATTATCCCTATGTGAAGAAATAGAGATCAGAAAAAAACTTTCGAACAATAAATAATCAAATCTGAAATGCTCACAATAAAAAAACAAGGCAGAGGTATAATGCCCTGATACCAACTGTTAGAGTCTATTAACAATCTACACAATATGTATAGAATTAATAGATAGGATCTTTGTATTACCTCCAGCCATTGCTTTCGATCTACCTCTAAAGATCTGAATCAGGATCTTGATCTTCCTCTCGATGGATCTCGATCTTCTCTTGGTGAATCTTGATCTTCCCTTGATCTGAATCAGCTGCAGATCTACCTCTCGGGATCTTGATCTACCGCTTGGGACCTCTCGGATCTTGATTGAGTGCTTCCAATCAATGAGCTATCGCACTCTGATGGTGTATGCCCTCAGGATATGCTTTTGATCAGGGACCCAATACCTCCGCTTCTTTCTGGTTTTTCTTTCGATGACATTATGTTGTCAAAAGCCTTAGAAGGGATCTTATTTAAAGAGATCCTCAATTCCCTTCCACCGCCTGCTCCCATCAAAGCAGGCGTTTAACATTTAAGGAGCTATCGTTATCACTTATTAATTAGTGGATGACGTTGAAATTATCCGCAAATGATCGCAATAAAATAGGACCATCTATTGCAAAGGACCATCTATTGCAATGGGATATTACAGTTCGTGAGTTGATTTCTCACGAAGGATATGCAGAGGTATTCCAGCAAACTAAGATAAAATAAATTCAAGCAAAGACAAGAGGCTATGGACTATAGAGTTTTGAATCTGGGATTAAAAGGTTCAAAGGTAACATGTTCCCGTGTATCAATATGATTATTGCTAACAAAAGGTAAAAGTCTAGAATATTTCTCCAGCGAGATTGATTTCATTGCTATTCATCAAGGACTAAACCTCAACAATTGGTATCAGAGCCAAGCTCAAGAAGAAGTTGGTTGGAGATCTTCAGCAAGGCTTCATCAAGGTCTCTCAATTTTTTGAAATATTTTTTGTACTATTTTTTTTGGTTGAAATCTCGCCATGGGTAGTAGCATAAAAATAGATTTTGAGAAGTTTGATGGGAAGAAAAGTTTTTCCATGTGAAAAGTTCAAGTAAAGGACCTTCTTGTGCAGCAGGGTTTAGATCTAGCTTTGAAGGAAAGGCTAGATGGGATGATAGATAAGCAGTGGATGTCGTTGGAGAAGAAAGCATGTTCAGCAATTAGAGGATGTCTGAAGGAGAAGACCCTAAAGCGACTCTAGTTGAAGTTGCAAGCCCTCTACATGGGGAAGAACATGTGCAATAAGTTGATGTTGAAGAAGTGCCTCTATAGACTTCGGATGTCAGAATATGGAGATGTGCTAGGCCACATCTAGGTGTTCGACCAGATGAGCAATGAATTGCCGAATGTCGGGGTCAAGATGGAAGAGGAAGATAAGGCACTTTTGCTATTGTATTCGCTGCCCACATCACATGACTCATTGGTCACGACGCTGCTCTACAGAAAGGAGACATTGTTCTATGAAGATATTGTTTCGGTACTTCGGATGAATGAGCAGAGGGAGAAGATGACCAAGGAAGTTGTTCCCTATGAGGGTCTATTAGTTGGGGAAGGGTCAGGCAAAGGCAGGGACAGGAGCAGGCCTTGGGGACGATCAAAGTCCAGGAAGGCTAAGTGCTACAAGTGTAGTGAGATAGGACATTTTAAAAGGAATTATCCTAAGTGAAAAAAGGAAGAAAAGGGAGGTTCTGAATCTGTGAGTACAATTGCAGGCCAAAAGGTAGAGGATGATCTCTTGGTGGTATCAGATGGTCATAGGCATAGTACATAGATGTGGACCTTAGATTGAGCTTGTTCTCATCATTACACTCCCAACCGATCGTGGTTTAGTACTTACACAGAGGTTGATGGGGGGTGTGTGACTCTTGAAGATGATCATCCTTGCAAGATGGCAGGGATTGGCACAGTGAGGGTGAGGATGTTTGATGGCATGGTGCGCACTCTTACCAGCATGAAGCATATCCTAGAACTCAAGAAAAATCTGGTGTTGCTGGGGTACCTAGAGCAGACTGGATACAACTTCAACAGTCATGCCAGGAATGAAGTTCTGAACATCTCCAATGGAGCTATGGTGGTGATGAGAGGGGAAAAGGCTGGAGAATAACTTATATAGATTGGAGGGCTCTGTGGTGACCAGAAAATCTGAGGTAGCAGCTGTGGAACAGAATTCTTGGGATGTGTAAAGGATGTGACATTACTGCCTAGGCCACATGAGAGATAGGGGAATGAAAGAACTAAGCAAGAGAGGGTTGCTTTCGGTCCTGAGTGGTGGAGATATGAAAATCTGTGAGCCATATCAGATGGAAAAGCAGAGGAGAGTCTAGTTTGCAATCAGCACAGCTAGGAGTGCAGAATCCCTGGAGCTAGTACACATGGATGTGTAGGGACCAACCCCGGTTTTTGCAAGGAATGGGGCCAGATACTTCTTTATCCTGATAGATGATTTCTCAGGGAAGCAGTGGATCTACTTCATGAAGGAGAAATCAGAGTTCTTCACCAAGTTCAGAATCTGAAAGGCTAAGGTGGAGAAGGAGCAGGGTAGAAGTGTGAAGTGTCTGAGGTTGGAGAATGGTGGAGAATATACCAACAGGGAGTTTCAGAGATTTCATGAGGAGTGGGGCATCAAAAGGTACTTCTCGATGATGGAAACTTCTTAACATGAAGGGGTGGCTGAGAGGATAAACAGAACACTGTTGAAAAAAGCAAGGTGCTTGAGGCTGCATGCAGGGCTTCCAAAGATATTTTAGATTGACACAGTAGATGCAGCTAGCTACTTGGTCATCAGTCACCGCACACCAGGTTGGATGGATGCATTCCATAGGAGATATGGTCTGGAGGGAAGACAAGCCTAAACCATTTGAGGGTGTTTGGATGCACGGCATTTGTGCATGTCGGTGCTGGGGAGCGGAGTAAGTTGGATGCCATGTCAAAAAAGATGGTGTTCTCGGGCTACCCGCGTGGAATCAAGGGGTATCGATTGTGGGACCCCTTGGAGATGAAGGTTGTTATCAGCAGGGATGTGACCTTCAATGAGAGCTCAATCCTTCAGAGTAGAGATGGTATAGATGCACAATAGGGACTATAGGAGGTGGAACATTGTAACACTAGTCAGATGACCTCCTATATAGTCGTGCCATTTGTTAGTGGACCAGAAGGATTTAAGATTCAGGTGGAGAAGACTGACAGAGGGGTTAGAAGCAATGTTTTAAAAATCAGACCGGACAACGAACCGGCTTAACATTTGGGTCGCGGGTCAATCGATTGAATCGGATGAACCGATTTGGTCGGACTGGATAATATTATAATTATTTTTTATTTTA